>WNWK01000017.1:0-515000 GCA_009830355.1 Cherax destructor
CCTGATAGCTTTGCTACTAGTTCAGATGCTTTCCCCCCCCTTAAGTGAATGTGATCCCCTGACGGGTTATTTTTAAGCTGGGGGGAAAAATTGGACCCCCGCATGGGCCATTAGGCCTGCTGCAGTGTTCCTTCTTTCTTATGTTTTTGCTGCTGGCCCAAAAGTACCCCAAAACCCGGGGCTCGGGTGGAAAACTGTTTTAGAAATTTGGGAAAAACCGTTTTGAAAGAAAAGATTTAATTAATTTTGTATTATTTTAATTTGTTGATCAAAATGCAAACATGTAAAGGTTAAAAAAATATAAAAATGTTTTGAGTGGCCTTTTCCTGATGGTGGTAAACCCGGCGGCGAAAAGGGGCGGGCGAGCCGAGGCCCAGCGGTAAACACACAGGAAGTCTGCTTCATTGCCTCCCCTCCTTCGACGTCATCTCTAAAAAGCCATCAACCCTTAACCTCAGGTGCACTTTTTGCTTGAGATGCCATAATGAAAAAAGGGCTGCAGGTCTTTGACTCGGCACGCAATTTTCTCACCCCTTTTTTTCACTGGGTTTGCTGTTTTAAAATAAATTGTATTTATGGCCATTTGGCAATCTGTTCCACTCAGAAACATCTCGTTTTTAAAAACTATTTTTTGTATTTAAATCTAAATTTTTTTTATAAATTTATTTTATGAATTTAATATTGTTTCATGTTGAAAATTGATATAGACACTACCAGCTTTTTTTTATAGACGGACCCCAGCCCCACCTCTCTGCAATGCTGACAACCCAGCTTCTGCCGCCCTATTGCATCCGAAAAATAACCGATTTATTTAAATGGAACGGGTTGGTTCAGACTGATTTGTTTGTGGGGGGGTGTAAGTGTCTTTGCTCTTGGCCTGCTCAAGTTCCACCTTAAGTCCCTTTGAGCTGCAAGCCGAAATCTTAAATGTTTCTGAGTCTGCGTTTATGTCCAATTCATTCCATTGTTTAGTACTTGTGGCTGAAAAAGAATTCCTATCATTCCGTGACGACGCTGCGGTTTTCCATGTTGCCATTATTCCTTTTCTTGCCAAAATAAGTCCTCCCAATCTTGTTTGTCGTAATCCTGTCTTCCTTAGTCCTCTGTTCTTCAGGGTCAAACCAGTTATGACCCTTTTCCTCATTTTCACCCCCATCCCAGGCCCTGGGACTAGTCTGATGGCAGAACCAAATTTTTAATTTAATTTTTTAAAGATATGGAGGCTCCATATCTTTTTTTTTTAATAAAATGAAAAAATTACTCATGTAAAAAACAAATTTCTGAAGGTTATTCAAAAATTCTTCGTTGGTTTTGGGAATTCATCTGTTCATAATTTTCTCCTGTGATTTGTTCATGTGATATTTGTTCCTGGGTTCTTTTCTATCGTCGATATATGATTTTTCTTTTTTCCAGTCTATGCTTCTTCCAGTTCCCTTCCTTTCCCAGTCGCACGACGTGCCTTATAAGGTCATGAGGCAGTATTTGACCATCCTAGTAACCTGATGAATCCCTGGGGCTGTCCATGTCATCTCTCTTCTGTTTTGTTTATTCTAGTTTGTGGCACTGAATATTTGGTAATGGTCGTTCGTTGCTCCCCACCCTCAAATCCTTCTCCTCTCTTTATTTTGATTATCATTATTTCGTTTCCTTGTGTCTGTCGGAAATTTTTCAGGGTTCTGCCCTTTGTCCATCATTTATATCATGGATGGTTTCTCCCTTCCATTTCACTACTCCAGGAAGTTACCCCGGGGAAAATTCCCAGACCTTCGTAGCCCCTCTTCGTTCTAGACTTGGATTTTTCTCACCATACCCACCATATAAAGATCCTTTGATGGGTTAGAGAGTTTTCCTACTCCCACAGCCCAGCCCTGGGCCAGTCTTGCCGGGTGCCAGGCTGTTACTGCCGACGGCCCGCTGGTTGATATACTCATCAAGCCTGGTTGATCCAGCAAGGTACAGGTTAAATTTTCATAGGGTATTGCACGTTAGTTTTTCCAATTATTTTTCTCCTGGAATGAGACATGGGAGGAAGTGAATAAACCCAGGAAAACAGAGTGCAGTGGGTACAATAATGGAACACTGTATCAATATCCGGCCCCAGATTATTCAACATCTTCCAGACAACAAAACACTGCTTGGACAATTGTAGACGTCTTAAAAGGAAACTGGGCAAGCATCTGTAATGGATATATTGGGCAGCAGACCCAGCAGCAACAGCCTGGGACCACAAGCCAGACGAGCTTGGCCCATGGCCGGCCCGGGAATAAAAACCCAGAACTCATCAAAGGTATCCTAGCATTCCTAGGGGTTTTTCGAAGTCATGGTGTCACTGATAACTTAGCCCCCCTTATTTTGGTCACTCTATACATAAATTTATCTGGGAAACCCTTTTTAATCAGAATTATTCTGATTGTTTTTGCAGTTTTGGCGGCAGCTGTTCCATTCTGTGCGTCCTGCTGCACTTGGTTCCGTGCTGTGCCTTGTTCCTTGCTGTGCCGTATTCCATCCCGTTCCTTTTTTCCTTGCAGTGCTGTATTCCATCCCGTCCTTGCCTTGCGTCCATTCCGTGTTGCGTCTGATTCCCGTGGCGAGCAAGTGCTCCTTTACCGACCACTGGGTATTACGAACACCTGCTCCGACAAATGTTATCTTACTCAGCAGTTAGTGTAACAGTACACTGAGTTGCCATTTTCTGCTGACAGTCGAAAAGTGATGACTTCCGCTGTTTCTGCCGCCTTTCCTGGAAGGAAGACTGAATTTTTTGGGGGGGAGGATTTCTGCCGTCTTTCATTAGTAAGATTTGATGTCACATCCCAAAGAAAAATAAATAAGAATCACAACATTTTGGTATCTTTTTTGTAGAGTTTCACCCCCCCAGTGGCTTTATCAATATAAATTAATGACAGTGGGAAGATTAGGCTATATGAATAGACAGAATCAGTCCCTCAGCCTTGAGTTGAAGAGTACCGAGTCTTAAAGACTACTGTACTTTTTAAAGATTTCGTTTTTGAAGACTAAGTACTCTTGAAAAGACATATGATTTGACTCCAGGCTGGGGGACTGATTACCCAAATTCTCGTCGTCACCATTCTTCTTGTATTGACTGATGAAGCCACTTGGGAAACTTTCCTCGAAAGATACCCGTGTCTAATTTATCAACTTGTTTCTCTTTAACCATTTATCCACATATTTACATGTTTAAAAATATATTAAACTGGTTATTCGTGTTTAGGTAAGTGAAAGGTGCTAAATGTTTCTTTATATTTTACAGGTGCGTGTTGGGAGGGCGTCTTTCCTCAGGGTAAGACAACTTGTTTCATGTTTCTGGTTTCAATTGATCCCTGACAGGGCCAGTGAACCCACAGTTGGAAGAGTCTTGTTTTTTTTTATAAGTGTGTGTGGGATAGGTGGACCCCCTGGAACCAAAACGAGGGTTCCAGGGGTCGAGTTTGGGTGTGTTTGTGTGTGGGGGGTACTCACCTATTTTGAGGGGTGTTCGATCGGGGGGGAGGGGCAGTGTGAGCGTGGAAATTTTTGTGTGGGCTTTTATACTTCCAGCCGGTTTTTTTTTCAGTCTCTTTTCACAGAACTTTCACGAGATGGATGCCAAACATGAAGTTTGTTATTACACACCACCCACACACACACACAAAAACACATACACAATATACAACACAACAAAATACCATACACATACACAACACACACACAAAAAACACATACACACAATACACATACAAGACACGCACACAAAATAAACACATACACACACAGGAGCTTTGACTCGACCCTGAAACCCACAACTATGAGTACACCGGCGCGCACACGACGACAAAGGAAAAGTTTGGGAAGTAATTTTGACCTTAAAAAAAATGAACTAAAAATTTAAAAAAAGAACATTATATTGGACTCACTTCGTCATTATAAAAATTTTTGTTTATATTTGTTGTTTGTAACCCAGGTGTTACCTATACGATTTCTCTCCAGAGTAATGTAGACTTGAAAACCAATACAGTTGAGGATACGTCTTGGCTCAAAGGAAGGATGATTTGGCAACGTCCAGAAGCGAGACCAAAGGCCCCAACCTCACAGTGCTGTAAACAGGGTTGACTGGGACAGTACAAGCACGAAACCCCGCAGTGCCCTTCAGCTCTCTGCCTAGAAAAGAAAGCACTGAGGTTTGGTAAATGGTGGCATCAGCTCTGTAATAGCTCTACTTGTTATACAAGCTGGCACCCAACTTGTAGGTTTGAGTCCCTGACTGGGGTAAGGTGTTGTGCAAGTATCCGAACATAGCTCTGGTATTTTTCTTGTTTATGAATTAGAATGATGCAACATTTGGTTATCTTTATTTGAAGTTTCGCCAAGTACAATGCGGGGACATAAAAGGCTGTAGAATAAGAGGTAATCAGCCCTTAGATTTATAACAGGTGTTGATCGTCGAGTCTTGTTGACTCTGAAGCAGGAAGATGGCCGCTATACACTGGAATCAGAAGGAATAAAAGGCACACTAGCGTGACTGGAGCAGTTCACAAAATGTGTATACGGAGTCAGATAATGAAAATGAATAAATAACACAGGAAAAAAATATTAAATAACCAAAATTTTCTTGATTAATTTAAAACCGTTACTTCCTTTAGTTACTGGTTGTCAAAGACCCCTTGTCGAGAGGTGTGGAGAGAGAGAGAGAGAGAGAGAGAGAGAGAGAGGGTGGTGGTAAATCACAATTGGAAGTAATATTAATTTGATATTTTTGCACCAAGAATATTAATATTTGGGTTGAGATTTTTTTTTCCAGTACATAAAACAAAATGGCGATACTTAGATCTTTGGGACATCCCTAATATTAATTTGATATAAGTGTATACTATTGATATATTACTTAGGCAAACAACATTAGGAAGGGTGCGGGGCACCCCAACCACTTATTAACCTGTGGTCTAACTGTTTCATAACAACCCACTGGGGTCCCACCTACAAGTGACGAGGCCTTTCAGCTGCCGCACTCATCTGACTCCAGAAGACCATTCTCATGCCTGTCTTTCAGATTCATCAAGACAACGGGGCCAAAACACCTGCTGCCTGACTGAGGGGCTGACATCTCATCTTCAACGTCTTCCCATGGAAATTTGGATGCTGAGAGAGTGATTTACCTCCCTACAAATCCGCTGGTCCATTCATTGTATTGAAAACCCACGGGAAAGAGGGAAAAGTCTAAAATAGAGAACCCAGAGTTGCACATTTGTCTAGATTAACCCTTTCGGTGCCGTGATAATTCTCCGCTTTGGGAAGTCTCTTCACCTAAAAAGAGGTGGTTACCGGGTGAGAAATTGCATACTGGTTCATCTAGTAGTCGGGGTTACCTGGGTGAAAAAATATTGATCTTGGTTCATCTAGTAGTCTGTAGTTACCTGGGTGTTAAATAGATCACGGTTCACCCAGCAGAAATGGGTGTTAGCAGACGTTGTGGGTGGCATCCTGAGGTTTTTCAGTTGAACTGCTGTAGGATAAAAGATTAACTGAAACGTATAAAATAAATGGGACAAGGCGCCGCTCGCTTCCTAATTGCCCACCGCTTCCTAATTCGCCCACTCCCAAACTGAAATATTCAATAAATTTTAATTAACCTTGATAGAACATCAAATGGGGCCCAAATTAGAGAGAAGTCTTTTAAAATGGTGGAATTTTAAAAACATTAAAAAGAGGGGGAAAACAAGCCACAAAAATTTTTCCCATATTTAAGAAATGTGAGCTGGGAAGACAAAGAAATTAAATGTTTTTTTAGAAGGAAATAAACCAAGTTAAAATTTATAAACCTTGATGTATAGATGAGCATATAAAAAACAAGAGCAAAAGGGGATTTACCCATGAAGAAAAAAAAAGACTGCAGAATTTATTTAATGAAGACGTTGTTTTGGAATGAGTTCTTCGGAAAAGTCTTTGCGTAACACCTGGTACAAAGGAGAAATAATAGATAAGGACACGGGCAAAAAGGACCCAGTGGAACAGCAGGACCGGGAAGATGAACAGCAGTGTTAAGAGGACTTATGGAACAGACAAAAAAGGGAGGATGACCTAGAACGGGTGTTGGTGGAGCCACAGCCACGAGGATATTTGCGCCACTGGGGGCCCGCGTGAAGAAAAGGGGTAGGAGTACATTTAAACTACAGTTATATAGAGGTAAAACGTTTGTAGTTTAAAAATAAGGCTAAAATAAATATTGGGTGGGTGGGTGTGAGTTGGTCCTGACTGGCTGGCTACTAGGTCAGATGCCGTGCTCCTTCCTTAATGCTTTAAACCCCAGACCTGGATGGGTCGGGCATTGGCTTAAGGGGGGGAGAATAATTCACATTTTTTTTTTTTTTTTGTTTAATTTAAAATGAGATTTTTACAGTTATTTATACAGCTTTTAAAAACATATACCCCCTTCTTTGTTGACTTTTTTTTAGGAAAAAAATAAATTGTTCCAAATTTGAGGAGTCACAAAACTTTCCTATTTTTAAAAATTGGGAAGATGTCAATGCCTAGTTAACATTAGATGAAAGATAAAGGCTATAAATTGTTGACCCAAGATTTTAGGAAAATGTCAATAGATTCTATTATAAAAAAATATTGAAGTTAGTGATTTTTTGGTGTTTTTGGGGGGAAAAAAATAATAAAAAAAGTTGTGAAATATATCAGAAATCCTCAATGGGTTTTGAGCCCCATTTTACCAATAAAGGGCAAAAATCATTACAACCCCATTTATTTTTTTTAAAAAAATGGTTCAAATGTCAATTGATTTCTGAGTTATTGATATATTTTTTTTCCGTAAAACCCCTATGGATTGGAGGTTAAATCACCCGGGCCCATCAACACTTGTTGAGACCCCAGAGGGGCCGGGGACCCAGCAAGTTCCTGCACTTGAAAAGGCATCAGAATAAGAAATAAAAAGAAGGAACCCCGCAGCAGGCCTCTGGCCCTGGAGGCAGGTCCAATTTCTCCTGGCAGCCAATGCCCCACCCAGCCAGGTCAGGTTCCATTCACTTAAAAGGAGCGGCATCAAACTAGTAGCACAAACTATTTAGGTCCAACCCACCCCCAAACCGCACCCACTCATATATTTATCTAGCCTATTTTTAAAACTACGCAACGTTTTAGCCTCTATAAACTGTACTCGGAGTTTGTTCCACTCATCGACAACTCTATTACCAAACCAATGCTTTCCCATATCCCTTTCTGAATCAATTTATCCAACTTAAAGCCATTGCTTCGAGTCCTGTCAATACAAGATATTTTTAGCATGCTATTTACATCCCCATTATTTATTCCTGTTTTCCATTTATATACCCAATCATATCCCCCTTTACCCTTTCTAGAGGCAGATTCAGGGCCCCCAGTCTATCCTCATGGGATTTCTGATAATGGGATCAACTTAGTCATCCTCCTTTGAGTTTTCCGAGCATTTATTCCATTCTGTAATACGGTGACCAAAACCAGATAATCAGATGGGCCTTTAACCAAGGATATATAGATTGAAGAACAACCTAGGACCTTATTATTTATGCTTCTTGATATGAAACCAAGGATTCTATTTGCTTTATTCAACACTTTGCCTGTTTTCTTGGTTTTAGATTACGGGTAACCAGAACTCCTCCTTTCGCAATTAGTATTTAAGATCACATTATTTAGTTTTATGTGGGCATGGTTATTGTCCTGTCCAAATTTAGAACTTTGCATTTATCTATATTAAACTGACCCGCCATTTCCACCACTGCATCAGTGTATTCAAATCTTTCCTGGAATTTCTCCCAATGTCCTCATTTGAAGAATTGGCCTATTTTGGTGTCATCGGCAAACTTGCTTAAGTCGCCATTTATTCCCTCATCTATGTCGTTTTTTGTGTAAACAAAATGGGCCCAATACTGACCCCTGTGGAACAATTTGACGCTTCCCCCCTCTGATTTCTCCCCCATTTTGAAACCCTCTTTCCGCCTATTTGTCAACCATGCCCCCTATCCAGGAAAAAATTTCCTCCTCCTATTCCTGTGCCTTAATTTTCCTCAAAAGTCTCTGGGTGTGGGGGCTCTATCAAAGCCTTAATGAAAATCCAATAAAAATCATATTCATTACCAATGATCTACCCCCCTCCCAAAAACCTTGTGAAAAAGTTATTAAATTTGTAAGGGGAACGCCCTTTTAAAACCTTGAACTTGATTAATTTTATGCTTTTCAAGATGGCTGGAATTGCCCGCAATTTTGGGTTCCATAAATTTTCCCACTTGGAGGTTGGGTTATTGGTTTTTATAGTTCAACTGGGACCTGTCTCCTGCTTTGAAAATAGGTATTACATTTGCAATTTTCCACTTATCTGGCACCATGCCAGTTTGCAGTGATATGTTAAAAAGATTAGCCATAGGTTTGCTAAGCTCTCTTTACATTCCTTTAGAACCCTTGCATACAGTTCATCAGGGCCTGGGGATTTGTTAGGTTTTAATTTATCTATTTGTCTAAGGACCATGTCACTTTGACCCTGATCATGATAGTTTACTATCGTCCTGGTCTACATAATTTATTATTTCTGGAATATCGCTAGTATCTTCCTGTGTAAACTGAGAGGAAGTAAGTGTTAAAAATTCTACACATTTCCTTATCACTGACGGTGAGCTGACCTGAGTAACTTTTGAGGCCATCTTGTCCCTAATCTTACTTCTATACCTGAAAATCCTTTTGGGTTAGTTTCGATTCTCTTGCAACTTTAACCTCATAGTCTCTTTTTGCTTTTCTTATTCCCTTTTTTATTCTCTTTAACTGAATATATTGATTACTTAATTGCCCTCTCCTCTTGATTCGCCTATATGCCTCTCTTTGACCAATGAGATGTTTTAATCTATTGTTCATCCATTTAGGATCATTTTTGTTTGATTTTGATTTCTATTAGGAACATAAGTTGTCTGAGCAGCTAGAACTATTCTCTGAAAACGTCATATTGGCAATCACCACCTACCTGACCCACTGTCAGGTCATTCCAGTTCACCACCAGGAAATTTTTTCAGTCCTATGAAATCAGCCAGGGGAAGTCAGGGACAGAGACTTGATTGTCATTATTAGGTAATTCCATGATATATTAAAACTGAGTGATTTGTGATCACTTTCCCCAAGCTCATCATTAACCTCAAGATTATTAATTGCGATTCCCTGCTGCAAGAACCAAGTCTAGCAGGTTATTTCCTCTAGTTGGTTCTGTCACCAACTGTTTCAAAAAACAATCCTGAATCGTATCAAGAAAGTCACTTGACTCTAAATTTCCTGTCAAATTGCTCCAGTCAACTTGTCTAAAGTTGAAATCTCCCATTAGCACAACATTTTCATATGCAGATGCCTTACGAATAAAAATCGAATAAAAATCGTAATTTTGGGAGGGAAAAAAAACACTAATTGGCAACATGTATTATTTATGAAAGCAAGAACAAAAAAATTACATTTAAGGAAAACCATACAGAGAAATATGATAGAAACAAGCTGCTTACACCAAAATGTTGCCAGAATGTTGCACTATTTTTTGATAAAAAAATTCCAAAATTTTTCAGTCTTCCCTTAAGGGAAGGGATCGCCCCTCCCGGTGGGAGACTTGGACTTGCCTCGCATGGGCCAGTAGGCCTGCTGCAGTGTTCCTTCTTTCTTATGTTCTTATGTTCTAGGTGCGAAATTGCTGTGCACTTTGATAGTGTGTGCAGGTTCGAATCCTGCGCGCGCGCGCACACATGTACGTACGTACGTGCGTACACATGTCTTTCAACGTCCTAATGCAGATACAAGCGCTACGAATGACTGTACAATAATAAAGGAAGATAAAAGAAGTAGACAACGACACAGTAGTAAATGCTGAAACATAAAGCCTAAGCTGATATATGACAGAAGATTGAAAAAAACAAAGGTATTCCTAAATTAAGACTCTAGAAAACCAGAGTAAATTGACAGTAAACTGCAGTAGGCCTACTGCAGTGATCCTCCAATATGTTCTTATTACATTTTAAATGGTGTACAGTACCGGCAGTTCGTAAGACATGTGCAACAATACGCTCGAATACAGAGATAAATTACAGTCCTGGAGACACTAGACGACATGGAGAGGCTTGCTCTTATGATCTTGCATGCATGTGTGTATGTATGCCGACGGAGGAAAGAGGCATTTCCTCGGGGCGGTGTTGAAGGAGCGCTTTCCTGGGTGAAGGTGGGAGAGACCTGGCGTGTTGTGACGACGCCTGGGAGGTCGACTCAAGGTTGGCCCAGGAATGCAGTTTGGGGGACTTGTTGATCTGTTGTGACGTGTGTGTGTTTGTGTGTGTGTGTGTGTGTGTGTACTCACCTATTTGTGGTTGCAGGGGTCGATTCATAGCTCCTGGTGTGTGTGTGTGTGTGTCACATCTCTACCACCAAACCTCAACGTCATGAAAGCATTGTATTAGTGTGTGAGGTGGGCAGCATTTAATTGATGGGGAAGTGAGTTGGAGTGCTGGGAGGGACAAAGAGGGTGCAGGTGCGGTCAGAGGTCGTGACCTGATCCCCAGGTAGTCAGGTCGTTGCCAGGGTCGTGTGGTAATTATGGGGTAGTAGAGGATGCTTGCGACTCGGAGATTACAGGAAGAGTTAGGGATAGAGGTTTGGTGAAGGAAGAATAGTGAAGTAATGTGTGGGTGTTGAGAGGGAGTGTGTGGGTGTGGGTGTTGAGAGGGAGGGAGGGAGTGTGTGTGGGTGTTGAGAGGAGTGTGTGTGTGTGTGGGTGTTGAGAGGGAGGGAGTGTGTGTGTGTGGGTGTTGAGAGGGAGTGTGTGTGTGTGTGGGTGTTGAGAGGGAGTGTGTGTGTGGGTGTTGAGAGGGAGGGAGTGTGTGTGTGTGTGTGGGTGGGTGTTGAGAGGGAGTGTGTGTGTGTGGGTGTTGAGAGGGACTGTGTTTGTGTGTGTGTTGAGAGGGACTGTGTTTGTGTGTGTGTGTGTGTGTGTGGATGATGGAAGGCAGAGAGAGCATGGTGGATTAAAGGTTTTATTTTGTCAAGTATATTAAATAAAGTCTTTATTTTTTCCCGCATAGACTGAGTTTAAGCACACAAGACTTGCCGCACGGTCCTCGCCTCATTCATAACAAACATAAAACATGAACCACAGTTTTGGTTCGCCTTTTGCAGACAATTCAAAACTTAACATGAAAGTCACCGCTGTTGAAGACACAAAACTTTCAAGAGAATATAAACAAAGTCTTCCAGTGGATGGTAGAAAATAATATAATGTCCATTGAGGGGCAAATTCCAATTGCTCGTATATTGAAAAAAAAAAAAAACGAGGAACTCAAAAAGTTTATGGTATACAAAATACAGGAGAGTCACCCCCACAAAATGAAAAGGACATATAAAGGACCTAAGTGTAATAATATCAGCTGACCTGTGTTTTAAAGAGGAAAACAATGCAAATGCTGTGAAGGTCAGGAAAACACGGTGACTGAGAGCTTTCAAAAGAAGAGAAATAATGCTACTGGTGAGAGTGTTGAGATCACTCTTGCTCTCTCGCTTGGAGTAGTTTGGTGTTGACAGCTCCATTCAAACCAGGTGAGATAGAACTGAAAAAAATGGAGTATTTTCCATTTGCATAGAACCGGTACAGATTTTAAACTACTGGGAACTCATTAAAGAACTGGAAATGTATTCTCTGGAAAAAAAAGTCGAGACACGATAATATTCCCATTGAAGATACTGGAGGATTTTGTTCCAAACCTGTACACTACCATAACGTAATGGAGGGAGAGATATGGAAGGGGAAGTAAAGCAGTGGCGCCACATTCACACTATGAAAACATTGTATCAACATCCGTGGGCAAAATTTTTCGAACCTACTGCCATCAGATATAAATATTGCAGGAACTAGCATAAAGGCTCCAGAGAGAAAACTAGATCACTATCTCCACCGTGTGCCAGATCAACCAGACTGTGTTGAATACGTGGGCCGCCAACAACAGTCTGGTTGACCAGGGCCTGGCCGCGGGAGTAGGAAAACTCCTGAAACTAGTATTTTTTTTTGTCCTGGTTGTATCTTGCAGCAGTTATTAACTTTGTTTTTATCTAGTGTTACTGCTAGTTTGAATCCAGGAAATTTTCCGGGATTCGAACACGAGATATTTTGAGTGCGAGCCGATTAGTCTCCTCACCCAGCTATTGGTGGTAAAGAATTACACAACATCTGGGTATCTTTATTTATAGACGTTTCGCCATCTAGTGGCTTTATCAATACAAGGATATAATGTGAGGTGTGGATTTGGTGATGAGGGCTGGGGTGGGTGGTGCAGTGTGGGGTGGGTGGTGCAGTGTGGGGTGGGTGGTGCAGTGTGGGGTGGGTGGTGCAGTGTGGGGTGGGTGGTGCAGTGTGGGGTGGGTGGTGCAGTGTGGGGTGGGTGGTGCAGTGTGGGGTAGGTGGTGGTGAAATCTGGGTTGAGTGTAGAGGAGAGGAAGGTGTGAGGTGGACAAGGTTACGTGACGACCGTGACCATGGCTGAGAGGCCAGGAATGTTGCAGCTGCATCCAGCTGATGGAGGTGGTGCTCTCAACACCAGATATTTTACTCTTCTTTCCCTCTACTTTCTCCCTCTCGTCTCTATTCCTCTCTCTACCATCTCTCTCTTTCCTCCCGTCTCAAGTTCACCTCCATGGATCAAGAGCCTCTCACCAATGGAAAGGAACCTACCTTGAGTTTGAACGAGCAATTCATATTTTTCCCCATGACAAAAGAAACCTATATCGTAGCAACGTTTCTATGTGCGAGCTTGCGAGAGCATGTCTGCGAGAGCATGTCTGCGAGAGCATGTCTGCGAGAGCATGTCTGCGAGAGCATGTCTGCGAGAGCATGTCTGCGAGAGCATGTCTGCGAGAGCATGTCTGCGAGAGCATGTCTGCGAGAGCATGTCTGCGAGAGCATGTCTGCGAGAGACATGTCTGCGAGAGCATGTCTGCGAGAGCATGTCTGCGAGAGCATGTCTGCGAGAGCATGTCTGCGAGAGCATGTCTGCGAGAGCATGTCTGCGAGAGCATGTCATTCAATGCAGTCTGCGAGAGCATGTCATTCAATGCAGTCTGTGAGAGCATGTCATTCAATGCAGTCTGCGAGAGCATGTCATAAAATGCAGTCTGCGAGAGCATGTCATTCAATGCAGTCTGCGAGAGCATGTCATTCAATGCAGTCTGCGAGAGCATGTCATTCAATGCAGTCTGCGAGAGCATGTCATTCAATGCAGTCTGCGAGAGCATGTCATTCAATGCAGTCTGCGAGAGCATGTCATTCAATGCAGTCTGCGAGAGCATGTCATTCAATGCAGTCTGCGAGAGCATGTCTGCAAGAGCATGTCATTCAATGCAGTCTGCGAGAGCATGTCATTCAATGCAGTCTGCGAGAGCATGTCATTCAATGCAGTCTGCGAGAGCATGTCATTCAATGCAGTCTGCGAGAGCATGTCATTCAATGCAGTCTGCGAGAGCATGTCATTCAATGCAGTCTGCGAGAGCATGTCATTCAATGCAGTCTGCGAGAGCATGTCATTCAATGCAGTCTGCGAGAGCATGTCATTCAATGCAGTCTGCGAGAGCATGTCATTCAATGCAGTCTGCAGAGCATGTCATTCAATGCAGTCTGCGAGAGCATGTCATTCAATGCAGTCTGCGAGAGCATGTCATTCAATGCAGTCTGCGAGAGCATGTCATTCAATGCAGTCTGCGAGAGCATGTCATTCAATGCAGTCTGCGAGAGCATGTCATTCAATGCAGTCTGCGAGAGCATGTCATTCAATGCAGTCTGCGAGAGCATGTCATTCAATGCAGTCTGCGAGAGCATGTCATTCAATGCAGTCTGCGAGAGCATGTCATTCAATGCAGTCTGCGAGAGCATGTCATTCAATGCAGTCTGCGAGAGCATGTCATTCAATGCAGTCTGCGAGAGCATGTCATTCAATGCAGTCTGCGAGAGCATGTCATTCAATGCAGTCTGCGAGAGCATGTCATTCAATGCAGTCTGCGAGAGCATGTCATTCAATGCAGTCTGCGAGAGCATGTCATTCAATGCAGTCTGCGAGAGCATGTCATTCAATGCAGTCTGCGAGAGCATGTCATTCAATGCAGTCTGCGAGAGCATGTCATTCAATGCAGTCTGCGAGAGCATGTCATTCAATGCAGTCTGCAGAGCATGTCATTCAATGCAGTCTGCGAGAGATGTCATTCAATGCAGTCTGCGAGAGCATGTCATTCAATGCAGTCTGCGAGAGCATGTCATTCAATGCAGTCTGCGAGAGCATGTCATTCAATGCAGTGTGCGAGAGCATGTCATTCAATGCAGTCTCGTAGATTGTGAAATCAGCCAGGACCCGAGGATAGTGTAAACATCTCGGACCTCTACAGTATAGGTGCCGTATTTCTTTTCTTTTCCCAGGTTTAGAACTTATAAGAACATAAGAATGGAGGAACACTGCAGAAGACCTACTAGTCCATAAAGGCAGGCCCTTATCAAAACCACCCTTTTCCAAAGCTACCCCGAAAATTTACTCCCGTACCAACGGCACCAATCACACCCAGCCCCTCCCATTCATATTGCCCAATCTCTTTTTAAAGCTACCCAGTGTCCTAGCCTCGATTACCATGCTCGGAAGATTGTTCCACGCATCGACAACTCTGTTTGAAAACCAGTACTTACCTATGTCCGTTCGAAATCTAAATTTATCTAACTTAAATCCGATATTTCTGGTTCTTACCTGATTCGATATCCTCAGTATTTTATTAACATCAATATATATACTCTACGTAAGTCAGCATTAGGTCAGGTTGAATTACCAGAATGTCAACGTAAACAAGAGAGAACCTCATGTTTAAATTAAATAAAACAAATTACTAAACAAGAGTGGATTGGATACTCACATTTGTCTACATTCACCTGCCTAGCATGGGCCTGTAGGACCTGCTGCAGAGCTCCTTTATGTCTGCCATTACGCTGATATCAACCTACTTAGGTCATTCTGTAGCTCTCTCGTGTCTTTCATCAGCATTTGAGGTCAACCAGGCTGTGATGGATGTGTGGGTCAGCGGACCACTAGCGGCAACAGCCTCGTTGACCAGGGAAGCACTAGATAATTCTGGCCCATGACCGGGGTCTGGGAGTAGAAAAACTCCCTGAACTCATCAAAGGTATATCAAAGGTAATAGGTATCCCTCCTCCACTTCCCCTTCCCTCCTCCACTTTCCCTTCCCTCCTCCACTTTCCCTTCCCTTCCCTCCTCCACTTTCCCTTCCCTCCTCCACTTTCCCTTCCCTTCAGCTTTGGTCTTCTTAAAACGCTGTCCAAATTCGTATGCTAAATGACACTTGATAGGCAAAAAAAAAAAAAATACTAAGGGATATGTACCAGTTTTTCGAGTTAGTTTAGAACCAGGTAACAAATTCTTGTGTCCAGACCAGTTATATTAGTTGTGGTAGTTACCCGAGGTGGTGGTGGTAGTTGTCACTTGACAACTACTTGTTTTATGGTAGTTAACTTCTGTTTTGGAGGTTACGTTGTAGTAGTTACCTTGATATGTTGGGGTAATTACATTGGTATGTACACACCTTAGATAACTATTAATAAATCCTTTGTAATTATAGTGATTTGTGGGCGTACGAGAAATGTTTGCGTTCTTTAAAATGGAAGAGAGACAGACTACAGACGTTGCTTCACCCTAAGGCTTTATTAAGTTTGTGTAGACTTAATGATAAAGGTTCTCTCCGTGTTTTAGTCCTATTTTGTCGGCTAATCACTCTTCACTAGGTTGAGAGAGGGAAAAAATCTTTTAAGACTGAAGGGGGATTAAGTGCGGGGTTTTGGGATTACAGATTTCCTGTGGGTAATCCTACGATGTTTTGGTCTCTGAATATTAATAGCTGATGTTTGCTGTAGGAAGGTCTTATCTACACTCATCAACTTCCACTTATTTTGCGAAATTATTTGACTAAAATTTATCTTAAATTAAAAAAAAAATATTCAGCATTCTTTTTATTTCTCAGTCCGTGCCTGATCATCAAGGCTGTGGTTTTTATGTTGGACTTCGTGGGGCAAGCACGAACAGCCTAGTTGATCAGGCCATCCACCGGGAGGCCGCGAGGGAGGGGAAAGGTTGACCCTGCGAACACACACCACACATGTAGCCAAGCATAGACTTCATAAAGTTCCCGTAGGAGTGTGTGAGAAGGAATCCACAAGTTTGACTTTCCTTTTATCAATAATTCATAAACGTGCGTGATTTCTAGCATGTTAAATTCCAGCCCCGTCCTTTTAATAACGACGGCATT
Organism: Cherax destructor; assembly: GCA_009830355.1. Classification (NCBI taxonomy): domain Eukaryota; kingdom Metazoa; phylum Arthropoda; class Malacostraca; order Decapoda; family Parastacidae; genus Cherax; species Cherax destructor. Next base: position 16,327 of record WNWK01000017.1, read on the forward strand.
CACAGTTGTAAACGACAGTCAAATGTGTGACTGGTGAAGGTGCCTTTAACAGTGAAAATCTCACTTAGTTTTTTCTGCCTTGTTTACATGGCAGAACTTTTTATCCTAATATTCTTATATTTCTTTTATTTCCGTTATGGTATGTTAAAAATAGTTTATGGGTAGATGACAGCCTGACCTAACCTAATGTGACCTAACCAAATATAACCTACCCTAAATGAAAAAAAATCGAGAAATTTTTTGCGAACCATATGCGCGAAATCTACATGGATAGCATTTGCGAGGATAGGTTATAAATTAAAATTTTACGGGTTTCAGAGCAAGTAATGAGGACAGCGAGTCCAATAAAGTGAGTTGGTAGGTTAGGCAAGCTTGAGAGCAGTCAGTTGTGGCAGGGAGCTCTGTGTTTATGAAGAAAGCCAACTTATTAAATATAATGTTTCATTTTGAAATTGTGGGCTAGCCATGGTTAGTCTTTTATGTTATATATGAGCATGGGATGAAAATGACACCTGGCGCCCTCCATCTCTTATAATTGATTCCATTATTAGTAGTCTTGAAATTGTCAGTCTACAGATTGTTTACATATAGACAATGTCTATAGATTATTTACATCTTCACTTTAGATTGTGTACATCTAGCATCTAGAAGTACCTAACTATAGACTGATAGTCTACATTTTAGACAGTCTAGAGCTTGTGTATATCTGGACCGTCGAGAGCCAATAGCTTCGCGGGGCGTATTAGAGTAATTAAGTATGTCAGTGGAAGTTCTGTTTCCTAGCGTGGTACAGTTAATGTAATACGTATGGCTGGTATTTCAATCCATTTCGATTCGCTTGTCGTATATTCCAGAATTATTATAAAAGCTGGGGAAGCCTATACAAGGGTTGCGTAGCTGAGTATTATTACCATCGACCCAAACGTTACCCCCAGTCAGTCAGTCAGGCTGCTGCTGCTGCTGCCAACCGTCTCAACACCAACAATACAACAACCACTCAACTCTCACAAAACATTTCCTTGGTAAGATAACTGGGGCAGAATTGATTCTGGCCTTTGGAACCTAAGCAATATACTTGTCAGGGAATCCAACACCGCCTATTGTGGCGTACCAAACACCGCAGGGGCCCACGGCACCTTTGTCAGGGACTCTGAAGGGAGATACGCAATTCCCGACGGAGATGTGTAGAGGCTCTTTTACCAGAGTTCACTCTTGATAAAAAAAATTATAGCGTGGAATGAACGCATTAGAAAAATCGTGTATAACATGGGTCGTTAATTCATTTTTTTATGCATTTCATACAGTTATAAAGACATTTATTTTCTATACTCCAGCCACCTTTCAAAGTAATATAAAGAGAATCTCATGGGCAAGTAGGCTTACTTCAGCGGTATTGTTTGAGTGTGTGGTATATATAAATCCTACCGATAATCAATTTAGATAGTCATAAATGCGATATTCTTAATATTTTATTTAGGCTACATTTCGCTCGCGAGCACATTTGAAGATTGATGCTGCTCCTGACGAGTGAAACGTAGCCTAAAACAAATAATTCAAGTAAATAAATCATTCAAGTTATTTTTGTTCTTACGATCTTAGTGTCCCTCGGCTGGAGGTATCAACTGAACAATGACAGGATACCGCACTTCCTGACTGCTTATGTAAGATATCTGATAGGCTGTATCTGGTGCGCAGTAACACTTACTCTGGAATATTGGAGTCTGCGCCGTTTGTATAACATAAATATACGTAATTTTATATATGCCTTGCTGGATATAATTTTAAAAATAGTTTCCCGATAGAAAATTTTAATTCATTACTTTTTTCAAATAAGAATTTTAGGTTTATCAGAATTTATCATTCAAATCACTTCCGAAATGAGATCTGGCTAATAATCAACAGTACACCAAAGTGTCTAACTCAGAAGCTGTTTCAAGTGTTACATTCGTGTCTTTATTTATGGTCGGGGCATTGGCTTAAGCCGGTGGGAGACTTGGACCTGCCTCGCATGGGCCAGTAGGCCTGCTGCAGTGTTCCTTCTTTCTTATGTTCTTATGTTCTTATTTCTGTATAACTATAAGGTGTATCACTACACCTTACATTTATACGGAAATAAGACAAGCAACCTCTGCCGTAGGGGGTACTCTCTTCAAGAAAGCCTGACAACCGCTGCAAACTGTTCCTGGTGAGCAGGCTGGGGGTGTCTACCGCGAAGTACGTGCCACAAGTATCAACTCCCTGCTGTTGCTTCTGTTTCTCCAGTTGCTGTCGCATTCGTCAGGAAAAAAAAAAATTACCTGACGCTGGTCCTGACATATGATGACTCATTCAGTGGCGACCTTGGTCCTGTGACGGAGGTGCCGCAAGAAGCAACCTCTGCCGTAGGGGGTACTCTCTGTTGACACACCTGTGGATGGGTCACGCTGGAGTGACCGCTGACCCAAGCAGTATGATTCACAGAGCCTAGCTGACTCCCGTGCTATCCTTTGGCTGGGTCAGCAAGGTTATGACCTTCCTCAGGCCATTTACACGCTGCTCTTTGTTTTTTTCTCTGTCGCTTCTCAACAATATTAAATGTACTTCAGTTATGTCACTAATTACGCTATAAATACTTCTCTCCTACTGCCATCGTATAGTGAATGGAACAATACACAAATAACCCGCACGTAGGAGAAAGGAGCTAATGACGACGTTTCGGTCCGATGTGTACCATTTACAAAGTCACACTGTATCGAATTGGAAAAACTACTGGTTGGCGAAATGTCTTGAAATAAAGTTACCCAGATGGTGTATAGGTAATACTATAAAGCTATTGCCTGAGGATCGAACCTCCACACCTGGCGCTAAATGACCCATATGAGTTTAGCACTTCACATACAAGTAATACTTTTGGTTATATACTTGAGTTAATTCTTGGAAGCCATGTCTGAGGCCTCGCTGCGTGGGTAGTCAGTCAGTAGTCACTCTGGGAACCAGTCACTGGTATATCAAGAGTAATTAAACCATTTTACCTAACACATGAACAGATGCAAAGTAATTTATTCGGTAATCATCGAAGCTAATATGTTATATACGGGATCCGGACAGAAGTTCCAGACACAAGCCCCTCAGGTTAGGAAGTTAAATATTCTTCTGTCCAGTTATTCCTTTTTGCAAGCCTTTTGTTTGCAAGTGCTCCGAAGTTTGTGTGCTCTTCCTTAGGCTTAGTGCATAAGAATCAAATAACCCGTTTTACGGCCTAAATAGTGAGAAGATTTCACCTTTCGTCAACATTTACTGTGATAAATTACACATGTACAACACTTGGGTATCGTCAGTGAGGAAACGTTTCGCCACACAATGGCTTCATCAGTCCAAACAAAGGAAAAATAAACACATAAGCAGTATAATGTGATCCTTTATTGACAACGTTTCGCCCACGCAGTGGGCTTTATCGAGTCACAGACAGATCTACCTGGAAAATGAGCAACATGGAGATATATATAGGGTACAGTCAGGTGGAGAATGCTGGGTCAGGTGGAGAAAGCTGCATATGAGTCTTAAAAGTAGTGTGATAGTTAAAAACATAGTGTGACTTAAAGGACCTGCAGTGTACCATTGTAGATGAATGGTTTTGTACCATTCTTGAGTTCTAGGTGGGATAGCGTTGAAGAAGTTTCTTGGCAATAGGTTCAGCTATGTTGTAGAAGCCGTTGTTCTGGTTGAAGTTGTTGGATATACAGATGAATGATGATTCTAGGATTCTTCGGTATTGCGTGTTGTCTTCTCTGGCGATGAGTCTTGCGTTTCTGTAGTTGATTAAATGGTTGTGTAAATTTCGGTGTTGAACACAGGCATTTCTTGAGTCGTCAGATCTGCCTGCGTACTGGTGTTCTGAAATGCGTGTTTGTAGGTCTCTGGATGTTTCGCCAACGTATAATTTGCTGCAGCCATTACTGAGAAGAGATACATAGTCCTTCCCACCAACTCCATTTCCAAACAAGTTTCCAACATTTTTTCTAAGACCTCATTCCGAGTATCCACCTCCACATCCACCACCATTAAGGACATTACCAGTAACAGACAGGAAAAGCTTCAATCCACGGCAGGGGTATACACAATCCCTTGTAATGGCTGCAGCAAATTATACGTTGGCGAAACATCCAGAGACCTACAAACACGCATTTCAGAACACCAGTACGCAGGCAGATCTGACGACTCAAGAAATGCCTGTGTTCAACACCGAAATTTACACAACCATTTAATCAACTACAGAAACGCAAGACTTATCGCCAGAGAAGACAACACGCAATACCGAAGAATCCTAGAATCATCATTCATCTGTATATCCAACAACTTCAACCAGAACAACGGCTTCTACAACATAGCTGAACCTATTGCCAAGAAACTTCTTCAACGCTATCCCACCTAGAACTCAAGAATGGTACAAAACCATTCATCTACAATGGTACACTGCAGGTCCTTTAAGTCACACTATGTTTTTAACTATCACACTACTTTTAAGACTCATATGCAGCTTTCTCCACCTGACCCAGCATTCTCCACCTGACTGTACCCTATATATATCTCCATGTTGCTCATTTTCCAGGTAGATCTGTCTGTGACTCGATAAAGCCCACTGCGTGGGCGAAACGTTGTCAATAAAGGATCACATTATACTGCTTATGTGTTTATTTTTCCATTGTGTCGGTATTTTATACCATTTATTTCCAGTCCAAACAAAGGAGAATGGTGAAGAACAGGAGTTTTGAGGTAATCAGTCCTTCAGCCTTGAGTCGATGTAATCAGTCCATCAGTCTTGAAAAGAATATAGCATATGTGCGAAGAAGTGGCTTATATACTGTAGGTAGGAGAGGTGCAGCAGTCGTAGGTGGTGTCACATTAGACCAATGTGGAAGTAGGTCATGCCTAAAGGTTTAGGCAAGTATTAAGATCCCAAGCAAGTATTAAGATCCCAAGATGTTACTGTGTCTGACAGGAATGTAGATGAATGGTTCAGAGAACCGACAAGTTATATTCATTTAGTGTGGTTTATAGCCTACAGTGAGACTTGGAAGCGAGAAGTCATAACATGATAGAAAGTGTAGATAAGTGGTTCAGAGAACAGACAAGTTGATAAATTAGATACTTGTGCAACACTTGGGTATCGTTTTTGTGGAAAAGTTTCGCCCACCAGTGGCTTTATCAGTCCTATAAAAGAGCACTGCCGTATACTTACTTGCCCATGTTAGACGAGTCATACTCACACCTAACCATTCTCACTCATGAGAATGAGCCAGTAGTAGACTTAAGTATTGGGTCATGGCCCAAGTGATATCACCTTCGGATCACAACTGAACTCTGGACGAGTGGAAATGTTGGACATGTCTCCCTTCACTTGTTACCTCAGTTCACCAAGCAGTGAGCAGGTACCTGGGTATTAGCCTACTGAAAGTTGTGGGTCGCATCCTGGGAAAGAGGATCAAGGAACCCAGTGGAAACAAGCCACACTGATTAGGTTTCTTAGGTTAAGACTCCCGGTTAATAATCCAAATGAAATCTACCGAAGTCCTTTGGGAGTGGGTGGATGTGAATAGAACCTACTGGGCATGGGTCAGTAGGTCTACGGCACCTACTGAGAAAGAGGTGGAGGAGGAATGGGGCTGATGAGGGAGGGAGGGAAGTGCTGGTGATGGGGCTAGGCTGCTCAGGATAGCGGCGAAAATAAAATGAAAATAAGAATATCGTTTTCGAGTCTCACGAAAACACTAATAAGGTTGACTAAATTGCCACTGTGTACTTGGCATGTGTATAGGCTACCTGTGTGTGTATACGACTTTATGACCGCCTGTGTGTGTGCACGCGCGTGCGTGCGTATGAGTGTATATCCAACTGTACTCCCAGATATGTTGGGGAAGGTGGGTTGAGCCTCGGCTCCAGGCCCCAACCTAGACGGGAGGAGTATGTGAGTGCATGCCTACCTGTGTCTGTATGTGTATCCACTTGTGCGCGTATACAAGTGTATACACAATTTATACATACGTGTATATCCGCCATTGTGTGCGTGTAAGTGTATACTCACTTGTGTACGTATATGCGTGTATATCGAATTGTGTGTGCGTATGTGTATACCTACCTGTATGTGCATGTACACGTGTTCGTATTTGTATACCCACCTTTGTGTATGCATGTATACCCACTTAACGGTACTCACCTAATTGTACTCACCTAATTGTGGTTGCAGTGGTCGAGACTCAGCTCCTGGCCCCGCCTCTTCGCTGTCCGCTACTGGGTCTCTGCTCTCCCTGCTCCATGAGCTTTATCATACCTCGTCTTAAAACTATGTATGGTTCCTGCCTCCACTATATCATTCTCTAGACTATTCCACTTCCTGACTACTCTGTGGCTGAAGAAATGCTTCCTAACATCCCTTTGACTCATCTGAGTCTTCAGCTTCCAGTTGTATCCCCTTGTTTCTGTGTTCCCTCTCTGGAACATCCTGTCCCTGTCTACCTTGTCGATTCCCCGCAGTATTTTGTATGTCGTTATCATGTCTCCTCTGACCCTTCTTTCCTCCAGTGTGTGCGTATGTGCGTTCATGCCCACCTGTGTGTGTGTGCGCGCGCGCAGACACGTGTATGCCCACCTAACAGTCATGGGTGAGTGTGTACGTGCGTGTGTACGTGGGTGGTAATTCTGGCGTGCGGTAGCCAGCTCTCTCACCCCACCTGCTGGTGCTCACTAGCCTGATGCTCTCACGCCAGCAGCAGCAGTAGTAGTAGTAGTAGTAGTAGTAGATACGGCAGCAGCAGTAGTAGGTACGGCAGCAGTAGTAGGTACAGCAGCAGTAGGTACAACAGCAGCAGCAGTAGGTACAGAAGTAGCAGGTGCAGCAGCAGCAGTAGGTACAGAAGTAGCAGGTACAGCAGCAGCAGCAGTAGGTACAGCAGCAGCAGCAGTAGGTACAGAAGTAGCAGGTACAGCAGCAGCAGTAGGTACAGAAGTAGCAGGTACAGCAGCAGTAGGTACAGAAGTAGCAGGTACAGCAGCAGCAGCAGCAGCAGCAGTAGGTACAGCAGTAGCAGGTACAGCAGCAGCAGTAGGTACAGCAGCAGTAGGTACAGCAGTAGCAGGTACAGCAGCAGCAGTAGGTACAGCAGCAGTAGGTACAGCAGTAGCAGGTACAGCAGCATCAGTAGTACAGCAGCAGTAGGTCAGCAGCAGCAGTAGGTACAGAAGTAGCAGGTACAGAAGCAGCAGTAGGTACAGAAGTAGCAGGTACAGAAGCAGCAGTAGGTACAGAAGTAGCAGGTACAGCAGCAGCAGTAGGTACAGAAGTAGCAGGTACAGAAGCAGCAGTAGGTAAAGAAGTAGCAGGTACAGCAGCAGCAGTAGGTACAGAAGAAGCAGGTACAGCAGCAGCAGTAGGTACAGAAGCAGCAGTAGGTACAGAAGTAGCAGGTACAGCAGCAGAAGTAGGTACAGCGATAGGTACATAATGTGTTAAGTGTTGACATCCTCGCCCATCCTCTGAACGAGGTTTACCTCTATAATTTATAACCTGAAAACCAGTTACTAGCAGGTGATGTGGAAGGTTGTGGTGGGTGGTGGTGTGGGGGTGGGGGAAACTCTTCACCTCCCTCTAGAGCTCACTGCTCCCCCAACCCGTGTCCTACATAAGAACATAAGAAAGGAGGAACACTGCAGCAGGCCTGTTGGCCCATACTAGGCAGTTCTTATGTTCTTATGATATCTCCCCTCATTCTAAGTCTCTCCAGAGAGTGGAGATTCAACGCTCTAAGTCTATCTTCATACGGGAGATTTCTTATACTGTAAATCATTTTAGTCATTCTTCTTTGTATGTTCTCCAATGAATCTATATCCATCCTGTAGTAAGGAGACCAAAACTGAGCTGGATAATCCAAATGAGGTCTCACTAGTGATGTATAGAGCTGTAAAATAACTTTTGGACTTCTGTTGCTTATACTTCTTGAAATAAATCCTAGTAATTTGTTAGCCTTATTGCGCACACTTAGGCACTGTTGTCTTGGCTTTAGATTCCTGCTTACCATGACTCCCAAGTCTTTTTCACATTCTGTATGATCAAGCTCTACTTCACCTAGTTTATAAATTCGAGGGATATTTTCATTACCAAGGACTAGTACCTTACACTTGTCCACATTGAACTTCATCTGCCACTTTTCAGACCAAGACATTAATTTGTCCAAATCCTCCTGGAGTTCACTGGTATCCTCCTCAGAATGAATCATACGGCCTATTTTTGTATCATCAGCAAATTTACTCATGTCACTTGCAATTCCTTCATCAAGGTCATTTATGTAAATTATGAACAACAATGGGCCTAAAACTGATCCTTGTGGAACGCCACTAGTGACTAATCCCCATTCAGATTTGACCCCATTAATGGAAACTCTGCTTTCTATTGGTAAGCCATGCCTCTATCCATGCTAGAACTTTACCTCCTATACCATGAGCTGCCACCTTTCTTAAGTCTCTCTTGTGAGGTACTCTATCGAAGGCCTTACTGAAATCCAATCTAATTTAGCGGTGAAAACCTGGTATATAATACCGACAGGTTATAGGTAGACACACGAGCAAACACTGGCGAGAACGTTTGTGTCTTAGGCCCTTGTTCACTCCAAACATGTTTCCTCAGCTCCCAGGCATAGTGACACAAGTGCAACTAATGTGACATTTTATTGTGGCAACGTTTCGCTCTCTAGGAGCTTTATCAAGCCGATTAAATTAATCAAATTAGTTCTGTAATGGTTTTTACCTGTGGCTCTTTTTTTTTTCCCCGTGATTTCCCTTCTATAACTTTGAATATCAAAATGGTATACAATACAGACAGGTTGGTTGGTAAGACACATAGGCAATGGTTAGGCAACTTTATTCCGAAACGTTTCGCCTACACAGGCTTCTTCAGTCGAGTACAAAAAGTAGGCAGGAGCAGTAGACATGTGAAAACGATGTAATCAGTCCATCACCCTTGATTTGAAGTGGTCAGTCCCTCAGCCTGGAGAAGAGTTCTGTTCCATAGTCTGTCTTACCTTCTATAACTTTATTTCCTTCACCTCTCACCGGTGTATATACATTGATGTAGGAAAAGTCTGACGGACGTTCAACTTTAACGATGTTTGGTGTGCTGGCGTGGTAGTCTGGCAAGGTGGAACACCTGCTGCTACCATCTCTCCCCTACCAAACACCTGGGTGTGACTAACGAGATTCAGGTGTACAGGGCTTGGTCCACCTATCTTGCTAGACTGTTGACAGCTCGTGTATGACGTTGTGGAATGTGTGCGCGCGCGCGCGCGCCTATGACTTGGTGTTAAACTACACGATAACGTAGTATTTCTAGGGGATTTTAAAGTTATTCAGATAAACTGGAATTCTTTTATTGATAATCTAAGAGTCGGATGAATTACAGGTGTAATTCAGAACTATCGATATACCTTTGATATACCTTTGAAGAGTTTCGAGAGTTTATCTACTCTCTGAGCCCGGCCATGGGCCAGGCTCGTCTGGTGCTTGCCTGGTCAACCAGGCTGTTGCTGCTGGAGGCCCGCTGCCCCACATATCCATCACAGCCTGGTTGATCTGGCACCTGGTGAAGATACTTGTCCAGTTTCCTCTTGAAGGCTTCTACACTGGTTCCAGCCGTGTTTCGGATATCTTCTGGTAAGATGTTGAATAGTCTGGGACCCCGGATGTTAATACAGTGCTCCCGTATTGTCCCCACCGCACCCCTGCTCCTCACTGGGTTTATTTTACACTTTCTCCCATGCTTGATCTGTTCTGGCAAACAAGGAGACTCTTGTTAATGATCTGAAGAGAAGGATCTAGGAGTAATTGACCACAAATTGATTACGTTAAACATTAAGTAAAAATATGATACAGTAAAGGGTCTGATTTTCGCTCTGCAGTTTACACTGGTCTTAGATAACACCTGCAATGTGTGGACTGAGGTAACAAATAGAACTGTCAGTATGACAGTTTTCTAAACTCTATACTCGCTGCCTAAAGAACACACATTCCCTATAAGGAAATAAGAACAAATAGAGATTATCCGAAGTGAATGTAGAGGAAACTTTTAATATCTTTTAGGGGAGAGAAGAAAATTTATAGGCATCTGAGTAGAGGGGTCACTTCATGAACCAACATATTCATCTTTAAATAGAGGCTAAAAATGGATAAGGAAAGCTAATCGTAACTATGAAATTAAATTTGCAAAGGAATGAGAGACAAGCCGAAAGGTTTCTCCATTTAAAATAAAGATTAGAAAATAATTAGGTCCTCTTTAAAATAACTCTGGACCGTTTACCAACAATGAAGAATGTGCGTGTTAAATTTTTAACCTTTATTTCCGTTGTGAGTTAGTGGACCACTGGTGATGTGGAAGATGGCTAATATGATTCCTCTCCTTAAATTAGGTGATAAGTCATTACCATCATATTACCCCCCCCCTCAAAATTAAAAAGCCTGACGTCATTTGTAGACATTAGTAAAGTGTAGCGGAGATAACAAGGTTACCTTGAGGATAATTTGGTTAATGAGTCTCAACGCGGATTCGCACGTAGTCGTTCATGTCTGACAGATTTACTGACCTTCATCAGTGAGGTATATGAGGCAGTGGATCATGACAAAGAATACGATATTATGTGGATTTCAGTAAGGCTTTTCATAGACTATCACACAAAAATGGCAGCACATGGCATAGAGAAAATGTTTTGTCATGACTGACAAATAGGCAACATAATTTGTATTAATGGGGGTAAAAATCATAATGGGATCATTAACAAGTGGCGTTCCGCAAGGTTCATTTATAGGCTCTTTATCGTTCATAATTTGCTTAAATGACTTTGACGAGGAAATAAATATTGACGCGAGTAAATTCGATGACTACTCCAAGAATAGTGTAGACCGGACTACTCCAAGAATAGTGTAGACCGGACTACTCCAAGAATAGTGTAGACCGGACTACCACAAGAATAGTGTAGACCGGACTACCACAAGAATAGTGTAGACCGGACTACCACAAGAATAGTGTAGACCGGACTACCACAAGAATAATGTAGACCGGACTACCACAAGAATAGTGTAGACCGGACTACCACAAGAATAGTGTAGACCGGACTACCACAAGAATAGTGTAGACCGGACTACCACAAGAATAGTGTAGGCCGGACTACCACAAGAATAGTGTAGGTCGGACTACTCCAAGAATAGTGTAGGTCGGACTACTCCAAGAATAGTGTAGGCCGGACAACAGACCTGCTGGACGCTGCCTGGGACCACTTCCTTCCTTCTTGTTTTTTTTTTTAACTATACTTTGTTATTGATGATACTTTTTTATTGATGTTACAAAGGAATCCACTCCTAGATAGTAAAGTAAAAATAAGAGCATTGTATGTTTTGTCCTTGCATCAACTCCCTCACCTGTTTTATTGTCCGTGGAGGTTGGTTTGTGTCATAGGTCGGTTTATAAAACTTTTATTGTGTCCGTGGAGGTTGGTTTGTGTCATAGGTCGGTTTATAAGACTTTTATTGTTTGGTTGCGGGGTATTAAGAGAGTTGTTGACCATGATTCACAGTTTCTAAGGAAGTTCATGACGTGTCTGTCTTTCTTCCTGGAGCCATACCCACCCAACCACCCACCCACCCTCAACCACCCCGAACACCCACCCACCCCGCCCACCAGTGTCTTGTCTTACCTCTACCTGTGACGTCTCACACATTGGTAAATATCAGCGCAACATTGTGATATAAATGTCACTACTTCAAGACTATAAATAATAAGCCTTAATGTGAATTACTAACTGTTATGCTTAAGATGCTTGTAGTTTACCTGGAGTTGCTTTGGAGGGGTCACCGCCCCCGCGGTCCGGTCCCAGACCAGGCCACCTGGTTGCTGGTCTGATCGGTCAGACTTTGATTTGACATTGAAAGTTATAGACCTTGCAGATAATTTCAGTAAACTATTTCCACCGGACTCTGAAAAATCAAGTCCTCGTTGTACTGATTTTCTTGTAAGCTGTTGCAATGTCACGTCAGACTTGGGTTGTCGTAGACCTCGCATCAAACTAGCGGTTGTCACACATGTTAGGGAGACTGAAAGTCACAATACTGTGGCTGCAACAATACTAAAAATATCTCGCACATAGGCGACGTTTCGGTCCGTCCTAAAATATAATAGTTCAGGATGGACCGAAACCTCGTTGTCTATGGTTACCTCTGAAAAGTGCAAATTATTTGGTAAAAGAATTAAAAAAAAGTTGATCTATTTAATGAGCAAATTACGACTTAGAGGTGAGAAGTATGCGATGCCTCGGTACACCCTCGACCACCAGTGTGTGTGTAATGTTTATTGAGTGTAAAATTGAGCGTAGCACTTGTACCCTGGCTGACTCACTTGTCATGGTGTACGGGTATTAGAACACAGGATTATTGTATGACCTTGAGAAGCCACTGCGTCAGGTCTGTCTGGTGTCTGTGGTTTATTCAACAGGTGTGTGTGCGTGTGTGTCTTCATACTCCAGCTCCCCACCCTAGATTGGTGATTGGTTCACGTATATTAACCTGGACAGATAAAAGTCGAGTGTGATTGGGACTAGCTGCCAGAATGATTCAAATTATAGCCAGATAGACACACTGTCGACCAATCCCCCACCCCTCTTCCACACCCTCTCCTTCATACCTGTTTCTAACCACAGCCTCCCACTCCTTCCATCCAGCCCAAATAACCCTCTATCCCCATCACTTTACGCTTTTGTTCCCAGTCTATTCATCACTCTACCAGATATTAGAAACGCTGTTGGGACAAGTGCAGATAGATGTCTTCATGAGAAAACTCGATCAGTGTCTCCGACAAGTGCCAGATCAACCAGGCTGTGGCAGTTATGTAGGCCAGCGGGCCGCAAATAACAACAGCCTGGTTGACCAAACAAATACCAGACATACTTGGCTCATTGCTAGGCAGCAGGAGTAGAAAAACTCTCGAAACACGTCATGGATGTATCACAGGTAAGCTGCAATTCTCCACCGAACACAAAATGACTGAAACGGAAGTTGGATAAGAATACAATATAGGTTAACTGTAGTCGCTTCCGGACACTGATACTAATCGCGGAGGAAGCAGCAGAAAGGGCAAATAAAAATAGCGTAATGCCACTGATCACGAGGATTTTTTTAAGTTTAATTATAAACAGAAATCGACTAGGAATCACACGGAGCATCAGTGAGAAAGTATACTTGAGAGAGTGAGGGGGATTCTTGATGAGCCAGCATGTGGTAAACACCATTAAGTGACGAGGAGACGACTCTCCTGCAACACGGAATCTGGATTTGCCTTAATTGAAGCAGGTGTAGAGAAAATCAGGTTTGAAGAACCTCGGGAGCCAGTGACCACATAGCTGTTGTGAACTTCAAGGATCATTGTCCCTGACGCCCGATCTCGGACCAGGCCTCCTTGTTGATAGCTTGATCAGTCAGACTTTTTGTGCGTTCAGTAAGCAATCCAACGTTCGCTCCAATAACCCGGCTGATCAGGGGCTGCGTAAAGCAGTCTTGTAAAGTTCCTTCCCGAACATAGTTGTCAGTCAGATGGGAATTTCCACTGTATTTGAAACGAGTGTGTTGAAGAGCATTGGACCCTTTATACTTTGAGCTCTGTCTCTGGGTACTCTTGTGGAGTGAAACTGTATTCTGGCCCTTATTGATTGTGGCATAATTCTTTTGTCTAGAATTTGTCTGCTTAATATATTTAATGCATGTGTCAATATTTTTATTGCAATGTTTACTTATTATGGAGTTTGCAGTCTGTGCCTGGAACCTAGTGCATCGTAGTAACCTAAATAATTTTCTACTTAAATTATATTGGAGATAAAAATGACAAATAGTTTGATTAACAAAAACCTTTAACCAAGATAACAATACATAAATGTTTGAGATTAACAGACTACTTAGATATATATCAAGAATAAGTAACACATCCCAGGATTACACTATGGCTCTATACATCGTTGGTAAGTCCTCATTTACAGTATGTTTCGTAGTTCTGATCATCCTTCTGGACAGAACAAAAAAAAAAGGTCACAATTTGAATGACTTTGAGATATTTAGGTAAAATTACCGAAGAAAATGAGACTAAGTTAGGATATTTAAATGTACGGTGGACTGTCTGTACATTTATTAGCAACTGTGGTCTAGAAGTCTGCAGTTCTAGAAGTTTGCAGTAAGGTTGGCAGCAGTAGACAGGAGGACCCATCCTAGGACGCTACTGGTAAAAGCAATATGTGATACCGACAAGTAGTTGGAAAAAACAATGCAATTTTTTTTCAACTCTAACGGTACTGCCAGAAAACTTACCATCGCATTTGATGTTTGCGAGTTGGACCGATAAGCCAGGGAAAGGCTCAGTCAAATGACAACAAAAAAAATAGATACATCGTCTTATGACACCTGCACCAGGATTTTTTTCCCACATTTCTCTTGACTTAAGATATACGATCTTCTCCACAATTCGCCCCGCTTCTTTCTCATGTCCGACATAGGCAGCAAAATAAACCATAACACCGTATCATCCATGTCCGACATAGGCAGCAAAATAAACCATAACACCGTATCATCCTTTGCAGTGGCAGACGATGTAAGAACATGTATGAATGTCATCCCTGGAAGATACAGCGAGCCTCCAAGCTGATATAAACAGTCTTCCAGTAACTCAGACACCAACATGGTCGTCGAGAAGAAATCCCAGTTACAACGTTACGGTAAAATTGAGGAAATGTAAAAAAAAAAAGGTTCAAAGTACAAGACGAACTCAAATCACTCAGTAGGTCAGGGGTGTAATATTAGAGACTTGGGAGTAATAATGTCAGCTCCCACATTCACAGAGCACGACAAGTTTGTTATCTCAACTACAAATAAAATGATAGGTTGGATAACTAAGATCTTGAGAAGAGATGCCCAGCTAGTGACGATAATCATCAGATCACTTGTTTTCTTTACCCTGAAAGATTACTGTATACTAACGACCCCTTTAAGGGCAGGCAAAATTTCAGAATTGGATCATGTACCGAAAACCGTCACTACTCGTATAGCCACAGTCAAGCAGCTAAATTACTGGGAGCGCCTGAAGTCCCTCAAATTACTCCTGAACGCCCAAATAATCTGTATGAAAACACGAAGCTTGGCAGATGCTGCAAGATATCTCAAATGAAAAGCAGTGACGCGAGGAGTACACGGAGAAAAAAATTAGTAAACGTAAAGGGACCATGACTCTTAATCATCCTCTCATCGTGCATGAGAGGAATTATTAAAAAACCCTGGCTTTCTTCATGAGAGAACTTGATAAGTTTCTCAAGTCAGTTCTTGATCAGCTAGGCTGTGGTGCACACGTTGGACTTGATGAGTTTCGAGAGTTGTTCTATTCCTGGAACCTGGCCCTGGGCCAGGTTTATCTGGTGTTTGCCTGGTTAACCAGGGTGTTGCTGCTAGCAGTTCGCTGGTCCACATCCATCACAACTTGGTTGATCTGGCACCTGGTGAAATACTTTTCAAGTTTCCCCTTGAAGACTTCTACACTTGTCCCAGCAGTGTTGCAAATATCTACTGGTAAGATGTTGAATAGTCTGGGACCACAGTGTTGATAGTGTTCTTTTATGGTGCTGGCGGCAGGCACTAACAGTCAGGTAGATCAGGAACCAGTGTAGAAGCCTTCAAGAGGAAATTGGACAAGTATCTTCATCGGGTGCCAGATCAACCAGGCTGTGATGGATATGTGGGGCAGCGGGCCTCCAGCAGCAACAGCCTGGTTGACCAGGAAAGCACCAGACGAGCCTGGCCCATGGCCGGGCTCAGAGAGTAGATAAACTCTCGAAACTCTTCAAAGGTATATCAAAGGTAAGGTATAGCAACCAGGTCTGGTGTGGGATCTGGCTGCGGGGGCTGTGACCCCCGGAAGCGACTACAGGTAACCGTCGCCGCCGCCTGGAGGATCACAGCCAGTCTGAGCTTCCTCGTCTCTCTCGTCAGCCAGGAAATAGTCTGGCCATTGTCTCCTCGCCGGATGGGAGAAATATTTAGTGAGCTAATTTTCATTATTTCGTTATCAGAGGCTTCCCGAAAAGCGGGTGTCTCATGAAACTCCTGGAACGACACAAAAATGTCGTCGTTCAAAATTCGTCACAGTTATAATTGTTGAATGACCTGCCCATGATGGCTACGATGTCTCCTCTGCAGCGCATTTGACCAAAGACGGAAAAATCGACTAAACCAGGTCAGTCCTAAATATGTATTCACTCTAGGAAAGAAAGATACATGATAATATATATCTGGAAAGTACTAGAGGGCCCAGTCCCAAATCTACACACTGCCATAACATACTGGAGTTAGAGATATGGGAGGGAGTGTAAAATAAATCCAGTGAAAAGTAGGGGCGCCGTGGGCACAATAAGAGAACACTGTATCAATATCTGTGGTCCTAGACTATTCAACGTCTTACCAGAGGATATCAGAAAAACTGCTGGGACGTGTGTAAAGGCCTTCAAGAGGAAACTGAACAATTATCTTCATCAGGTGCCGGAACAACCAGGCTGTGATGGATATGTGGACCAGTGGGCCGCTAGTAACAACAGCCTGGTTGACCAGGTATACATAAAACGAGCCTGGCCCAAGGCCAGGCTCCGGGAGTAGAAAAACTCTCGGAACTCACCAGAGTTTGGTGACACGGGAAAGCGTGTCTGGTGACATACACGATGGTTGGGTAGGCGATGGATGTATGGTGAGTCAGGGCAGCAACTCAACGTCTTCCGAGTGAAAGGTGGCAGGGTGGTGTCTTCTGCTTGAGCAACCCCTTTACTTAGAGGAATGTTGTCATGGACACTCCTCTACTTCACGAGCTGGCTCTTGTGAAATAGCATTAAACCTCACAGAAAATATTTTCGTCGAAAGACTAGAAAGGCGATGTGTGCGAATTGCAGTAAGGCTTCCCAGGAAGATGTGTGTGTCACGCTCGCTGGTTTTCAGAATTTTCCGAGAAGCTTGTGGGTATTAAATTTTGAGCCATGCCCAGTTAACCTTTACGTCACACGGCCTGCCAGGGGCGCCTGACTCACAACGTCTTTATTAACCTTATGGACTCTGTGGCATGTGTTGTAGGGTAATGTATCATGTGTCGGCCGAACCAATACTCCACTCCTCACTGCTTCAAGTGTTCTTCCTCTAGACTCACAGTTCTACCGTACCTCTCGACTCCAACCCCACCCCCAATCCCTTTCCCCATCTTCCTTCCCCCAGGTATACCTATCCCCCGCCTCCCGTACACCTGCTCCCCTACCTCAACCACCATCCCCCACCCACCCACCCACCCGTTCACAGACATACCAGCGGTATACACCTGTGCTCGTCAGGTTTGAGAGGAGTGTTGGCAACGTCACTAGAGGTGGCTGAGCTGTGAGCCACGTAGTGACGCAGTTATTGCTTTAAAACACTTATAAACCCCTTTATAGTTGACGTGAGGTAAATGCCGAGGTAAATTCTTAAGGCTTGGCCACTGAGGGAGACCCTGGCAGCGAGTGCGAGACGGGAGAGACAGCGGTGTCCGGCATCGAGGTTCCAGTCAGTCGCCATTATTCCCAGCGGCCAGGATCCTGTGTTGGTCTCCTTAGTGTTAGTCTGTCTCCCTGACGTGTACCCACGCTGCTCCATCCCTCCACTACACCCACCACCTATACCTCACTACTACAGACCTTCGTGCTGCTGCCAAGATAGTGACGGAGAGATGGTGTTGGCATAAGAGTGTGTGCAACAAATAGTAAAGTGAATGCTGGGTAGGGCGCGACGGTTGTATTGTAAACACTACTCCAGAAA
Source organism: Cherax destructor (assembly GCA_009830355.1). NCBI lineage: Eukaryota > Metazoa > Arthropoda > Malacostraca > Decapoda > Parastacidae > Cherax > Cherax destructor. The sequence goes on from WNWK01000017.1 coordinate 34,195, forward strand.
ATATGGAGTTTAGTTTTTTCGCGTGTAATTGTGTGCTAACGAGTGAAGACAACATAAAATCGTGCAATTTACTCTGGTAATTGTGCGTGCAGAGGCTTTCTTTGCTGCATACCTGGACTCCCGTGCTAGTGGAACGTAAGCAGAGAAAACTAGTCTTGGGATGGTCTTGAAAAGAGAGCATGTGCACAGGTGTAGTGACAACAGTTTAGTGGAAAATTAGTGAGAGAGGCTCTGCTACATCGGCTGTATAGCTCGGATACTGACACATCACCTGTTGATGCTATCATCTTCCTTGGTACTACAGCCTCTTGAATGCACTCGACCGTTCTGTAAAGGAGAATATCACAATCATTCTAAGATAGATTTAAAGTTACCGTAGCACGTAACGTTACAGTAACAACTTACGTTACAAAAGTGATAAATACATTTACGATACATTGAAGAGGTGATCAGTTGTGAAGTGAGGACGAGAAGCAACACCATGAAGGATACAGACTAAAACAAGTGTGTAGGCGTCAAGTGCAGAGTGGAATAATTATCAGTGGAGGAGAGAGAAAGAGAGGAGTTGGCAGAACACGAGCAACATGTTCTCCGTCATGATCCTGGATATGTTCAGGTGAGTTCAACAGTGTTGTTAGAATGTAAATTAAACTCTTGTACAAGAATATTGATTAGGAAAAGTTTCTCCCTGAGAGCTTCGTCAGTTATATATATATATATATATATATATATATATATATATATATATATATATATATATTTCATTTATGTTAATGTAAAAATTAATAATTTTGTACCAAAAGAACCTTAGAAAATTCACCTAACCTTATTATAACAAGCTCAATTTAATTTAGCTTAATCCAACTAGATATATTTTAGATAAGTTTACAATAATTTAATAATAAACAAACACAATGAAATATATTTTTTCTCGTTAGGTTCAGAGTGATTTTTGCGAAATTATTGCATACACAAATTTTTAGTGTCTTATTCGGCAAGACGAGCGATGCTATTTAAGCCAAAATAATAAGTTTTACGTATTCGGCGCCCCCACATATATATATAACTAATAGCAGGAGTGTAAGAAATAAGATAGATGAGCTAAGATTAATTGCAAGTGCAGGAAACATAGATATTATTGCTATAACAGAGACCTGGCTCAATCTGAAAGATAGAGAGTTGCTTTCTGAATGTCACATACAAGGCTATAAATTATTCCACACTGATAGGGTCAACAGGAAGGGTGGTGGAGTAGCGATGTACGTCAGAGACAATTTAAAGTGTTGTGTTAGACAAGATATAAAATTAGAAGCGTCAGCCACTGAATCTCTTTGGTTACAGCTTCTTGAGGGCCGTGTAAAACTTATTTTGGGTGTGATTTACAGGCCCCCAAATCTTGATAGGGAGTGCAGTAAACTTCTATGGGATGAAATTCGTAAGGCATCTACACATGAAAATGTTGTGCTAATGGGAGATTTCAACTTTAGACAAATTGACTGGAGCAATTTGACAGGAAATTTAGAGTCAAGTGACTTTCTTGATACGATTCAGGATTGTTTTTGAAACAGTTGGTGACAGAACCAACTAGAGGAAATAACCTGCTAGACTTGGTTCTTGCCAGCAGGGAAACGCTAGTTAATAATCTTGAGGTTAATGATGAGCTTGGGAAAGTGATCACAAATCACTCAGTTTTAATATATCATGGAATTACCCTAATAATGGAAATCAAGTCTCTGTCCCTGACTTCCGCCTGGCTGATTTCATAGGACTGAAAAATTACCTGGGTAGGCTGAACTGGAATGACCTGACAGTGGGTCAGGTAGGTGGTGATTGCCAATATGACGTTTTCCAGAGAATAGTTCTAGCTGCTCAGACAGCTTATGTTCCTAATAGGGAAATCAGATCAAACAAAAATGATCCTAAATGGATGAACAATAGATTAAAACATCTCATTGGTCAAAAGAGGCATATATAGGCGAATCAAAAGAGGAGAGGGGCAATTAGGTAATCAATATATTCAGTTAAAGAGAAATAAAAAAGGAATAAGAAAAGCAAAAAGAGACTATGAGGTTAAAGTTGCGAGAGAATCGAAGACTAACCCAAAAGGATTTTTCAGGTATACAGAAGTAAGATTAGGGACAAGATAGGCCCACTCAAAAGTCACTCAGGTCAGCTCACCGACAGTGATAAGGAAATGTGTAGAATGTTTAACACTTACTTCCTCTCAGTTTTACACAGGAAGATACTAGCGATATTCCAGAAATAATTAATTATGTAGAACAGGATGATAGTAAACTATGCACGATTAGGGGCACAAGTGACATGGTCCTTAGACAAATAGATAAATTGAAACCTAACAAATCCCCAGGCCCTGATGAACTGTATGCAAGGGTTCTAAAGGAATGTAAAGAGGAGCTTAGCAACCCGTTGGCTAATCTTTTCAACATATCACTGCAAACTGGCATGGTGCCAAATAAGTGGAAAATGGCAAATGTAATACCTATTTTCAAAGCAGGTGACAGGTCCTTAGCTTCGAACTATAGACCAATAAGCCCAACCTCCATAGTGGGAAAATTTATGGAATCAATAATTGCCGAGGCAATTCGCAGCCATCTTGAAAAGCATAAATTAATCAACGAATCTCAGCACGGTTTTACAAAGGGCGTTCCTGCCTTACAAATTTAATAACTTTTTTCACTAAGGTGTTTGAGGAGGTAGATCATGGTAATGAATATGATATTGTGTATATGGACTTCAGTAAGGCTTTCGATAGAGTCCCACATCAAAGACTATTGAGGAAAATTAAGGCACACGGAATAGGAGGAGAATTTTTTCCTGGATAGAGGCATGGTTGACAAATAGGCAGCAGAGAGTTTGCATAAATGGGGAGAAATCAGAGTGGGAAGTGTCACAAGCGGTGTTCCACAGGGGTCAGTATTGGGCCCCTTGTTCACAATCTACATAAACGACATAGATGAGGGAATAAATAGCGACATAAGCAAGTTTGCCGATGACACCAAAATAGGCCGTCCAATTCATTCAAATGAGGACATTAGAGCACTCCAGGAAGATTTGAATAGACTGATGCAGTGGTCGGAGAAGTGGCAGATGCAGTTTAATATAGATAAATGCAAAGTTCTAAATATTGGACAGGACAATAATCATGCCACATATAAACTAAATAATGTAGGTCTTAATACTACTGATTGCGAAAAGGATTTAGGAGTTCTGGTTAGCAGTAATCTAAAACCAAGACAGCAGTGCATAAGTGTTCGCAATAAAGCGAACAGAATCCTTGGCTTCATATCAAGAAGCATAAATAATAGGAGTCCTCAGGTTGTTCTTCAACTCTATATATCCTTGGTGAGGCCTCATCTAGATTATGCTGCACAGTTTTGGTCACCGTATTACAGAATGAATATAAATGCTCTGGAAAACGTACAAGGAGGATGACTAAGTTGATTCCATGTATCAGAAATCTTCCCTGTGAGGATAGACTGAGGGCCCTGAATCTGCACACTCTAGAAAGGCGTAGAATTAGGGGGGATATGATTGAGGTGTATAAATGGAAAACAGGAATAAATAAAGGTGATGTAAATAGCGTGCTAAAAATATCTAGTATTGACAGGACTCGCAGCAATGGCTTTAAGTTGGATAAATTCAAATTCAGGAAGGATATAGGAAAGCATTGGTTTGGTAATAGAGTTGTCGATGAGTGGAACAAACTCCCGAGTACAGTTATAGAGGCTAAAACGTTGTGTAGTTTTAAAAATAGGCTTGATAAATATATGAGTGGGTGCGGGTGGGTGTGAGTTAGACCTGACTAGTTTGTGCTACTAGGTCAGATGCCGAGCTCCTTCCTTAAGTGAATGTAACCTGACCTGGATGGGTCGGGGCATTGGCTTAAGCCGGTGGGAGATTTGGACCTGCCTCGCATGGGCCAGTAGGCCTGCTGCAGTGTTCCTTCTTTCTTATGTTCTTTCTTATGTTCTTATATATATATATATATATATATATATATATATTATATATATATATATATATATATATATATATATATATATATATATATATATAGTATACAAAGACAGTGATTATATATAAGTGATGGTGAAAGTGTTGAATGATGAAAGTATTTTTCTTTCTTTTTGGGTCACCCTGCCTCGGTGGGAAACGGTCGATGTGTTTATATAATATATATACTATATATATACGTGTGTGTGTAAATGGAAGAAGTCAGGTGCGGGTGTCGTCGTCAGATCAGGTCGTCAGGGTCTTCCCTTAATAACGCTTCCTGGGAGTTTTTAACATAAGAACATAAGAAAGAAGGAACACTGCAGCAGGCCTACTGGCCCATGCGAGGCAGGTCCAAGTCTCCCACCGGCTTAAGCCAATGCCCCGACCCAGCCAGGTCAGGTTACATTCACTTAAGGAAGGAGCATTGCATCTGACCTAGTAGCACAAACTAGTCAGGACCAACTCACACCCACCCGCACCCACTCATATATTTATCTAGCCTATTTTTAAAACTACACAACGTTTTAGCCTCTATAACTGTACTCGGGAGTTTGTTCCACTCATCGACAACTCTATTACCAAACCAATGCTTTCCTATATCCTTCCTGAATCTGAATTTATCCAACTTAAAGCCATTGTTGCGAGTCCTGTCAATACTAGATATTTTTAGCACGCTATTTACATCACCTTTATTTATTCCTGTTTTCCATTTATACACCTCAATCATATCCCCCCTAATTCACTTATCCACAATTCGACTAAGGTACAGAAACAACTCTCGTTGGTTTGCAGTGGCTTATGTTAATTGTAACCAAAATATGACGTTGGTTCTGAGTTCTTCCAAAAATATGAGGCAAACCTAGGTCCTGGGATAACCCAGGAAAGCCAAGAAGTGTGGCTTATTTCCATTTTGGGCCTTTTAAGGTCATTTCCCTGGGATGCCACCCACAACAGTCGACTAACTCACAGGTATTCGTTTGCTTCTAGGTAGCTGGGACTTCAGACTGCCCGTTCGGTTCGCCACGTCCGAAGTTCAATTTGGATACTTTCGGTTGAAAGTCGAACGCGATGCTTTGTTGTTGTTAGATACAAAGTTACACAGGTAACCCACACATAGAGAGAAGCTTACGACGACGTTTCGGTCCGACTTGGACCGTTTACAAAGTCACACTTTGTCAGTGTGACTTTGTAAATGCTCACGGCGACGTTTCGGTCCAAGTTGGAGCGAAACGTCGTCGTAAGCTCCTCTCTCCTATGTGCGAGTTATTTGTGTATTGTTCCAGTCACGGTATTGTGCCTTTTTTAAACACAAGGTTGATGGCAAATATGGGTGAAAAAAAAAGTTGGGGGTAAGATAGATCAGCGAATAAGGTTGTGGATCGACAGGAAGAGACGTAAGAAAGGTTACCTGGCTGGACCACTTCAGATGGGCCTTAAGAGAGCAGTTTTTGTGGCATAGTGACGCGTTTGTAAGGTATGGATACAGCAATTGTTACTACGCTACACGGTGAGACACTCAGTGTAACATTTGGGGATCTTTATTCTGGAAAACGTTTCGCCATGCAGTGGCTTCTTCAGTCTAATGCAGAAAAAGGTGGAAGATGAGGAGGAGTTTGAGGTAATCAGTCCCTCAGCCTACTGACCATTGATCTTGACGAAAGTTTTCATTAAAGGTGTTTCGTTTGTAATAATTTGTGGCACTTTATTTCATGATCTTTCCTCCATTTTTTCGCTTTAAGGTTTGGATTATGTAATCAGCACATAAAAATGAGTTGAGATCAATTAAAGTCACCATAAAATTTATGGTCGACGCTCACCATGGTGAGGAACCTGACGCCCAGAGGTCGGCTGCAGGAGTAGGAAAACTCTCGAAACCAGTTAAGGTATATCATAGACATACCAAGGTGGTCCCTGAGTTGCCCAAAAAAAAAAAAAAAGGTTGTGAACTCCTGGTATATAGCACCTATGACAAGCGTTTTGCGTCCTTCATAAAAGTGCAGCTAGACAAATTGTCTTCCTTCAGTTTTTGCGTGGTTCTAGTGTAGAACTAATTTGTTTACACACACACACACACACACACACATATACATATATATATACACATACATACATACACACACACACACACACACACACACATATATATATATATATATATATATATATATATATATATATATATATATATATATATTTACCCTCCCTCATTCTCGTTTTGTTAAATAATTTACATTCTTGTACGAGGCATTAAACAGGTATGTGTTAAATTACACCAGTGTGTATTAATGTAATAATGTGTTTCCTGTTCATGCAATTAATCTCAATTCGTTTAATATTTCGCACTTCGGTTATTTGTACAATATATATTGTACAGTATTTAGGTTTTTGCCTTGTTTATGTCTGTTCCTCATTGATTTAAGATCACTTTATATGTTCGTATTACCACCTCACGAACTTACCTTTGATGAGTTCCCAGAGTTTTTCTACTCCCGGAGCCCGACCATAGGCCAGGCTCGTCTGGTGCTTGAATAATCCTTTATTTTCCCATTATTCTGATACGACTAACAGCCTGATAGTGTCGCAGCTGTCTCCTCACTGAGCTGGCTATCACTACATCCGCTTCCATAAAGCTGTTTCACTTGCCATGTATACATACCATGTATGTTATGGATACTCTACGTAGCCAGTAACGTCCTCCTAACGCAGATGCCTACCCAGAACTGAGGCAGATAATGAGGTTGCTCCTAGTATCTGTTATATGCATTGGTAAAATTGCCTACAATTTGTTGGGTAAATGAGCACGAGAGCATCTAATGAGGCATATATATTAAGCTTCTGGTGGGGCGAAACGTCTGTCTGAAGACCGAGCATTTGATGACAGGTTACACCGAAGACGGTTTCACAGGACGGTAATGTTGAGGTTATGAAGACAATCCACCCAGAGAGGATATGAGGGCCGGGTCTTGATGAATGAGCCACACATTGTATTATGAAGGTTATTGTTAGATAAATTAACACGTGAGAGAGAGCTCAATAAGTATTAACCTAGCAATAAACGTACAAGACACGGGAGGCAGTAATGTGCGGTATTATAGGGGTCATATTCGTCTCTTACTGCACCCTTTATAATTACCCTCATCTGTAATTATTGGTAATGATACGGACAAATAAATGGGAACAAGTGCAATTTAATGACACATTAAGGAAACATTTCGCCCACACAGGAACTTTGACGAGCCAATATATAATGGACAGTGATTATGTTGCCAAGTGATGGCTGCCATCCCTAAAACACATCTTGACAAAGGCCGTGGTGGACGAAACGTTGCCATGTTAATGTCTGATTAAATTTCATTACCTGGAGTGGCTTCCTGAGAGTCACCGCCCCTTCGGCCCGGTCCCAGACTAGGCCTGGTTGCTGTCTTGATCGATCAAGCTGTTAGTGTCCGCTGCCCGCAGTCCAACGTATTCACCACAACCCGGTTGATCAGGAACTATTTTGAGGAATCTGTCGAGTTCCCTCTTGAAGACGACTAGGAGTTTGTTGTTGATCTTCCCTTATGCACAAAGAGAGGGCGTTGAAGAGTTCTCTCTCTACGTTTCCTGTATATGTGACAAGAGGGAGCTGGACAGAACCTAAAGTCAGTGCCAGATCAGCCGGGCTGTGGTTCGTACGTTGGACTACGTGCAGCCAGCAGTAACAGCCTCGTTGATCAGGCCCTGATCCACCGGGTGGCCTGGTCATAGACCGGGCCGCGGGGACGTCGATCCCCGGAATGCCCTCCAGGTAGCCTCCAAATAGCAACTTCAGAGAGGAACGACAGTGTGGAGGAGGAGTTTAACACACACTACGGCACTATATCTTACACTGTAGCAGATTGCAAGAGTATGGAAGTAGTACTATTGACATGTAAGAACAGTGTAAACATGTAACGAAGTTTGGCAGCAATAAGTATGCAATACTTATTGCAACTTAGATCATGGTACTTGATAAATGCAGCGATTCTTGTAGATACGCTTTTGACTGCTTTAATTGTAAAGGTAGTGACATGTGTATACTGCAACAGAGATCTAACTGGTCTGTAATGTACTGGAGGCATGTTCACTCAGGGTGAGCGGCGGCACTGCACAGTAAACTCATCCCTCGGGGCAAAATCTTAGATAAAAATACATTTCCTCGGACAAGTCCCACCGTGATCCATCATAAGACCAACAGTTGCCCCATCTTCAAGTATTCTTAGAGGCCCGTCTTGCCGTGCCACTGCCATAGTGCAGGCACCACTAAGAGGGGTCAACTTAATACGAAGATCCGTGTCAGGTACCCCTATAAATTGGGTACCTGATCCTTTAGTATTTCCTCCCATTCCTCGATCATCTCTGGCTTTTATTAAAAAATTTCGTTTTGGAATGAAATTGTCAAACCCTCTTTGGCTGTCTATTCCTCAAAGTGTGGCTTTTTTTTTTTTGCTTCGCCCTTTACTCGTATTTTTTTATTAAAAAATAAAATAGCCAAATATCTATAGAGTGTTATGTAGCAGCATTCTAGAGTTGTGTAGGAGTATCGATAAATTTTCGAGATTTTAGTGTTTTATTTCTGTTTCTCGATGCTGTCTTATTGGAAATCACAAAGACACTGTCATGGAACTTAATGAGAGAAGTGTTGCAACAGGTGTTGGTGTTGAGACTGAAGGTTATATATTTTTTATGGCTCCTGGGATCATCGCCCCCGCGGCCTCATCTCAGACTAGGCCTCCTGTATTACAAGAATAAAGACTATTAAGAGAGATTCTGACAAGGAAAGTCATGTGTATAGTTAAAGCAAGATAAACCTGTCACCTTGGATTTACATGAGAGACAGAGTAGACAGGTAATATACCAGAGTGCGATACATTTAACTGGCTTCAATTTCACGTTATTATGTTACAGATGGTTAATACCGACAGATTGAAGAGTAAGACACATGGGCAACAGTGAGACGCATACCTTGCTGAGTAAGACACATGGGCAACAGTGAGACGCATACCTTGCTCCGAGGGTAATGGAATGATTACATCAACTACTTTTCCACTTTGTCTACTTTCAACTTCCACCAATGCTCATGCATCGGTAATCGACTGAAGAAGCCTGCAGCGCAGGCCGAACTTTGCCGCAGTAAAGATTCCTAGTGTTGCCAATGTGTCTTACTCTTCACATTGGTATATCAGGAGGGGAGTACCTCCGTAGATAGTTGCTGTCTACTACCCTATTGCCTATAAGGAGCTATCACTTTATTTGTCGTTGGGATGGGGTGGTGAGTGTTCCAACTGCTTAGATATGGAAAGAATGAGGAACTCAAAAGAAACACTGTATACAAGACTCGAGAGCATCATCATTTAGAACGAAAGCAACACGTGAAAGACCTGGGAGTAATTATGTCAGCTGACCTTTCCTTCAAAGAACACGTTACGACAAATGTTACGACAGCCAGAGTGATGATGAGGTGGATAACGAGAACTTTCAAAACATGGTCTACCTGGAGTCTACTTGGAGGGCATTCCGGGGATCGACGTCCCCGCGGCCCGGTCTATGACCAGGCCACCCTGTGGATCAGGGCCTGATCAACGAGGCTGTTACTGCTGGCTGCACGTAGTCCAACGTACTAACCACAGCCCGGCTGATCTGGCACTGACTTTAGGTATCTGTCCAGCTCCCTCTTGAAGGCAACCAGAGGTCTACTGGTAATGCTCCTTATGGCTGGTGGGAGGCTGTTGAACAGTCTTGGGCCCCGGACACTTATTGTGTTTTCTCTTAGTGTACCAGTGGAACCCCCTACTTTTCACTGGGGGTACGTTGCACCGTCTGCCAAGTCTTTTGCTTTCGTATGGAGTGATTTCTGTGTGCCTATTAGGGACCAGTCCCTCCAGAATCTTCCAGGTGTAGATTATGATATATCTCTCTCGCCTGCGCTCCAGTGAGTACAAGTCAAGTGCTTCCAGGCGTTCCCAGTAGTTAAGGTGTTTGATGGAACTTATACGTGCAGTAAAGGTTCTCTGTACATTCTCTAGATCTGCAATTTCACCTGCTTTGAATGGGGATGTTAATGAACAGCAGTATTCCAGCCTAGAGAGAACGAGTGATTTAAAAAGGATCATCATTGGCTTGGCATCTCTTGTCTTGAATGTTCTCATTATCCATCCTATCAGTTTCCTCGCAGATGTAATAGTGGCATTGTTGTGGTTCTTGAAGGTGAGGTCTTCGGACATTACCACACCCAGGTCCTTCACATTACTTTTCCGCTCTCTTGTGTGATTAGAGTTTGTAATATACTCAGTCCTAGCTATTATTTCCTCCAGTTTTCCATAACGAGTAGTTGGAATTTGTCTTAATTGAACATCATATTGTTCTCTGTTGCCCATTGGAAAACTTGGTTTATATCTTCTTGGAGATTTGCCGTGTCCTCAATGGATGACACTCTCATGCAGATCCTAGTATCATCTGCAAAGGATGCTACACTGCTGTGGTTTACATCTCTGTCTATGTCTGATATGAGAATGAGGAACAGGATAGGTGCGAGTACTGTTTCTTGTGGGACAGAGCTCTTCACAATGGCAGCATCCGATGGTAGTGCCATTGGTGATACTTTTCAAATAGCTTCTACTCTCTCATTTGGAATATTGCTCGGTGTTGACGGCCCCTTTCAAGGCAGGAAAAATATAAGAGAAGAAACAGATACTAAGGTCATTTACGACCCACATAGAGCCAATAAAGTTAAATATTAAAGTCCTATGTACTCACTGGGAGATATAATATATATATATATATATATATATATATATATATATATATATAGAGAGAGAGAGATATAATATATAGAAAAAATATAAGATAAATAGAATATAAGAGAGAGGATATATATATAGAGAAGAAGAGAATATATATATATATATGAGAGAGAGAAGAGAGATATAAGAAGATAAGAGAGATATGATATATAGAGATATATATAATATATATATATATATATATATATATATATAAATATGAGAGAGAGAGAGAGAGAGAGAGAGAGAGAGAGAGAGGATGGATAAGATAGAGATGGATATAGAGATGGATATAGAGATGGATATAGAGGATATAGAGATGGATATAGATGAATAGAGATGGATATAGAGATGGATATAGAGATGGATATAGAGATGGATATAGAGATAGATATAGAGATAGATATAGAGATAGATATAGAGATAGATATAGAGATGGATATAGAGATGGATATAGAGATGGATATAGAGATAGATATAGAGATGGATATAGAGATGGATATAGAGATGGATATAGAGATGGATATAGAGATGGATATAGAGATGGATATAGAGATAGATATAGAGATAGAGATAGATAGATATTGAGAGAGATTGAGATTTATGATAATATATACCTGGAAAGTACTTGAGGGCCTTGTCCCAAATCTACACACTACCATAGAGAGATATGGGAGGAAGTGCAAAATAAACCCAGTGAAAAGCAGGTGCGCCGTGGGCACAATAAAAGAATGTTACATCAACATCCGTGGTCCCAGACTACTAAGCATATTACTAGAAGATATCAGAAACACCTTTGATACCTTTGATATACCTTTGAAGAGTTTCGAGAGTATCTACTCTCTGAGCCCGGCCATGGGCCAGGCTCGTCTGGTGCTTGCCTGGTCAACCAGGCTGTTGCTGCTGGAGGCCCGCTGCCCCACATATCCATCACAGCCTGGTTGGTCTGGAACAAATGTAGAAGTCTTCAAGAGGGAACTGAACAGGTATCTTCAACAGATGCCAGATCAACCAGGCTGTGATGGATATGTGGGTCAACGGACCACCAACAGCAACAGACTGGATGACCAGGCAAGCACCAAACGAGACTGCCCCAAGGCCGGAATCTCGGAGTAGAAAAGCTCTCGAAACTCATCAAAGGTATATCATAGTCATTGTGATAATAATATTTTTATTTCTACAAATACACGTAGAAGGTATACAGACCATAGCTGACATCAGTGACATACTACTATATAGAAAGCCGCTTGTTATGCTGAGCATTTCCCGCAAATTAGGTCAGTTTTGTCCCAGGATGCGACCCACACCAGTCCGCTAACACCCAGGTACCCATGTTACTGATGGGTGAAGAGGGACAGCTGGTGTCTTATGGAAAAACTTCCTAATGTTTTCCTGCCGTACCGGAGTCTCGATCCCCGGACCTCAGTGTGAGCTGAGTGTGCTAGCGATCGAGCTACGGGCGATGGGGGGTCGTGATGGGGCGATCGGGGTCGTGATGGGGTGGTAGGGGTTGTAAGAATGGGGTTGATTACTTATCACGTACGTATATTCACAACATTTGGGTCACTGTAGCCGTGTTGTTCATGTGGGAGAGGGGGTGAGGGGATCATGCGGGAAGGTTATTCACGACATTGGAGGTGTGGTGGGTGGGGGAGAGGGGTAGGTTCGTCCGTGGGTGGGGGGTTCTTGTGATTGCGTGGGTGGGGGTAGTGTGGGGGATGGGGGTTCTTATGGGGTGTGGGAGCGCCGGGGTTCAACGGACGAGCCGCTGGGTGGATGGAGGTTTGTTGGTGGGGGTAGGGGTGTACTCGCCGAGTTGTTTTGGGGGGAAGGGTTGAGGCTTAGCTCCTGGCCCAGCCTCCTAGATTACTTTTATCGGTATCACTGATTTCTGGCCTCACGGGGCCTTATCATATGTGTTCTTGAAGCTGTGTATTGAGTTACGGGCACCAGCAGCCTGGTCGATCGGGACGCGGGGGCCGTGACCCCAGGAAGCGACTCCTGGTAACCTACAGGTAGCCACTGTTCTTGATATATACCTTGGTAATGTCTCCTTGTATCCTCTTGAGTCCTCAGTGTCAAACCACGGTACGGGTGGGGATTGAACTCGCGGCAAGAGTCGTAAAACTCTGGGTGTCGAACCCTGAGATTCTTCTCCACAATTTTAATGCATTTAAACATGAGATCCTAGAGTATTCAGATTTCCTTATTTTACTTCGATAAAGTTTATAATTGGTGATGGAAAAATAAACTCTCCAGTTAAGAAACTTTTGTTGGCTGAGATACCTTGATCACTGCCAACTGTTGGTTGAGGTACCTTGATCACTGCCAACTGTTGGTTGAGGTACCTTGATCACTGCCAACTGTTGGTTGAGGTACCTTGATCACTGCCAACTGTTGGTTGAGGTACCTTGATCACTGCCAACTGTTGGTTGAGGACCTGATCACTGCCAACTGTGGTTAGGTACTTGATCACTGCCAACTGTTGGTTGAGGTACCTTGATCACTGCCAACTGTTGGTTGAGGTACCTTGATACTGCCAACTGTTGGTTGAGGTACCTTGATCACTGCCAACTGTTGGTTGAGGTACCTTGATCACTGCCAACTGTTGGTTGAGGTACCTTGATCACTGCCAACTGTTGGTTGAGGTACCTTGATCACTGCCAACTGTTGGTTGAGGTACCTTGATCACTGTCAACTGTTGGTTGAGGTACCTTGATCACTCAACTGTTGGTTGAGGACTTTGATCGCAACTGTGGTTGAGGAATCTGATCACTGCAACTGTTGTTGGAGGTACCTTGATCACTGCCAACTGTTGGTTGAGGTACCTTGATCACTGCCAACTGTTGGTTGAGGTACCTTGATCACTGCCAACTGTTGGTTGAGGTACCTTGATCACTGCCAACTGTTGGTTGAGGTACCTTGATCACTGCCAACTGTTGGTTGAGGACCTTGATCACTGCCAACTGTTGGTTGAGGTACCTTGATCACTGCCAACTGTTGGTTGAGGTAGATCACTGTCAACTGTGGTTGAGTACTGATCACTGCCAACTGTTGGTTGAGGTACCTTGATCACTGCCAACTGTTGGTTGAGGTACCTTGATCACTGCCAACTGTTGGTTGAGGTACCTTGATCACTGCCAACTGTTGGTTGAGGTACCTTGATCACTGCCAACTGTTGGTTGAGGTACCTTGATCACTGCCAACTGTTGGTTGAGGTACCTTGATCACTGCCAACTGTTGGTTGAGGTACCTTGATCACTGCCAACTGTTGGTTGAGGTAACCTTGATCACTGCCAACTGTTGGTTGAGGAACCTTGATCACTGCCAACTGTTGGTTGAGGAACCTTGATCACTGCCAACTGTTGGTTGTGTAGAATTTATAATTTAACTAATGTTAACTTTTGGCTGAGGTACCTTGAGCATTTCTAACTGTTGGCTGGAGGATAACTTGACCACTGCTAAGTCTTGGCTAGGAATTGTTAAACGTTTGGTTTGGTGCTACTAGTGATAGTAGCTTTGGTGTAAGTTTATTCGGGTACAGGTACACCTAAATACAGTTACATAAATTATCATACATAGCAGCATATGTGTAATTACCTAGGATAACCCCTACAAAAAAGTCCGCTGTCCTGGTCGACCAGGTCGTAGCTCTTGTTAACCCTTGCTGCTGCGACTGGCAACTGCGAGGCTGTTCAATGAGCCAAGAAGTTTGGGAAGGTCCCGGTGACCACATCGTAATGTGGGTGTGACGCCATCTCGGGGGTTTTTCTTACATTTCCAGATGACGCTTTTCTATTCACGTACGTTAAAACCGAAAACTAGAAGCAAGATGTTTTAGGCATTAGATTAATGGAGAATTACTTTTGTCAGATTCACTTTTTGTTTTTGAAGCAGATTTTTTGATTCAGCATGATTTTCTACATTCTTTTAGCTGGTAATGCTGGGAGGGGGGAAGGTTAGTATCAGTTTACAGCCTGGGATGAAAAAGGTGTATGTTGCGGCCAACCATGGTGTTGCGGCCAACCATGGTGTTGCGGCCAACCATGGTGTTGTGGCCGAGCATAACCTACGGTTTATCTTACTATCTTTGTTATTGTGTGACCTTTTCCCTGTGTCTCAGAGTGAGGCAGTGTGGTCTCGGCCATTCTCGCTTTAAGAGTCATATTTGTACAGATTTAAACGTTTCCTGATTATTTTCGGCAGCTTCGTTATTAGACGTTGTTATTGGTTAATTCAACCCCATCCCAAACCTAATAAATAAAATAAAATAAAGTAACATATGTAGGTCTACGGCAATCGTTAAGAAATTTACGTCGGGAACCTCGTCAGGAAATAATGCCGATGGTGACACTATTCAAATCGCTAGTGCTCCCTCACTTAGAATACTGCTCAGTGCTGACGCCCCGTTCAGGGCAGGAGAAATAGCAAAACTGGAACAAATCCAGAGATCGTTTACGGCTCACATTGAGCCATTGAAACATCTAAATTATTGGGAACGCCTTCAAGTCTTGAACATGTACTCATTGGAGCGGAGGAGGAGAGATACATGATAATATATACCTGGAAAGTACTTGAGGGCCTGGTCCCAAATCTGCACACTGCCATAACAACATACTGGAGTGAGAGATATGGGAGAAAGTGTAAAATAAATCCAGTGAGGAGCAGGGGTGCGGTGGGGACAATACGGGAGCACTGTATTAACATCCGGGGTCCCAGACTATTCAACATCTTACCAGAAGATATCCGAAACACGGCTGGAACCAGTGTAGAAGCCTTCAAGAGGAAACTGGACAAGTATTTCACCAGGTGCCAGATCAACCAGGCTGTGACGGATATGTAACGGGGCAGACAGGGCCTCCCAGTGTCAGAACAGACCTGGTGTACCAGGGCAGACACCGAGACAGAGCCCTGGCCCCATGGCCGGGCTCAGCGAGTAGATACTCTCGAAACTCTTCAAAGGTATATCAAAGGTAACATGCTAGGTTGCTACTGCAGGGTCTTGGAGGTGCCGTGGTGTGTAGCTCGCTATCTGTGGTTACTTACCTGGAGTCTACCCGGTCACAGACCAGACCCCTACTTTGTTTATGCTTGAGGTAATCGGCTTCTACCCCAATGCTGTGTTGAATGACTTTTGGGAGTCTTGATTCCTTCAATAATTGAGGTCAAAGGGTAATGTTATGAGATTTAAATCTTTCTACAGGGTTGTCACGGAGCAATGTTTCCTTTGCCTGTGTTTATGTTTTTGGGAGCCGTTTTAAGGGGTGTCCCACGTGTTTGTAATTTGGGTTCTTGACTTAGACGAGAAAATAAGCATTGGCACTAGTAAGTTCGCTAACGACACAGAGGCCTGGCCTCAGGCTGGGCCGCGAGAGTAGGAAAACTGTCGAAACAGGTCACAGGTACCACATGATGACATGGACAGTTGAATGTTGTGGTCGGAAAAGTAACATATGCAACTCAATGTAGAGTCAGTGCAGACACGTCTCTTTTTAAACCAGTTTGTTGGTATCAATTATTAAGGTTTATACCAAGACTTACTGCCACTGGGGAATCCCGCCTCCATCTGCTGTACCTCATCTGACTCCAGTATATAAGCCCATATGTGTAGTTTTAAAAATAGGTTAGATAAATACATGAGTGGATGCGGGTGGGTGTGAATTGGACTTGCCTCGCATGGGCCAGTAGACCTGCTGCAGTGTTCCTTCTTTCTTATGTTCTTCCTGCCTGTACTTCAGATTCATCAACACTCGGTACTCTTCCTAGGCTGAGGGACTGATTACCTCATCTCCTACCTCTTCAGTCTTTTTTATTGATAAGGTCACTGGATGGCAAAACGTCTGCTTTATAAAGATACCCAGTTTTTGCACAAGTCTAAATTTTCACTAAGGTGCTAATCAAACCTAGCCCTTGTATATCTGTATCTTTTTTAAAGCTTTTTTGACTGCTTGACAGATTGTTCTACTCATCGACAACTTTGAAAAGCCGGTGGGAAACTTGGACCTGCCTCGCATGGGCCAGTAGGCCTGCTGCAGTGTTCCTTCTTTCTTATGTTCTTATGTTCTAAGTCATTTTTAAGTTATCTAATTTAAATTCGTTATTTATATTTCTTGATTCGATATCCCCAGTGCTTTATTTATACCGCCTTTGTTTAAGCCCATCTTCCACTTACATACTTTAGTGATATGTGGCCTCATTCTGCGTCTCTCAAGAGTGAAGGTTCTCAGTCTATCCTCATATCAGAGATTCCTTATACAGTGGATTAATTTGGTCATTCTTCTGTGTGTTCTCCAATGCATTTATATCCATTCTGTAGTATGGCAACCAAAACTGAGCTGCTGCATCTAAGTGAGACCTTACTTGTGATACCCGGAGTATACCTGGAGAGGGTTTCGGGGGTCAACGCCCCCGGTGCTCGGTCTGAGACCAGGCCTCGTAGTGATGTATAGAGCTGTAAAATAATTTTGGACTCCTATTACTTATACTTCTTGATATAAATCCAAGTAATCTGTTAGCCTTATTGCGCTTCAGATTTCTGCTTACCTTGACTCCCCAGACTTTTTCACATTCTGTGTTGACGCTCTACATCACCTAGTTTATAACTATGAGGGTTATTTTCATCCCCACGGATTAAGACTTTACACTTATTGGGAGCAGCTGAGTGGAGTGTGTGGGGGAGCAGCTGGGTGGAGTGTGTGTGGGGAGCAGTTGGGTGGAGTGTGTGTGGGGGGAGCAGCTGGGTGAAGTGTGTGGGGGGGAGCAGCTGGGTGGAGTGTGTGGGGGGAGCAGCTGGGTGGAGTGTGTGGGGGGAGCAGCTGGGTGAAGTGTGTGGGGAGCAGCTGGGTGGAGTGTGTGGGAGTCACAAGGTGGGTGGAGTGTACGGGAAAGGTAGGACTAAATAAAAGGAATATAAATAATGTGCTGAAAATATATAACCGAGACGGAACTCACAACATTGGGTTCAGGTTGGAAAATTTTAGATTTATAAAGGATATAGGAAAGCACTGGTTTGGTAATGGAGTTGTGGATGAGTGGAACAAACTCCCGAGTACCGTCATTGAGGCAAGACTCTTTAGTATCTTTAAAAATAGGTTAGACAAGTACACGAGTGGATGCGAGTGTGAATTTGGCCTGTCTATCATGGGCCAGTAGGCCTGCTGCAGTGCCCCTCTTTACCAGGTGAGTGGATTGTGTTTGTATAGGGAAGGGTCACCAGCTGGGTGGTGTGTATGTGTAGGGAGAAGGGGTTACCAGCTGTGTGGAGTGAAAGAGGTGAAAGAACAGGGAGAGAAGCCTCGAGGTTTAAGGTCACTTACTATAGCATTGTCTTGACAACTTCAGAGATCAACTATTCTTAACGAATGCATTAAGTCAAGCACTTATGACTGTAACACTGTAATTTAGACGCCGAAGCATCTAACTGGTGGGGAGTGTTGATTTGTGTCGGTAAATTGTGTGTACAGTTAGGCATCTCAACATCTTGGAGTCAGGAAGGTGTCTCAAGTTTAGAAGCCGTTAAGACAATCCGGAAATTCTCCAGGAAAGAGATACTACGTCTTGGCAGGGTTGGATAAGCCAGGGGTCTTTTGGTGGGATTATCAGTAACCAGACACAAGGTGCCGAGACGAGAACAAATGAAGATGGGATCATTGAAAATGAGCTTCACGGATGAAGTGGTAAGCTACGATGCATTGCGCGCATACCTTCACGTTGCTAGCAACAATGGACTATCACCTATTTGAGCCGAAATGTACAGTCATTATTTTAGCAAGTGCACTGGCAGTGTGAGCGCCACTTCTCAACATTTTCGCTCTTCCAGATGAAAGTGTAAAACCGTGCATAGTTGAGTCTTCGGTGCATGCTTTGTGTAGAGGTACACGACAGGTACTCATTGTACATCTAGAACACGCGGAAGGCGGAGCTGGCTGTGTGTACCTTGATACGGTACATTTTTTGCAGGCAGCACAGCGCGCGGTCCGTGGTGCCTGCAGTGCTGCTAGCCGCTTTACCACCTCACACACTTGAGAGCCTCTCACACCTGTTGTGGGGGGGTCGGCCTTGAAATTTGTTATTGGAATTCAGGTCAATTGCTTGTCGATTGATGGAGTAGGACTTCGGACGGTCTACATATTCATGATATTGGATTATCGTCCTGTCTGCCTGGTCTCAGACCAGGATTGCTGGTCAGTCAGGCTTTTGACGCTGCTTGTGACATGCAGTCTGACGTAAGCACAACACACTGGATGATGAATGGTTTAAAGATATTGTAAAGCTCTCCTTTGAGGGAGGTCTGTTGTTAATTCTCTTGTATTCGAAGATATGATGTTGAAAAACCTTGGGGACTTAATTTAGTTACATTTAATGTGCTTACTGTACCTCCACTTTTCATTTGAATTATTTTGCACTGTTTGTCCTGACCCAACAGCTCATAATTTGGAATTAGTTCCCCTAATACTGTGATTCTTATTTTTTTTTTGGGGGAGGCCATACCTCTTTGGTTCGAAGAATATTATCTGGCATACCTGCTCAAAAAATAATGACATAGGACTATTTTTAAAACTTACATTTAAAAATATATATAAAATTGTGATGTGTGTGTCTGCGTTTTTCGTTGGGGAAAACAACATTCAGAGAAAATCACATACAACCATAAAGTACAAATGTAGACACCACCAGTATGTACAGTATGCAATCACAAACATGAACAACAATTCGTGTTAATACTCTTGAGATACCGCAGTGAAACTTCCCCCACACTAAATTAAATAAAACACCGGACGTTACGAAACCGTAAAATAAAATTAAAGAAGTACCACCACTTGCAGCCTGGGAAATTAAAAGTAGAGAGTCCGAACATTGAAAGATGTATGTCAGAGCAAATGAAACGTGGAGTAGAAACTATAAGAGACGATATTTTATATATATATATATATATATATATATATATATATATATATATATATATATATATATATATATATATATATATATATATATATATATATATATATATATATATATATATATATATATATATATATGTCGTGCCGATTAGGTAAAACTGGTCAATTAGCAAGAACTCATCTAAAATTAAATCCTTTCTAAAATTTTCTCTTATACGTTTAAAGATATATTTTTTCATTTATGTTGATGTAAGAATTTATAATTTTGTACCAAGAGAAACTTTGAAAACCTACCTAACCTTATTACAACAAGAGCAATTTAATTTAGCCTAACCCAACTAAATATATTTTAGATACGTTAACATTAATTTAATAATAAACAAACACAATGAAATATATTTTTTCGTTATGTTCACAATGATTTTGGCGAAATTATTGCATACACAAATTTTCACTTGTCTTATATGGCAAGACGAGCGTTGCTATTTAAGCCAAAATCGCAAGTTTTACCTAATCGGCACGACATATATATATATATATATATATATATATATATATATATATATATATATATATATATATATATATATATTACTGCAGGGGTGGTCTCAGATTATTCAACGTCTCACCAGAAGATATCAGAAACACTGTTGGGACATGTGTAGAAGTCTTCAAGAGGAAACTGGACTAAGTATCTTCACCAGGTGCCAGATCAACCAGGCTGTACTTACCTATTCGTGGTTGCAAGGGTCGAGACTCTGCTCCTGGCCCCGCCTGTTCACTGACCGCTACTGTTGTGATAGATATGTAGTGCTGCTGGCCACCAGTAGGAACAGCCTGGTTGACCAGGCTAGCACCAGACGAGCCTGACCCATGGCCGGGCTCTGGGAGTAGAAATACTCTCGGAACTCATCAAAGGTATACAACTTTCTGCAGGATTTAATGGTGGCTCTTTAAGTAAGTGTACCTTCCACCTTACTGGAACACTGAGGGTTCCTTCACCTTCAGTGATTCACAGAAAACGTTCCCGGCACAACCCTAAACTCAACTGTTTTTACACCAAATTAATCTTTTTCTATGTGGCTGTTTGGTATTATATGAGTGGCACGTTAATTTTTTTGTGTGTGGAAGGAAGAGGGAAGAGAGGAGGGAATTTGGATAGTAACCCAGGATAACAAAGTCAAGCAGTGAGGCATAGAAAAAGACACTTATGTACCGTTTAGGACTACTTTATCTTGCACATATCCACAGCAAAATAAACTTATTGATATCTGTGATTCCCCCTAATTTGCACAGTACTAACCAAAATTCTAATACAACTATTGCTTCATAATTCTTAAGCTAGTCATAAGTTTGCCTAAGACACTCCAATATAGAAACTGTATTATGCCAAATACATCACCTTTATCATTAATATATAAACTAATTGCTAAATTCTTAAATGTTTAAATTCCAGTACCTCAATTTTGTAAACCTAGTTAATCTCTACAATTACCTAACCTTACTATCTGTATAATCATTGTGTCGCTATTGAGTAAGACCTATCATAAGACTGCCTGAAAAGCCTAGGCATACCTAGGCATATTATTGGCCAGCTTGTCAGTGGCTCTCCTTGCACTCAATTTACATTGTAACTTCCAATACCCATGTAACCTGCAATGAAATAAAATTTGTTTGTTTGTTTGTTTGTTTGTATTATAAGTACACCCCACCTTGTATATTACTCGAAATAAAGAATTTGAATTAAACAGTCGCCTGACTCTGTTGTTTATTTACTGCTAGATAAATAGGGGCAGCAAGCATCGTATGACAACCTGAAGGATTCCTGAATAAGACACATGTGCAACGCTTGGGTATCTTTATTGTGGCCCCGTGGCCTGGTTAGCAAAGCTCTCGCTTCACACGCGGAGGGCCCGGGTTCGATTCCCGACGGGGTGGAAACATTTCTACGCGTTTCCTTATACCTGTTGTCCTGTTCACCTAGCAGCAAATAGGTACCTGGGTGTTAGTCGACTGGTGTGGGTCGCATCCTGGGGGACAAGACTGAGACCCCAATGAAAATAAGACACCGTCCTCGATGACGCACTCCCTTTCTTGGGTTATCCTGGGTGGCTAACCCACCGGGGATAAAAATCCGAACGAAATCTTATCTTGGAGACGTTACGCCAACCAGTGACTTTGACTAATACAGAAAACGATATTCGAGACTCTGGAGATAAATTAGACACGTTCAACACTTAGGTATCTTTATTGAGGAAACGTTTCGCCCCACAGTGGCTTCATCAGTCCTGTACAAAGAAGAATTGCGAAGATCAGGAGTTGAGGCTGAGGGACTGATTACCTCGTGTGAGTGGAACACACTGCTAAGTAGCGCAGTTATCTTAGTCTCCAAGCATTAGCATACTTGTGGCAGGAGGTATATCAAAGGTGTTTAAGATATTGCTTAATTTCCAGTAGTTGGTCATGAGCTGCTGAGAATCTTGGTTGAGTAGTTAAATTACTGTGGTTTAGGGAACAAAATACCCGCACTTAGGATAGAAAAAGCTTACAACGATGTTTCGGTCCCACTTGGACCGAAACGTCGTCATAAGCTTCTCTTTCCTATGTCCGGGTTATTTGTGCTGGAGTTGGGCTTTTAACTGGAGTGCGTTAGCACCAGTGCAAGACCATACGCATACACTAAAGGTCTGAAAATTAGACCACAAGGGTTTATCATGAGTATATGTGAGTAACTCATCACTGACTTAATTGCAGATACGTTAGTATCTGCAACGAAATTTATTATTGCTTCGTAAAAAATACAAGCCAGAAATATTTTCTAATATTTTTAAGTTTTTGCACTCGTGATGACTTTAGTGACGTTATTATATGGCCCACTGCTTGTTCGTGGCGACTAATGGTAGCTAATATTGACATTATCAGAGTTAATACCGACTTGTAACTATTTACTGCTGTAACTGTCTTCTGGGGCAAAGCCAGGATTATCAGGATTATAGGAACGTGGGTGAGAGGGGTTCAGAGCGAGAATGGGGTGGAGCTGTGCAGTGAGGGATGGAGAGGGGAAAAAAGGGAGTGTAAAAGTGAGAGGTCGAGAGGGAGGGGAAGAGGGCAGATGGTAACAGCACAAAAGGATAAAACGAAACTCTTGAGGAAATATACTTATGGTAAGATTGACAGGAAAACACACAACCTGGCTGATCAATAGCTGTTTTGAGGAATCTGTCGGGTTCCCTCTTGGAGAAAGCTGCTTTCATTGGAGGTATCCTGCACCCTCTCCCCAAGCCTCTTGTGTTTATAAGTAGTAATTCCGGTGTGCAGGTTTGAGACTAAACCCTCCAGTATCTTTCAGGTGTAAATTATGAGCCATCTTTCTCGCCTGCGTTCAAAGGAGTCCAGTTCTAGGAGATTCAAGCGCTCCCAGTAATTTAGGTGCTTGTTGATTTCTATCAGCCTAAGCTGGGAGACTTCAGTAGGGCAATGCGGATATTAAGTATTCTGTTATGGGTTCATCAGCTACAAGCCCTTCAAGAGTTTTGTTCCAACAGAGCTGTGCCGCGGAGGCGTTGACCCCTGGAATTCTCTCCAGGTAGAAGTGTCGGGGGGGGGGGGTGCATTGAGAAAGGTTGGAGTGAAGGAGGGGTGAGGACACTGGGGAGGAGGGTAAAGGGTAGTGGCGTGGTAGTAGAGCTTTCATTGATAACCCTGATGTTGGTGTTGCCTGAGGGGGTGCGTGGTAGAGTAGTGGCCTCACTCCATGGCTCGATAAATGGGGAGAGAGGACGGACGTGGGGGGGTGCCATGGGTGGATAGTGGATAGGGAGGAGTCGTTGGGCGGGGGTGTATCATTCTGCTACTGCATAATGTAACCCACTAGTCCATGAAAGTGCCATTTTCCTTCCTGGTACTCTGGCACTCCCGAAGCTCTTTAGTGCCTCCATTCGCCCTGCCTCAGCACTCCCTGACGACCCATATATTTTTTACTACTAGAAGGGCTGGGAGACCCGTGGCTTGCTGCTCTCCAGGGCTCTGTCCCTCTCCCTAGCGTAAATCATTCATGGCATAACATTGTATATACATAAGCACACGTAGCCCACATAAGAGCTAGTGCGTTCTGCTGGCTCGTCTTAAAGCATTTTGCTTCTTGAGTGTCGGTAGATATTGTGATGTTCAGTATTGAGTGACAAATTGTTCAAGTGAGGGCTGGGCGTTCTTACAAGGAATTATTCTCAAGTAATTTTAAGTGATTGTGATGATTCGTGGAGGAAGTGAAAGAGGTCTGCTAATATAGCAGTTATTGGCAGGTGTTTCGAGTCCAGCAGAGTATGAACAGTTTCGAAATGTAGTGAATTGGGTCTGGGCGTCGTGCATCGAGGACTGTTATGAAGCGGAATCCTGAGGTTATTGTTAAGACTCCAGAAGTGGGCAAGTTGTACCTCTCTTGAGTGTGCTAGCGTCGACGGTGTTGGCGTCGACTCTATCGATCCCTTCAAGAAAAACTCCAGTATTCATCGTGCTCAGATGAGAGTAATAATTGAGCTAGAAGGGGAGAGGACGCATCTCTCCGTGTCACCTCCTTAGGGCAGGTGAGGGAAGGATGGAGGGGGTGGTAATACATCTCCCCGTGTTCCTTACTGGGGTGAGGGGAGCCCACTAGTTCCAGTGCTTCCTTCCTGTAGCCACGATGGTTTTGTGTCCTAGTGGACGTGGTTTTAAGCACATGTCCTTGCGTATGCATCCAGATGTAAGCTCCTCTAGACGGCTTTTTATGTGGCTGTGTGGTAGACATAGTTTTCGTTCTCCTTTAAGCATGGACCAATGTACTGTTGTGTTCCCTGTTCACTGTTGTGTTCCCTGTTCACTGTTGTGTTCCCTGTTCACTGTTGTGTTCCCTGTTCACGTGTTCTAGATGAACACATTGTGCTGCTGCTGGAAATGTAGCGTCAAATAGAATACTTCAAAACTACCTGAGTTCAGCTGTGAAAATTGGTCTGGGTCAGTACTCGAGGGAGGGTGAAGGTGCCTGGCCTGAGCTTGTAGGCCTACTGGAGATATATTTTTCTTGTGTTCTTAAGATTTGTATCGCGTTTCCCTTTGACGTGAACCCCTCTTTCAAGGGTCTTAGAATGGAGGGGAAAGGGAAGAGACCTGAAAATGGCATTAGTGGCAGTAACAGAGAGGCGCTGTTTGACTTCCACTAGCTTTTATTTTTTTATTTTTTGCCCTAGAAGCCTCTTCCTTACATTTTACTTTTCTTTCTTGCTTTCCTTAGGTTTATTTACTTTATACTTAGATCCCATTGCATCTCTCCTTTGCTTTCGTTTCTCTTTATTTTCTGATGAAGCTCACTTGTCTTGGGTAGATTAGATTTCCTTTTAAAACAACAGTGGCCACTGTTGTTTTGCGTTGGGAAAATTCTATTCACCGAACCTTGACCCTCGTCCATATACATGTTAGTTTTTGTTAGAAAACTTGACCGTAAGTGGCCTTGTGTATGTCCGTATTTACTTTTTTATTCCCCAGGTCGCTGAGTGGATCTCGCAGGTCATAGTTCTTTAATAATCACACAACTTGTTTGTCCATATAGTCCTCTGTCCTTAAACTTTTATAGCTGTCTTCAGTCAATCATACCTCTCTCCTGCCTGGTTGTTATTGGTTAGTTCTGGTGCAAAGCTTGTTCCCGTTGCTGTGAAATAGTTAGCTTCCTTGTGCCTGGTGGATCGGAAGTGGGATTTTGAGGGTTTTATGACTTGCCAATCACTACAGCAATGACCAGATAGAAGAATCGGAACTAGTGGTGGGTGGTAGTTAAGGTAGTGATGGGTGATAGTTAATGTGGCGGTGTCCAAGTAGTGCTAGCTGGCGGCCTGGCACTGTTTGACGAACATTTTCTGACACTGCCACCACAATCCTCAGCTAGAAATTACTTTACACGCTGTTTGTTAGCAATCATCTTAACTCGAAACACCACCCTGCAGCAGCAGCAGCAGCAACAGTAGTATATATTTCAAGGCAGTTATGTCCCTGGTAATTCGTTATACCCGATAAGCGACTCTACAAGCAGTGTCAGGAGTCCCTGCTGCCAGGGTCGTTATATCACTCGAGATGGTGTGTCTCACAAGCGGTATGATCCGTGCCAGAGTGCCAAACGTTGAACTTGCTTCTGTATGACACGTGGATCACAGGACTGTAGCACCTACCCAACACTAGGTGGTGATCGGTCTTGTCAACCTACTGCTTGTGCTCTGCTCTGTAAACAATGTTGTTTTACAGCGAGTGAAAATGTTTTGACGTTGCGGAGGAACTAGTTATGTGAGCACACGTTCCTTCGTGTCCTGACTGGTTGATCTGGTCAGGTGGAGGCGCCACCACAAAACTCTGAGTGGGATTTGCTTGATTCGTTTTCGGTATAAAAATTGTTGTTCTGTGCATTTTATCGAATTTACTGCTTGAATTTAACGATTTATTGAAAAAAAGGTTAATCGAAGATACGCAAAGCTGTGGATTATTATTTTTTTTTATTTAACTAGGATATCTCTCATCCAGGGCTTGGCTTTTCAGAGCCCAGCAAATGTTTCATAAAGTTTCGGAGGACTGATTGGCTTTTATTTTTTTATATTTATTTGCAAAATCAGCTCTAAGGTACTGGAAATTTACTGGTTGAACTCATTTTCGTTTTTCCTCAAAATTGTCTTTCATGAGGCTTGGATTGTCCTGTAACAGAGATAAAATATTTGGAGTATTAACTATTTATTGGCATATGACAACTTAGTCACTTTTCATCCGTTCTTCATAACGTCGTTACCTTTGTTGCTCACCTGAGAACGTGTGTTTCTGAACGAGTACGACCGCTGTTGAAGAGATCCCTTCATTTGTCCTCAAGTTAATAGCTTGTTACATTAATATTATCTTAATAAAATATATTATGCGGGTTATGGCATTTTACTTAGACGTTTCGTCCACCAGGGACTTGATTACTAGTCAGAGATGGTTAGAAAGAGAGCATGTGTAGTGGAAAGACGTTTCTCCACTATATATAATAACACTAATATACTTGAAGATTAACCTACATTCAGGTAATGTAACAACTACATACACTGCGTATAACCACAAACACTGCGTATAACCACATACACCGCGGATGTGATTTTTTTTTTTTTAGAGAAAGAAAGCGGTCGGTATGAGGAAGGCTAACATTATCCTGGTGCTCCCATTCAGCAGGGTCACTCCCACACCTCTCATGTATTCAGTTGTTTTCTCGTATTGGTAAGGTTGCTCTATCAGATGTTGCAATCTACCTGAGGGCAGCTGCGTACCCGTTCATGGTTCCAGGGGTCACTGCCCCGCGACTTGGTCCCAAATCATTCTGGTTAATGATCTGATTAGACTGCTGGTGCTGTCGGAACGCAAAGCCAACATACACGTAAGCACGCTTGGTGTTGCCCACCTGTTTTGCATACTGCATTTCTCAGGCAGGCTTTGGAAAACAGCTAGAGCTAAGTGTACAGTAGTGAACGGTTTCCTAAATCTCGTCGTAAGGAAAGGTGTCAACGTCAGGCACAAAGGCGTAAAACAGAATCCTGTTGCAGCTTTTGTAAGACCTGTCAATCTGGGATGCCCCTGAGATAAGATCAGTCAGTAGCCGGGTACTAGTTATTTTCCTCTATACAAATTGGTGTCATTCACATATTATATTGTGGCCATTCACACGTATTGTGGTCAATCGTACGTTGTCGTATATTCATACGAATGTCATAGTATATTCATTTGTACATCGAAGTATTATATTTATTGACTTAGTTCTCCTTGACACGTCGTAGCATACTCGTTATATTATTTCCTCGTAGTGAGTCAGTCGGGGGTAGTAAATAGTTAGGAATTAGTGTACAGTGGGTGGCATTATGAGTAAAGTTTGTAAAGGCCATTGAGAGAAAACATACTTCACTCTAGTTAAGTCTTGTATCTAAGTGGATGCTGCTGCTTGATGGTCATCATGTGGGAAAAACCTTGAGATGACAAATGCTTCCACTTGACATTGTCGTCGTCCTGCTTATACCTGGCTAAATTAAAATTACAACAATGCCACTTTTATTGGTTGGGGTGTAATTAGTTGTGGTAAAATGGTAGTGTCCGTCGGTATGGTAGTGTCCGTCGGTATGGTAGTGTCCGTCGGTATGGTAGTGTCCGTCCTGTTAGGGTCAGGGTTGACATCAAGCACAACAACGCCAGGATATTTATTTTCTACACGGCTGACCTCGTTAGAGAAAATGAGAATTTATAAGTGTGGTGTGACAGCGAGAATATTACACAACCCATGTATTCACCATATACAGTGTCTAGCATTTCCACCAGTGCCCGATATACTTGGAAATTATTGTTAGTGTGTACGAGCGTGAGTGAATTAACTGAGAGGTGTACAAGTATAGCAGGGAGCATAAATGTGAGCAGTGAGGTATTAGGAAACACCACACTGTATTGTGTCCCTCTCCCCTGGCAGTGCCAGAGCGGCCCAGGTGCACTTAGTCATAGTGTGGCACCTGAGGTGGGCGGACACGCTGCCTCGCTCACTCGCCTGGAATTAGCAACCTGATTCAGTGATTCATCCCTGAAGAACGTGGGTGATGGAGGTGGTGATCAGAAAGTCAGTGGTAGTTAAACCGGAGGATACCCATCTCCCCCGCTCAGAGGATGACACCTTGTTCCTGTGTACGAATGAAGTGATGCAACACCCTTGGATATCAAATTTACATTCATTACCACTAGTCCCAAGAGTGAAAATTAAAATAAAATTACGTGAACATGTGAAACATTACATTGAAATATCGTGAGATATAGTGCAAAATCGAGAGGAGAGGCACAACTGTTGCTCCACCAAAAAATGTGTTGAAAATCTATATATTCACCCCCACATTTATCTTGAAACAAAATATTGCCTCGTTAGATAACACAGATAGCGTAAGCTTAAAAAAAGTTAGGGTGGAATTTACACGTGACAGTGAAGCTACGTGTAGAACTTCAATAATGGAGCACTAGGATAAGTCTCGTGTCTTGTAGCTACTGTGATGTTCCAGCTATGACTGTTTTACTTACTGTGATATTCCAGCCATGACTGTTGTACTTACTGTGATATTCCAGCCATGACTGTTCTACCTATTTTTATGTTCCACGTGTTCCAGCCATGAATGTTGTACCTTTGTTGTCCCACAAGTTGTTCCATCTGTTTTTGAGATCTTAATTATTTCCTTAGTTTAAATATTCGTGTCTGCAAATAATTGATTTGTTGGAGCCAAGTTCAACTTGAACATTGTTTCATTCTTGTACTTTTGTTTTCCCAGTTTGATTTTTCTCTTTTTGTTTCGAATTTTAATTATGTTTTTACATGCGTATTATGATGTTTTTGTTTCGTGTACCATTCCCCAATCTGAGTGTTTTTGTTCCATGCCCCAGTCTGAATGTATTCTTGTGTTGTGAATTTAGTTTTGCTTTTGATTTGTTCAGTTGTGAACGTTTTCATTATATTGTTTAGGCGTGAACTATTTCGTTGATTTGATATGCGTGTGCTGTGCTAACGTGGTTCCAGGCACTCTTTCTCAACCATCTTCCATTGAAATCCTCAAGGAGGATTTTTGGTGTAGTTTTTTCCAGGTTTTAAAGACAGTTATCAGTTTTCTTTATCTGCTCCATGAAAGTTCCAGTCGTTGCTGAGGGCGGCTTATATAGAAGGATAGCTGAGGGCGGCTTATATAGAAGGATAGCTGAGGGCGGCTTATATAGAAGGATAGCTGAGGGCGGCTTATATAGAAGGATAATCACCAAATTGTTTTCTCCACTTGAATTCCCAGTACCTCTACAGTGTCGTTCAATGAGTTCAAAAAGTTCCTTAACAAGAGAGCGAGTCACTAACATAGAGCGAACATTCCTTGTATGTGTTTGTGAACGCGCCAAACATAGCATTTGCTTCTCTGAAGAGTTAGCTTAGTTGTTTTTAGTTTATTTTAACGCCTGGATGTTAGAAAAAAGGAAAGTATTCTTTGGGCTGTTTGGATTTTGTCTTTTTCTTTTTCATTATCCCATCGCTTCGGTGGGATACGGCTGGTGTGCTGTGCATGTATGTATGTATGTATGTGTATGTATGTGTATGTATGTGTATGTATGTGTATGTATGTATGTATATATATATATATATATATATATATATATATATATATATATATATATATATATATATATATATATATATATATATATATATATATATATATATATATATATATATATATATATATATATATATATATATATATATATATATATTTGTCTGATTAGGTAAAACTGGTCAATTAGCAAGAACTCATCTAAAATTAAGTCCTTTCTAAAATTTTCCTTATACGTTTAAAGATATATTTTTTCATTTATGTTAATGTAAGAATTTATAATTTTGTACCAAGAGAAATTTTGAAAACCTACCTAACCTTATTACAACAAGCGCAATTTAATTTAGCCTAGCCCAACTAAATATATTTTAGATACGGTAACATTAATTTAATAATAAACAGACACAATGAAATATTTTTTTCGTTATGTTCAGAATGATTTTGGCGAAATTATTGCATACACAAATTTTCACTTGTCTTATATGGCAAGGTGAGCGTTGCTATTTAAGCCAAAATCGCAAGTTTTACCTAATCGGCACGACATACATACATATATATATATATATATATATATATATATATATATATATATATATATATATATATATATATATATATATATATATATATTTGTGTGTCGTGCCGAATAGCTAAAAAATTGGTCAATTTGCAAGAACTCGTTTAAAATTAAGCCCGTTTAAAATTAAGATATATATTTTTAATTTATGTTAATGTAAAAATTAATAATTTTATACCAAAAGTACCTTAGAAAACTTACCTAACCTTATTATAACAAGATCATTTTAATTTAGCTTAATCGAACTAGATATATTTTAGATAAGTTTACAATAATTTAATAATAAACAAACACAATGAAATATATTTTTTTCGTTAGGTTCAGAATAATTTTAGCGAAATTATTGCATACACAAATTTTCGCTTGCCTTATTCGGCAAGAAGTGTTGCTATTATACATAATTATTTATTTGCTTTCTCTAGTATTAGTTGTACGCCTGGCCGTTGTATGTTAGACCCTGTCCTATGTATGACTGGTTTTTGTCTCACTGCCGTGCATCTCTGTATCATCTGCTACTCTTCCTTCCCCATCCTTCCCACCCCTCTCTCTCTGTTAAAAAAGTCAATATGTTCGATTACGGCACAACGTTTGCATGGGAACCTATTTTTGTAGCGTAGCGTTCCTTTCACGTGGTAGTCTGGGCAACTGAGGTCATAACATTCTCTGAACTGTAATGAGGATTTGCACAACACCGGGTGGAAGTGCCTGCGTTCCTATTTAAAGCGATACTTTCCCCTTAGCATATTAGAACATTTTCTAGTGTGTTGATATCAACATATTGTTGCAGACCTACAACATCATGCCCACATATGTTGCGATCCAGCTCCGGCCGGGCTACAAGTTGTCTGAAGCGGCAGTCAGAGCCACAATGTTGGGAGTTGTGGCCGACATCTGCCAGATCTTCAAGGACAGTCTGGTAATCAAGACTTCTTGATTCTCTTGTATCGTGGTGACTTGGTGAAGTGCTTGCCACTGGTTGTTTCAACCACTGTCAGTGTATAGTTTCATTGGTTGCTCGAAAATGAGAGTGAGAAAGGCATTCAGCTTCTAAATCCTGAAGTGGTTGCGGGTCGGAGGATTAAGAGGAACACAGGTGCTGTTCTGGTGAACACACATTTCGCCTGGATGTTAAGCCGTATGTTCCCCTCCCTGTACAGTGGTCTTCGGTGTTGTCAGGGTGTGGTTTCTGGTGTTGTCAGGGTATGGCTTCTAGGGTTGTCTGGGTGTGGCTTTAGGGTTGTCTGGGTGTGGCTTCTAGGGTTGTCTGGGTGTGGCTTCTAGGGTTGTCTGGGTGTGACTTCTAGGGTTGTCTGGGTGTGGCTTCTAGGGTTGTCTGGGTGTGGCTTCTAGGGTTGTGTGGTTGTGGCTTCTAGGGTTGTCTGGGTGTGACTTCTAGGGTTGTCTGGGTGTGACTTCTAGGGTTGTCTGGGTGTGACTTCTAGGGTTGTCTGGGTGTGACTTCTAGGGTTGTCTGGTGTGACTTCTAGGGTTGTCTGGGTGTGACTTCTAGGGTTGTCTGGGTGTGGCTTCTAGGGTTGTCTGGGTGTGGCTTCTAGGGTTGTCTGGGTGTGGCTTCTAGGGTTGTCTGGGTGAGGCTTCTAGGGTTGTCTGGGTGTGGCTTCTAGGGTTGTCTGGGTGTGGCTTCTAGGGTTGTCTGGGTGTGGTTTCTAGTGTTGTCTATGCTCTGTTGTCTGAGCGTGGTGAGCCTCTCGCACTCTTCCTGCGCTGGAGGGTAGGGGACATCCGCCAAGACGACTAACAAAAGGGAAGTGGGTAAGTTTGTTTTTACGGAGACAAAGGAAGGAGAGACGAAGAATAAAATATGAGAGGAAGAAAAGAAATTCAAAAGAAGAGAATGAGAAAATTCAAGAACCGAAAGCAGATAATGAAGGAGGAAGAATTTTTAGACTGCCACTGTGAGCTTGGAAAATATATATCACTGTTTAGAAAGAGTTGCCACGAACCAAAATATTTTGCCAGAAGGTAAGCACGTTCAGACTCTCGTAAAGTCAACGTTCACCTCGACTTTTTGCAAAACGTAATGTTTACATCTGTATTTGGGAAAAATTGTTTGCAAGGATAAAACTTGCGTCTTATCCTCCCGAGGATGGGATGTTGATCACAAAATCCAGTAATAGTACCCGAGGTACTTAGGGAGGTTTTTTATTTTAAAATTCTATTGCATTATCAGTGAAAATAGCCTAACACTGGTTATAGGATGACCTGTTTAGTAGTGTGGATGATCCTATGGCGGGGGCTGGTTAGGAAGCAACTACTGCTGTTTCTCATCCTCATAGCAGACATAGATAAAAACACCCAGCACACTTTTGTATCATCATTTGCAGATGACACTAAAATAAGCATGAAAGTCACTACGGTAGAGGACACTGAAAAATTACAGGAGGACATAAGCAAGGTCTTCCAATGGGCAGTGGAGAACAACATGACGTTCAATGGTGATAAGTTTCAGCTGCTTAGGTATGGAAAAAATGAAGAACTCAAAAGGAACACTATATACAAAACGCAAGAGGGTCACCACATAGAACGAAAGGAACACGCAAAGGACTTGGGAATAATTATGTCTGCTGATCTGTCGTTTAAAGACCATAACAAGACAAAGATCACAACAGCCAGGAAGATGACGGGGTGGGTATTGAGAACTTTCAAAACAAGGGAAATAATGCCGATGGTGACACTATTCAAATCGCTAGTGCTCCCTCACTTAGAATACTGCTCAGTGCTGACGGCCTCGTTCAGGGCAGGAGAAATAGCAGAGCTGGAACAAATCCAGAGATCGTTTACGGCTCACATTGAGCCATTGAAACATCTAAATTATTGGGAACGCCTTCAAGTCTTGAACATGTACTCATTGGAGCGGAGGAGAGAGAGATACATGATAATATATACATGGAAAGTACTTGAGGGCCTGGTCCCAAATCTGCACACTGCCATAACAACATACTGGAGTGAGAGATATGGGAGAAAGTGTAAAATAAACCCAGTGAGGAGCAGGGGTGCGGTGGGGACAATACGGGAGCACTGTATTAACATCCGGGGTCCCAGACTATTCAACATCTTACCAGAAGATATCCGAAACACGGCTGGAACCAGTGTAGAAGCCTTCAAGAGGAAACTGGACAAATATCTTCACCAGGTGCCAGATCAACCAGGCTGTGATGGATATGTGGGGCAGCGGGCCTCCAGCAGCAACAGCCTGGTTGACCAGGCAAGCACCAGACGAGCCTGGCCCATGGCGGGCTCAGAGAGTAGATACTCTCGAAACTCTTCAAAGGTATATCAAAGGTATATACTGGCGTGTGCTGCAATAAGCAGTGGTGTCTACTAACATACATGTGACTGGTAGTCTTTGGTCATATGGCTAATTTCGTGGTAAAAAAAAAACCACTATGCTGTTATAATAGCATTTTACTTTGTTTTGCACCTCCAACCAGATTTTGACTTATAAATAACCTTATTGTAGAACTTTTTGCTAGCGATCTTATTTTACCTTTTGCTTGTGATAAATGCTTTTGTACCTTGGATACTTTTTATTGTCCCTGTTGTGCCTTCCTCGATGCATGCACCGTGCTTTGTTTACTAGCTGTGTGTTGTGTGGGCCGGAAGTGTGATGGTGGGCCAGGCGGCCGACACCCGAATATATCTGCACTTCCCACCCATGCTGATGACTGTCCACGATACTGATGAGGCGAGACCCATCGTACTCGCTGTTTCACTGTCCCAACACTCCAGCTCCGTTTGTGCTCACCCACAATTTCATTACTCATCTAATGGAGGCAGAATTCGCAGGAAGTGCGTCAGGGAGGTATTTGTGCCGAATCTCTGCCTAGTAGTAATGGCAGGAAATGAGTTTACCCTTGTTTATAATAGGATGGCCATTGTTGAAGCGCATCCAGTGGTCTTCTCCAGCCTTGGTGGCTGTCATCTTGACCTTTCCCTCTTGTGTCCAGTCTCACCTTTTGTGTCCTCGCCTTGTCAGTGGCGCAATATTTGTGTAATAATGTGCCAATACCATTATATACATTCTGTCGTGTCTTCCAGCATGTCGTTTCTTCTCATTTGATAGCCACGTGAAAAAAAACCCGATAAGTGAGTTGAGAACTTGTATTATGTGACCTTGAAAATCAGTGCGAGGTTGAGAAAGTACAAATTAGATTGGCTTGTTTCCACTAACTGGTATTGTGGTCTAGTTGACTGTGGGATTATCCAGCAGCACGTCTTCCCAACACTGGTATAACCACGCAGACTAACGTTGCATATTTTCGTTGAAATACTGCACCGATAGACATCGCGCAATTTTATTAGCTATCGTAACTCAGCCTGTAAGTTAAAAAAAATTGTAAACAGCAAACGTTTATAAATTGATGTGGTATGTGACAGCGACACCTTGTTGGAAAAAGGCGCAAAATGCAACACTAGAGACATTTTATTAGCAACGTTTCGGTTTTTGAACCTGGTTCATTTCAAATTTAGAGTGACCAAGGTCCCAGGATCAAAATATTTCCAATAAAACGGCCTAGTGTTTACAACTGGCGTAATTTTTCTTTGAAATATATGTACTTGTAAGGGAGGGGGCGTGGGCGTGTTCCAGTAGGGGAGGGGGCGTTGGTATGTACCTGTAGGGGGAAGAGAAGAATACCAGAATGCAAGAG
The DNA here is from genome assembly GCA_009830355.1 of Cherax destructor. Taxonomy (NCBI): domain Eukaryota; kingdom Metazoa; phylum Arthropoda; class Malacostraca; order Decapoda; family Parastacidae; genus Cherax; species Cherax destructor. The sequence goes on from WNWK01000017.1 coordinate 69,313, forward strand.
CCAAACTTTGTAGAGATCGACAATTTTTCGGGTTTTACACACTTGTCTGAGAACAAAGAGGTAAATCTGCCTGCGTCAGGTTGTTCATCTGCCAACATTAGTTTACCTTTGATACACCTTTGATAGGTTTCGAGAATTTTAATATTTATGCAGCCCGGCCCTGGGCCAGGCTTGTATGGTGCTTGGGTGGTCAACCAGGCTGTTGGAGCTATCATATTAATACTTAAACTGCTAACACCACCGCCACGACCACCATCACTTTCACACACTCTTCTCTTCATCTGTCTTCTCTGCTCTTCCGTACTTAGATTTGACCTCAGTGACAGTGGTCCAGGGCGGACAGTAACGTGGTCTTAATTAAGTTACCTCTCCTGGTTGCGGGTTATTTGTGAATCATCAATACAGATCTCCCATCATCTCTGTTTTTTGTTTACATGTGAGTTTTACCTTCGTATTAATTCTCAATGTTCAGGTTGAAATGAAATTCCTAGCATAGCATAAGTACAAGTAAATCACATTATTATAATCAAAACTAAGCGCTAAAACCACTAGGGGTCACACAAGGTAAATCACAGGTCACATGCTAGGTGTGCGTTTTGAAATACACGTAATATTTTACTTTTAACGTTTAAGTTGAGTTGGTGCGAGCACATGGCCGACCTGACCTATATAAAGGGGAGGGGAGCAGCGTGGAGGAGGAGGAGGAGGAGGAGGAGGAGGAGGAGGGGCAGCGAAGTGGAGGAGGGGAGTATCTTGGAAAGGAAGGGGGAAGGGGGTGGCGCCATGGGAGGGTGACCACAAGCCACCTGGCGTTAGAGTGAAGGACGTACATCAATAGTGGGAAGAAGAACAGTCTCGAAGTATTCCATATAAAGATTAGCAAGAACAGGAGATAGAGGAGAGCCCATAGCGACACCAAAGGTTTGAGAATAATATTTACCTTGAAAGGAAAAGGAGTTAGAGTCCACGCAAAGTCGGATAAGATCAAGAAAGACATCAGTAGGTATAGGGAGATGGGCTCTCCTCTATCTCCTGTTCTTGCTAATCTTTATATGGAATACTTCGAGACTGTTCTTCTTCCCACTATTGATGTACGTCCTTCACTCTGGCTCCGCTATGTAGATGACTTCACCTGGCGTTATTGCTTATCAATACCCTTACGTAGAACTTGAAAGCCTCGTCACTGTGGTGGCAGCTTGTCTTGCTGCTTCCCCGCCTCCATCACCAGCCTCTCACATGTTGCTATCCTGTGGGGAGGTGTACCTCTTTCTTGCCTTCACCCCCACACCTACCTTTTTCCTCTTACCCCCTTTCTTCCTCCATCCCACTGTCTCTCTTATTTCCTGTTTGTCCCCTTATTTAGTTTACACTTCAGAAACATCATCTTTAATATGTTTTCAATAATAAACTTTAGAAAAAGAGAATACTAGTAGAGTTTGTGTAGCCGCGGACGTAGAAAATCTCCAGAAACAGATCACAGGTAAATAGATCTATTTACGATATAGCTTACAATATAACTTTATTTTGTACTTCAAATTGCAGTTGCTGCATCAGTGTGATCGTCGAAATTGTTTAGTATGTGCCTCTTGTGTTTCAGTCCCAGGATCTTCACTGATTACGTCCTGTGTAAAGTATCTTTCTTAGTGTCTGTTCTATACCCGTTTGTCGATTCACTTGCACTGTGGCCAGTTGACTGTCTAAATCTGTGATATCTTGCTAGGACGATAGAACAGATAGATTGGACGAGAGAGCAGGTAGACGAGCAAGTATCCAAGTAACGGGGTGAAGGTAGTCTCAGACATAAAGCTGAGAATAACAGGAAGTGTTACTAAAGTTATCCTCACATCCACCTGGCACGGCCGACAGCCAAGCTGCGGCTTGTGAATGAGTCCTGGCACTCACCCTAGTAGCAGCAGCAACAGCAGCTGATAGCTGTCAAAGCAGCAGCAGCAGAAGCAACAGTAGCAACTGTGGGTCTATTTCAGTAACACCGACAACAAATGGAGCAGCAGCATCAACAGATAGTTGTCGGAATATTTTTGTGTGCCCGTGTATAACGATGTGTTATTTGGCGTTTTGGAGGCGTGGTTGAAATGATAAGGCTTCGGAGGCTTCTTACTTTATTTGTAATAAAGGTGCGAGTACAGGCTGCGTGTCTGTGGCCATGGCCAAGGGCCATGCCTTGCCAAGTGAGTGTGGGCCAGGGCGGGTCTGGTAGACGTGGGTACGCCTACCAGGCTTGCCCTCTGGCGGAATACTATGGAAACTAGCATGGCACGAAATATGAACTCAGCTGGCAGACAGCATGGGCTGTCTATGCAGACAGTCAGGCTGTCTACACGTGTACATGTGTGTGTTTGTATTTGTGTAAGTGTTGGCGAACAAGCAAGTGCGTGCGTGTGCGCGCGCGCATGCTCACCTGTATATGGTTTGCAGGGATAGACTCTTAGCTCTTGGCCCCACCTTTCAACTTACCGCTTGCCAGATTCACTCCTAACCTCGTAGGTCCTATCGTACCTACTCTTAAAACTATTTATGGGTCTTGAGGTTGCTGTGTTGGTGTTCCGCTGCTCTCAACACAATATACTCAGTTGCTTGACACACTGATCAGTATATTGCGTGGAGGCTAGCACAGATACAATAAATATTGAATCGTGTTGAAGGTCCGTGGGAATCATGACAGTTGAGTGATTTTAGGTAAGGGTTTATGTTAGGTTTTTGTTGGAGAGGTTGAGTTCCAGCTCCTAGGCTCGCCTGGTTGCTAAAGGGTTTAGGACATGATAGATGTCATTTATATTGATAGAATTTTAAGTAATCGTTAACGATGTTTGAGTTGCGTAATTGGGTGAACACTGGATGGCAGCACAAGATGGTAGATGTAATCAATACAGGAATTTTGGTGTCAACATCACGTGTGATCCCTTAGTCCTGGCCCTCATAGACACTACACCTGCCCAACACATGCCACACCTGCACGTGCTATACCAGCTTCCACACCTACATCTCTCACACGCCACACCTGCGGGGTTGGTGAATAACCCTCTGCTCTTTATTGAGGCGGTATTTTCCAGTTTCCTGACGAAAAAAACATATTAACTCCGAAGAAAGTCAAGAGGACTCACTCCCACTAAAACTAGAACTATTTCATTCCACTTTTTTTTAAGGCGACCTGGTTGTTAGAAGCTGATCTACGATATGGTCAGCTGTCTCGCTCTGCAGGTCTTGGCCTAAAGTGGCTGGCTGCTTCCAAACTTATCAAGTCATTTTTTAATGTTCTGAAGAGTTGCAAATTTTTTTTGTTTACTTTTAATGAGAGGAAGTTTGTTCTTCACTGTGTAGTAGACTCCTCGGGTTTCAAGACTTTCCGCCTACACACTGTTCAGAACAACACTTGCTGCGTCAAACAAGATTTTGTGTCGCGTTTCAATTCTGAATGCTTAGTATTTAACGAAGACAGTTTTAACGTGTTTTCGAAACACTAATTATTTTTACACTGAAATAAGGAATGTTTGCAATTAAAAAAACTGAATTATTATAATCGTTCCTCTGCAATACAAGCATCTCTGAGAGTGCTTATTTTATCGTTGTTACATGGGCAGACATGATTTACGATATATGCTATTCCTGTGTTGTCAGCGCACGAGGGACAGGAAAGTGTATGTATGTATCGTAACCTGTTAAATATTTATGGACGAGGTATTTTAGCGACACCACTACGAATTATAAATGCACGAAACTTGTCTTCTCCCCTTCCCCCTCCCGAGTGGGAAAAAAACAACAGGCACAGCTCGGTTATTATATACAAAGCTTATGTGTGTGTGTGTACTCACCTGTTTGTGGTTGGAGGGGTCGATTCACAGCTCCTGGCCCCGCCTGTGTGTGTGAGATACAAGTCTGTTGGTTGGTTTTATCTTTGATGTGATAACAAATCTGGGTGAGTAACGGCGCATTCCACACGATCAGATAAGATACCAGGCGCCGGAGGACAGTATACTGGAGATAGCGGAAAATACTCGATGCTTCGCATGTACATGGGAAGGTCTTGTGGCTCGTCAACACTACACAATTTTAGTGAGGTATCTTGGTGCTAGTGGAACCTGAACTGAATTTATGAAACACCTACTGTCATGGATATTAATTTATGAACTAGTAAGAGATTTTTTGGAAAAAATAAATGTGCTGGTTATATGAAGAATTCACAATGAAGCTTAGCTGAAAATGGAATTATGAAAAGTGATGCTAGTGTAAAGTAATAGTGTGTGAGTGCTCATCACAAGCGTGACAGGGCAAACCATGAAACTTGATAGATACCAGTTTGACAATGGTTAATAGGATGAGAACTTATAACTTTATACTCACACAAACTATGACTCAAGATAGTAGTACTGAAACACAGACATCATTGTGCAAAACTATTGAAGTATATTACCATGGACGACAGTGCCATCGGGTTAATGTAAAGTGGAGGCTTTAAAGCACCACCACCTCCACGATGCTCAAATTTATGACTGGGTTAGTAAATATTTAATTATTTTTTTTTTTTGCGGGTAAAATAAAAATATTATTTTGACTTGCTATGTGAGATTTTTTTTTTTTGTAACTTTTCTCTTGACTAGGTAGCGGAGCGCCGGGAGCTCTTGGACTGACAATTTTAGTTGTGTGTATTTTTTGTAGCTATAATATATAACTATTTTGCACTAATATTTGATGTCAGGTACCTGTATGCCTTGCTTTATTAAATGTTTGGGAACACTTGTCTGTTCTCCGTAAATCACCAGAAGTTTGTATGCATCGCAAATACTAGTTAGTACCTACCTGGAGAATATTCCGGGGATCAACACCTTGGTCTCAGAGAAGGCTTCCCAGTGGATGACCTGATCAGCTAGGCTATTGATAATAGCACGAAGTCCAACATAAGCACCATAGCCCGGCTGATCAGGCACTGACTTGAGAAATTTTAGAAACTTGTACACACAGAAAAAAATATTATCTCACTCTCAGGGTCTATGTAGAGGGGGATAACCAGATTTGTTCCACGGGAATAATAGCTCCAATTCCTTAGATCAGGAGCCCTTCACTGTCACGAAGGCACTTCTCTTAAAGGGCGGGCAGTGGGAGATAATCAGGTTTGATTCAATGAAGGGCGGCTCCAGTTACTGAGTCTTTCACCGGCATACACATACAATATCCTGATAAATTTCACATTAATATATACTTAAAACATATACGGTAGGCTCTTATATAAAGCTCCACCAAATCGCGTGATTATTTGTAAATATGATTTAAAAGTGCATCACAAATTGAATAGGGTGTATTATGAAGGCCTTTTCACGTCCTATTTAACTTTGAAAATAGTTTTTCAGTCGAGTTTTCAAAAAAAGAAAACACACTATAGAGGCGCTTTGTGTATACAAATTGTTAGGAAATTATTAAGTATAATGAGATCATTTGGTATATCCAGAATTGCTAATTGAATTTTTCTCTGAAGAGTAATTTTTATATATTTTTTTTCAGTTCTCGCAAGTCTGGTGGGAGCAGTGGTAGCGGGGAGGTGGGTCGGGGCACCCCGCACCACAAGAGCACCGGGGGCAGCACCCCCCGTCACTCCCGCAAGGGCAGGGACCCCAGCACCGTCATCTCAGCTCCAGAGATAGGCCTCGACAACATGATCAGCATGGTAGAGTTCGACCCTGGCCACCGTGAGATGGCAGTCGACGTTCCTGATTCCTTTGTTGCCCGCACCAAGACTCCTCCAAGGTCAGTATCAAGACCCCAAGGTCAGTAACAAGATTTCCCCCAAGGTCAGTAACAAGATTTCCCCCAAGGTCAGTAACAAGATTTCCCCCAAGGTCAGTAACAAGATTTCCCCCAAGGTCAGTAACAAGATTTCCCCCAAGGTCAGTAACAAGATTTCCCCCAAGGTCAGTAACAAGATTTCCCCCAAGGTCAGTAACAAGATTTCCCCCAAGGTCAGTAACAAGATTTCCCCCAAGGTCAGTACTAAGACCTCAAGGTCAGTATCAAGACCCCAAAGGTCAGTACCAAGACCCCACCCAAAGGTCAGTATCAAGGCTCCCCAAGGTCAGTATCAAGACCCCACCCCAAGGTCAGCACCAAGACTCCGCAAGGTCAGTATCAAGGCTCCCAAGGTCAGTATCAAGGCTCCCCAAGGTCAGTATCAAGGCTCCCCAAGGTCAGTATCAAGGCTCCCCAAGGTCAGTATCAAGGCTCCCCAAGGTCAGTATCAAGGCTCCTCAAGGTCAGTTCCAAGACCCCCACCCCAAGGTCAGTACCAAGACTCCACCCTAAGGTCAGTATCAAGACCCCGAGGTCACTATCAAGAACCCACCCCAAGGTCAGTATCAAGGCTCCCCAAAGTCAGTACCAAGACCCCAAGGTTAGTATCAAGACCCCAAGGTTAGTATCAAGACCCCACCCCCAGTTCAGTATCAAGACCCCACCCCCAAGTTCAGTATCAAGAACCCACCCCAAGGTCAGTACCAAAGACCCCCAAGGTCAGTACCAAGACCCCTAAGGTCTGTACCGAAGATTCCCAAGGTCACTTAGAATACTGCTCAGTGCTGACGGCCCCGTTCAGGGCAGGAGAAATATCAGAGCTGGAACAAATTCAGAGATCGTTTACGGCTCACATTGAGCCATTGAAACATTTAAATTATTGGGAACGCCTTCAAGTCTTGAACATGTACTCATTGGAGCGGAGGAGAGAGAGATACATGGTAATATATACCTGGAAAGTACTTGAGGGCCTGGTCCCAAATCTGCACACTGCCATAACAACATACTGGAGTGAGAGATATGGGAGAAAGTGTAAAATAAACCCAATGAGGAGCAGGGGTGCGGTGGGGACAATACGGGAACACTGTATTAACATCCGGGGTCCCAGACTATTCAACATCTTACCAGAAGATATCCGAAACATGGCTGGAACCAGTGTAGAAGCCTTCAAGAGGAAACTGGACAAGTATCTTCACCAGGTGCCAGATCAACCAGGCTGTGATGGATATGTGGGGCAGCGGGCCTCCAGCAGCAACAGCCTGGTTGACCAGGCAAGCACCAGACGAGCCTGGCCCATGGTCGGGCTCAGAGAGTAGATAAACTCTCGAAACTCTTCAAAGGTATATCAAAGGTAAGGTACCCCAAGATTAGTATCAAGACCCCCAGGGTCAGTATCCACACTATGCTCCCTGTATATATTAGTGATATATCGGATATCTGCATCCGTATCCGCACAATTTCTTACATGCGCATCCGCATTTTACTGTAAACAGATATCCGCATATGCATCTGCATCAACATCCGCAAAATAAGTAAGACATCCGTATACACATCCGCATCCGCGGATATCTAAATTTTTACATCCGATACATCCCTAGTATATACTCATGTACTCTTTACCCAGGTAGATCTGTTTGTGACTTGATAAAGACCACTGTGTGGGCGAAACGTAGTCAATGAAGGATCGCATTATGCTGCATTTGTATCTATTTTTCCATGTTAAGAAATGTTGATGTACAACTACACTATAGCAATTTCATACTGACCTTACTGTAATAGTGTTAAACCCTGCATATTTTTGGTTTCAATTTGCAGATACCCACCACCTAAGCCACAGGGTCAACCCCTGACACCAATCCACAACAACAATAACAACAGCAGTAAGAGTAGCAAGAAGGGTGGCTCGTCTGGTAGTGCCACACCACAGAATGGTACACTTCCTAAGTCTACGCCTCAGCGCATCCCAGACCAGCCACAGAGATCCCCTCAGCTCCCTCCCTCACAGCAAGAGGGACTTATACAGCAGCCATCCACACAGGAAGAGATGAATAGGATAAAGAAATACGAGGTATGACGTTTGCTTTAGTACCCTCTACACTAGTTGCCAAATTTATGTATTACCCTAGGTGACTTCCTGTTAAAAATTCATTTGACAGTAAAATGCAGGTAGACTTTACATAGCTTTTAATATGAAAAAAGTAAAAATCTGTGTGGCTGTCCATCTGCCTCAAAAAATGTTATACTTGTTGTTCTTTTGCTGACTCTCCAAATGATTTTAGTCATGTACAACATTCTGTCTCTGTCCACCTTGTCGATTCCTCTCAGTATTTTATGTCGTTATCATATCCCCTCTATCTCTCCTGTCTTCCAGTGTCGCCAGGTCGACTTCCTGTAACCTCTCCTCGTAGGACATACCCCTTAGCTCCGGGACTAGTCTTGTTGCAAACCTTTGCACTTTCTCTAGTTTCCTTACATGCTTGGCTAGGTGACGGTTCCAAACTGGCGCTGCATACTCCAGTATGGGCCTAACGTACACAGTGTACAGGGTCCTGAATGACTCCTTATTAAGATGTCAGAATGCTGTTCTTAGGTTTGCCAGGCGTCCGTATGCTGCAGCAGTTATTTGGTTGATGTGCGTCTCAGGAGATGTGCCTGGTGTTATACTCACCACAAGATCCTTTTCCTTGAGTGAGGTTTGTAAGCTCTGGCCCCCTAGACTGTACTCTGTCTGTGATCTTCTTTGCCCTTCCCCAATCTTCCTGACTTTGCACTTGGAGGGGTTGAATTCCAGGAGCCAGTTGCTGGACCAGGCCTGCAGCCTGTCCAGATCCCTCTGTAGTTCTGCCTGGTCCTCGTCCGATTGAGTTCTTCTCATCATCTGCAAACAGGGACACTTCGGAGTCTATTCCTTCCATATGTCATTCACAAATACCAGAAACAGCACCGGTCCTAGGACTGATCCCTGTGGCACCCCGCTTGTTACAGGCGCCCACTCTTGACACCTCGCCATGTACCACCATGACTCGCTGTTGTCTTCCTGACAGGTATTCCCTGATCCATTGCAGTGCCTTCCCTGATATTCCTGCCTGGTCCTCCAGCTTTTGCACTAATCTCTTGTGTGGAAATGTGTCAAATGCCTTTTTACAGTTCAAGAAAATGAAATCTACCCACCCCTCTCTCTCTTGTCTTACTGCTGTCACCCTGTCATCGAACTCCAGTAGGTTTGTGATGCAGGATTTCCCATCCCTGAAACCGTGCTGGCTGTCGTTGATAAGCTCGTTCCTTTCTAGGTGCTCCACCACTCTTCTCCTGATAATCTTCTCCATGACCTTGCATACTATACATGTCAGGGACACTGGTCTGTAGTTTAGTGCTTCGTGTCTGTCTCCTTTTTTAAAAATTGGGACTACATTTGCTGTCTTCCATACCTCAGGTAGTCACCCTGTTTCGATAGATGTGTTGAAGATTGTTGTTAGTGGTACACACAGAGCCTCTGCTCCCTCTCTCAGGACCCATGGAGAAATGTTATCCGGCCCCATCGCCTTTGAGGTATCTAGCTCGCTTAGCAGCCTCTCACTTCCTCCTCAGTTGCATGTATTGTGTCCAACACTTGATGGTGTACCCCACCTCTCTGCCTTTCTGGAGGCCCTTCTATCTCCTCTGTGAACACTTCTTTGAATCTCATGTTGAGCTCCTCACACACTTTGTGGTCATTTCTTGTGACCTCCCCTCCTTCCTTCCTCAGCCTGATTACCTGGTCCTTGACTGTTGTTCTCCTGATGTGGCTGTTCAACAGCTTTGGCTTTCACTGCTATGTCATTCTCGTATTGTCTTTGGGCCTCCCTTCTCACCTGTGCATATTCATTTCTGGCTCTGCGACTGCTCTCCTTACTTTCCTGGGTCCTTTGCCTTCTATACTTCTTCCATTCCCTAGCACACTTGATTTTGGCTTCCCTGCACCTTTGGGTGAACCACGGGCTCATCCTGGCTTTTTCGTTATTCCTGTTACCCTTGGGTACAAACCTCTCCTCAGCTTCCTTGCATATTTTTGTCATATATTCCATTTATCTCGTTTACTGACTTCCCTGCCAGCTCTGTCCCACTGAACTCCATCCAGGAAGTTCTTCATGCCTACGTACTCTCCTTTCTTGTAGTTTGGCTTCGTTCGTCTGGCCCTTCCCGCTTCCCCCTCCACTGTGTGTGTGTGTGTGTGTGTGTGTGTGTGTGTGTACACTCACCTAGTTGTACTCACCTAGTTGTACTCACCTAGTTGTGGTTGCAGGGGTCGAGACATAGCTCCTGGCCCCGCCTCTTCACTGGCCGCTACTGGGTCACTCTCCCTGTGCCATGAGCTTTATCATACCTTTTCTTAAAGCTGTGTATGGAACCTGCCTCCACTACATCGCTTCCCAAGCTATTCCACTTCCCGACTACTCTGTGACTGAAGAAATACTTCCTAACATCCCTGTGATTCATCTGAGTCTTCAACTTCCAACTGTGTCCCCTTGTTGCTGTGAGGAGGTACTTGTACCTCCTCCCATGGCAGACATTAGTCTGAGACACTCCCGAGAAAGGGAGCCAAGGCCGGGCCACCACTTGGAAAAGGCCCGGGCCGGTGAAATATACCAGCTAATCTCTAACAACTTATGAGCTAAGTGATGAAACTAAAAGGGAAATACAGTACACTGTTCAATCATTTATGTTCTAAAGCAATCATCCCTGTGTGTGTGTGTGTGTGTGTTAGTTACCATTTTGTCCTAGTCACATGTCGATTTGACACTAGGCCTGTTGTATGTATGTGTGTGTGTGTGTGTAAGGAAACACTTCGAAATGTTTCCGCCCCGCCGGGAATTGAACCCGGGCCCTCCGTGCATCAGGCGAGAGCTTTAGCCATCATTCCACCAGGGCGTGTATGTGTGTGTGTGCGCGCACGCACGCACCAGGGATGATTGCTTTAGAACATAAATGATTGAATAGTGTACTGTATTTCCCTTTTAGTTTCATCACTTAGCTCATAAGTTGTTAGAGATTAGCTGGTATATATTACCGGTCCGGGCCTTTTCCAAGTGGTGGCCCGGCCTTGGCTCCCTTTCTCGGGAGTGTCTCAGACTAATGTCTGCCATGGGAGGAGGTACAAGTACCTCCTCATCTTCTGGGACCAACTGTCCCCCAGGCCTAGCCCCATTCCCGCCCTCACGGGGCTCTTAGGGAGAAGCTAGGCCCCTCTGGTCTGCCATCGTCCCTGCCCCAGGGGAGTTCGTGGGAATGGCAGTCTTGTGAGCTGCAGGTGGAAGCAAGCTCTGGCTATCTCCTTCTCAGGTAGCTCATAAGGTCGATTACACATCACTAAATGTTATTTCAAAACATTGCTTCACTGTCAAACTAAGCTTATCTTTCTTTCACAATGAATTGATGTTTAATGTTGAAATGCACACTTGCTTTATAGGAGGAGCTGAAGGTTCGGAGGGAACGTGAAGAACATGAAGCCATGTTAAGATCATCTCTTCGATCCTCCCAGAAACTACAACAGCTTGCTAACAAACCGGTAGCAACTGGGGTTGTAAATGAGGCATTTACAGTTGAAGAGCTGCAAGCTGGGGTGGAAGCTCAAGCTGGGGTGGAAGCTCAAGCTGGGGTGGAAGCTCAAGCTGGGGTGGAAGCTCAGGCTGGTGCAGACACACCAAGCAAAGTCATAGGTAAGACACCTGTCATTAATAAGTTTTGGGCAGAACCGTAAAATACTTTAAAGTACAAAAGATGCTGATGTGTTCCAATGGAACAGGTTTTATAGTGAATATCCTTTTCCTATATTCCCTTTATGAATGTGACCATTAAAGGAACCTTCCCTCAGTTCACTGATCTTGCTCCCAGGCCCCTTCTGCATAGCAACTGCCCTTCATTTTGAATCTATAGTCACAAAAAATATCCTTGTTTTTCCCTATTTCTTGTTTAATAAACTATAACTCAATAATTGAAGTAAATATAATGAGCACTCATAAAACAGGTGGGGGGGGGCAGTTTTCCCAGGAAAATTTCCTAAAATCCACTGTTTCTGCTATTGTGAAGCCCATTTCAGAATACTTCTGGTCTTCTGTTATATTAGTTGGCACCAAGAAACAATCAATAAAACCATGAAATTAAGAGTCAGAGATTAGCTGTTGTCATGCATAGTGGGGGGGTCTCAGGATTTTTTTTTTTGTACTGCACATACCCACTGCACAGACTCTTTCTCTCATGTCTAAACCAAAAGTTGCTGCTCATACCAAATTTGAGGGCACTCTGAATAATGTATACTAGTACATCATGGACTCTGATTATTATGACATATTAGTATGTCATGTATTCTGATCGCTATGATGATCCAGTACATCATAGACTGCTAAGGGTTAAAGCCAGAATTGTCCATTATTGTTATGGTCCACTGGGTAGACTGATTTTCTATTAATCAAACAAATTCTGTCAAATCTAGAATTGCCCATTTGCTGGGTACAGTAAGTTGATTTTTGGGTTTAACGAACGAAGTCCATTAAATTCAAAATTGTCCGTTATTGTTATGATATTAATTTGGATTTAATGGATAAGCAACATGGTAAGGTGACTCAAAACAGGAAACATTCACAGTAATTCATTCTATAATTGTCTTATAAAAGCATGCAGACATCACAGTTCAAATAATCCTCTAAACCACGACATACCCCCAGCCTTCCTCCAGAATGGAGGCGCTGTACTATAATCTCAATACAGTATTAGGGATTTATTTAAATCCCTAATACAGTGGACCCCCGGTGTTCGTCCTGCTCAAAACACGCCCTTTTATGTAAGTGTATTTTTTTTAAATGCTTTTATAAGTGCAGTTTTGGGGGTCTAAAAGGACTAGTCTACTTAACATTATTTCTTAAGAAAATAAATTCGGTTGGTAATGGCACTTGAACAGCATTCTGTTACGAAAAATGGACGAACACCGGGGGTCCACTGTATAGGTCTTAAAGTAAATTCTAAGTGTTTACAAATTGAGATATACCATAAACCTCACAAAGTGTACATACACACACACAAACACACACTACTGCCGGCAGTGCATACACGAGACACACTACATTTGCCTCAGAATATATAAAAGGAATGCTGATTAAAATTGGAGCTTTCTTGCATGTCTGCATGCGCATGTGTAAGGCTATAATAATAATAAAACCTGAAAGAGTTGTACAGTGCTGTATATTGCCCTAGATTAAAGCATTTATTTTTGTAGCTGGAGGATTCACAATTTTATCGATTCTTTTTTTTTATCGTGTGGCTTATTATTTCTTTTTAAAATTTACTATTGTACTGTACTTTTTTCAGGTATAAATGAACTCATTCAGTCATTACAAAGGATCCAGACAGTGCTCAAATCAAATGGCCACCGAATAAGTGAAGATATGACCCTAGTGGCCCAACTGTTAACTAACCCAGAGTTCCAGAAGGTGCTGGCAGTTCACAATAAGGTGCAGGAAACCTGGTGTCTAAACAGACCTCCCACGCCTGTTACCGACAATGCTCAGGAACTTTTAGCAGAGGTAAAAATCCAAAGTTTAATTTTTTTTTTTTTTTGTTAAAAGTATAGTATTAGCATTAATAAGAATCATAAATACAGTGGACCCCTCTCCGAGTTTTGATCACCTCGGAAATCGAACAATTATGTAAGTGTAATATTGTAAGTGCTTTTGTAAGTGAATTTTTGGGGGTCTGAAATGGACTAACCTACTTGACATTATTCCTTAAGGGAGTAAATTCATTCGGTAATGGCACTTGAGCAGCCTTCTGGAATGAAATATGACCGAAACTCGGGGGTCCACTGTACCTCATTTTTAGGTAATGAAGTGCAATAATAATAAATATGTTTCTTGTTTGAGTGTGAGCAGGGTAATATCTTTTGAAGGGATTCAGGAAAATCGGTTAGTCGGACTTTAGAGTCCTGGAAATGGGAAGTACAATGCCTGCACTTTAAAGGAGGGGTTTGGGATATTGGCAGTTTGGAGGGACTTCTGAACTGTCGTATCTAAGCGCCTCTGTAAAGACAGTGATAATGTATGAGTGATGGTGAAAGTGTTGAATGAAGATGAATGTATTTTTTTCTTTCTTTTTGGGTCACCCTGCCTCGGTGGGAAACGGCCAATGTGCTAAAAAAAAAAAAATATATACATGTGTGTAGAGAACCTAGGATAACCCAAAAAAGTCAGACAAAGTGACTTATTTCCATTGGGGTCCTTCCAGCCCCTGCAGTTGAATAGTTCTGCTCTGGCAAGGCTTTTTTCTCATTAAGATTTTCTTTAGAATTTAATTATATTTTAGATGCTGCTTTTCTAAATATGTACAGTATCTCAGTAATAACTTATCACTGTGATTAGTGAATTGTTTCACAGAGGAGGAGAATATTTCTGTTGTGTTTGAAATTCATTTTATAATGAATTTTTGTAAAGTGGACATTAACAGTGGATAAATTCTGTGTCATTTCTGAGTTATTTCAATCATTAAATTTTTGCCATGAACAATTGGTGTTTTTTATGCCATGAAAATTCAGTCTTTCTAAACATTATTTATTTTTGTAGTTTTCAAACTATAAATTTTTTGCAATTTTGTTTATTTTAATTGCATTTGTAACTCCATCTTTAAATTTTTATTCCATTTGACAATACGGTCATACCCCGCTTTACGTCATTTTAGCTTATGTCAAATTCGCCTTTATGCCACTTCTCTAGAGTAAATTTCAGTTCAGCGACTGGCATTACATCTGACTTTACATCACTCAGCAACATAACCTACGTCATAATAAAAGGACATGAAATAAATAAATTTTCCCCCCCCCAAAAATATATTTAAAATAAATAAAGCACATAAAGATTAACAAAAAATAAAAGCTAAAAAAAAAAATACAATAAAAACACATTAAAAATGTAAAAACATGTACATATACAGTGGACCCCCGGTGTTCGTCCTGCTCCAAACTCGCCCTTTTATGTAAGTGTATTTTTTTAAATGCTTTTGTAAGTGTATTTTTGGGGGTCTAAAAAGACTAGTCTAATTTACATTATTCCTTATGGGAATAAATTTGTTTGGTAATGGCACTTGAACAGCATTCTGGAACGAAAAAAATCACGAACACCGGGGGTCTACTGTACGTAGTTTTGCCATCTTGCTGCATGGTGGCGTTGCTGTTGGTTCTCATTCAAAACAAGGGCGATGCCATGTGCATTTTTGCCCATCCTGCGATCGTGTGCTTGCTTTGCCTTTCGCTGTTATTTTTGTGGTTATTCCTTTACTGTGTCTGTGTTAGCCATGAGTCCTAAGAAGGATAGTGCTAGTGACTCCAGGCGTAATGTTTTTACGATGGAAGATAACTTGAATATAATTAAAAGGCATTCTTTAATGCCTTAATGAGTTATATTCTTTTGCGTGTTGTTTACACTAATTGTAAGGTGGTTTTCGTCATACTTAAGGCTTTTTTTAAGGGCAAATCACAAGGTAAATAGTAACATAATTTTTTAATTGTGTTCATTCTTCTTTAAAAAAATGACTAAAATGTGTTTTTAAGGTTAAACTATAGTTATATTCTTTCACAAGTTATTTACACTAGTTTTATGGTGTTTGTCATTTTAAGGCATTTTTAAGGCATTACGTCCAGTTTGTTAAAAACCAGGTTACGTCACTGCTTTTGGAACCAATTAATGACGTAGAGTGGGGTATGACTGTATTATGCCTAGCTATCATAGATGGAGTACTACAGTATATTTAATATAAATAAAAAACAAAGATAAAAGCAGGAAAACTTATACACTAAATATATAATATATGTTTTTTATTCTTTCCCAGTCTCTTCAGGAACTTCAAGAATACACAGTACCTGAGGCAGCAGAACTCATTGACATACTTAACAAATACTCCGTGGAAGGTCTCTTGTATGCTCACGACCGCATTGCTGAGCGTGAGCCTCTGTCTGTGGGAAACCTGCCTGAGGAGGAGGTGCTGGATAGAGTCACAAATTATCCTGAAGAAAGTGTCAAAATTGTCCGTATAGACAAGACCAATGAGCCTTTGGTATGTAATTTTATTTTAAAATTTTAATCGTTAATTATATGAATTGATTATTTTGTATATATACAGTACTTTTAAGAAAAGTTAGTTGATGATATATTTGCTTTATTCACTATAAAGGTTGTTCAGAGTGAATTTACTTAAAGCAAATCTGATTTACTAAATAAGAGACGAGGTAGATTACAGACTGTTCCAGTCTGTAGGAGAGATGGGGACTATTTTCCAGTGAAAAGAGGACTTAGAGATGCAGATCACCATGGTGTTTTAACATATTTATAGATGGGGTTGTAAAAGAAATGAATGCTAGGGGGTTGGGAAAGGGTGTGGGATTAGATGTTGGATCTGGTACAAAATGGGAGTTATCACAGTTGCTTTTTGCTGATGACACAGTTCTTTTGGGGGATTCTGATGGCAGGTTGCAAAGGTTGGACAAATTTGGGAGGGAATGTAAAAGAAGGAAATTAAAAGTGAATATAGAAAAGAGCAAAGTGATGGGTAACTAACAAAAAGTTTAGACAATGATAAATTGAATATTAGATTGGAGGGAAGAAGTATGGAGGAACTGGATGTGTTCAGACATTTGGGAGTGGACATGTGAGCAGATGGGTCAGTGGAAGATGAGGTGAACCAATGAATAGATAAAGGGAAAAAGGTAGATGGTGTGTTGAGGCATCTGTGGAAAGAAGTGTATATGTGGAGATAATGAAATGTCCGGAAGTATAATAGTGCCAAAACTTTTATATGGATGTGAGGCATGTGTTTTGGAACACTACTGTGAGAAGGAGGCTAGAGAGAATGGAGATGTCATGTTGAAAAGCCATGTGTGATGTGAATATCATGAAGAGAATTCAGAGCATAGAAATTAAAAGGCAATGTGAGGTTACCAAGGGTATATTTCAAAGTGATGAGGAGGGTTTGTTGAGGTTGATTGGGCATGTAGAGAGGATGAAGATGGATAGGTTAACAAAGAGGGTATACAATCTGGGGTGGAATGTAGGAGTTTAAAGGATTGTCCCAGGAACAGTTGGAATGAGGAGGTAAAAGAGGTTTTGATTGTTAGGGACCTGAGCAGTCTGCAAGCTTGTGTGAGTGTTAGGTAGGAATGAATACAGACAAGTGGCTATTAGTAGTGGGTATGTTGTTGGAGTGTGAGTAAAGTAACTTTTATGAAGAGATTCAGGAAAACCAGCTAGCAGAGCTTGAGTCCTGGAGGTGGGAGGGGCAGTGCCAGCACTCAGGAGGAGGGGTGGGGGATGTTGCAGTAGGAGGGCAATTTGACTGTAATATCATTATGCTTCTGGAAGGACAGTAATTGAATGAATGATGCTGAATGTGGTTTATTTTTTTTTTAGTTGCCCTGCCCTGGCAGGAGACAGTTGTCGAGTTAAAAACACTACATATATATATCTATACCTATATTTATATGCAGTACAGTGGACCCTTGAATTTCGTGATTAATCCATTCCAGAGAGTCTGCCGAAATTCAAAATTCATGATTTTCAAAACTATTTTCCCATAAGAAATAATCTAAATCAAATTAATCCATTCCAGATACCCAAAAGTATTTAAAAAAATTTTTTTTTTTTACATTAAATATACATTTATCTACACAGAAAACAATGAGACATGAAGAATAAAACAATAATAACTTAACACTTACCTTTATTGAAGAGTTGTTGATGTGTGGAAGACGGGAGGAGGGGAGAGGATGGAAGAGTTCCTATTGTTTGGAAGGGTAATCCCCTTCCATAAAGACTTCAGGTAGCAAGTCCTTTTCCGGGGTTACTTCCTTTCTTTGTTTTTTAATGCCACTAGGACCAGCTTGAGTCACTGGACTCCTGTCGCTCAAAAAATTGTTCCAGAAAGGTCTGTTTCTGGCGTTTCTTTAAAATTTCCCTAAAATAAGACATTGTCATTGAACATGTCGCATACACGGCCTGCAACAGCTTTGTCAGGGTGATGTTCCTCCACAAATCTTTCCATCCTAGTCCACATTGCACACATCTCATTAATCTCTGAAGAAAGCAACTTCTTCCCTTTCCCTTCCTCTTCTGAAGCAATTTCCTGAGCTTTGGTCTGTTGCTCTTGCAGATTAAGGTCTAGCAGCTCTTCAGTGGTTAGCTCTTCATTGTGGTCCTCCACCAACTCTTCCACATTCTTGCCACTATCCTTCAACCCCATGGACTTCCCCAATGCCACAATAGATTCCACAACTGGCATAGGGTTGTCAGGGCCAGCCTCAAACCCTTCAAAATCTTTGTCGAGGACACATTCTGGCCACAGTTTTCTCCAAGCAGAGTTCATCGTCCTGGAAGTCACTCCCTCCCAAGCCTTACCTATAAGGTTTATGCAATGGAGGATATTGAAGTGATCTTTCCAGAACTCTCTTAGGGTCAATTCAGAGTCCAAGGTTATGTCAAAGCACCTTTGAAACATTGCTTTGGTAGAGTTTTTTGAAGTTTGAAATGATCTGCTGGTCCATGGGATGGAGAAGAGGAGTGGTATTAGGGGGCAAGAACTTCACTGTGATGAAATTAAACTCCTTTACCATTTGCTCTTCCAAGTCTGGAGGATGAGCAGGAGCATTGTCCATTACCAGGAGGCACTTGAGTTCCAATTTATTTTCCAGGAGGTATTTCTTCACACTGGAGCCAAACACTTGATTGAACCAATCGAGGAAAATTTCCCTCGTGACTCATGCCTTACTGTTAGCTTTCCACATCACACACAAATTAGCCTTGGCGCCACTGTTTTTCTTGAACACACTGGGATTTTCAGAGTGATACACGAGTAAAGGCTTCACTTTGAAATCCCCACTAGCATTACCACACAACATGAGAGTTAGCCTGTCTTTCATAGGCTTGTGTCCTGGCAGTGCCTTTTCCTCCTGCGTGATGTAGGTAATCTTTGGCATTTTCTTCCAAAAGAGGCCTGTTTCGTCACAATTGAACACTTTTTGGGGGACGAATTCTTCAGCCTCTACATAGTCCTTGAATCACTTATGAATTTTTCAGCTGCATGTTTGTCTGAACTGGCAGCCTCTCCATGCCTTACAACATTGAGTATGCCACTTCACTTCTTGAAATTTTTGAACCAGCCTTTGCTGGCCTTGAATTCATCTAGATCAGCACTCGTTCCAGGCCTTTTCTTTACGAGATAGTCATGCAACTGCCATGCCTTTTCGCAAATTATCGACTGCGTAACACTATCTCCTGCTAACTCTCTTTGTCTGATCCACACCAGCAACAAAATATTCGATTGATTGCGATCTCTTTTTCGTTAGCATATTCACCCCTTTCGCAACATCAGCTTCCTTGATTTCCTTTTTCTTCACCATGATGGAAGTGATGGTTGAATGGGCCTTTCCGTACATCCTGGAGAGCTCCGCCACACGCACTCCACTTTCATATTTTTCTATGATCTCTTTCTTAACTTCAATCGTGTTTCTCACTTTCTTTACCAAAGGGCTGCCACTAGGAGCTTTCTTTGGGCCCATGGTGGCTTATTTAGCATTTGCAAGCACTAAAACTAATGAAATATTAAGAAATGTATCGTATGAACGCGTGAGGCTGATTTCTAAGCCAAATCATGAAAATCAAGCCAATATTTTGACAAAAAAAGTTGCCGATTTTCAAATTTCACGATATTCAAGGGGGGCGAAATTCAAGGGTCCACTGTATTTGTTTTCTTGCCTGTAAATATGCATGTCATTGTTTACATGCATACTTACACAAGTGTATGTAGAGATGCAGATAGAGATGAGGACTTTGATATTCTAGAATGTTAAGTAAAAGGACACAAATGCAACTACAGTGGTACCTCGACTTACGATATTAATCCGTCAGAGAGGGCATATCTTAAGACGAAACAATCGTTAAACGAATCAATTTTCCCCATAAGAAATAATGGAAATAAATTTAATCCGTCCAAGACTTCCAAAAGTAGTTAAATAAAATATTTTTTAGAACTTTTTGACATTAAATAATACACAATATAATGAAGAATAACTAAATACACATGCAAATATTGTACAATAACATGTCACTTACATTTATTGAAGAGTTGTTGATGTGTGGAGGACGGGAGGAGGGGAGAAGGTGGAGTAGTATGCTAGTGTTTGGAAGGGAATCCCTTCCATTAACACTGCAGGTACCAAGTCCTTTTCTGGGGTTACTGGCCTTTTCTTTGAATGCCACTAGGACCAGCTTGAGAGTCACTGGACCTCTTTCTAACAACAAATTTGTCCAGGGAGCTCTGTGTCTGGCGATTCTTTAAAACATCCCTGAAGTGGGACACCACAGTGTCATTGTACAGGTTGCCAGCACGGCCTGCAACAGCATGGTTAGGGTGATATTCATCCATAAATGCTTGCACCTTGCTCCACATTCCACAAATGTCCTTAATCCTTGAAGAAGGCACATTCTTCCATTTTTGTTCCACCTCCTCCTCCTCCTCTGAACCATTGTCCTGACCTCTGCTCTCTTGTTCCAGTTGCTGTTGAAGCTCTTGCAGATCTTCAGTGGTTAGCTCTTCCTTGTGCTCCTCCACCAACTGTTCCACATCCTCACCACTCACCTCTAACCCCAAAGACTTGCCCAATTCCACAATTTCTTCCAAAACAGGCTCAGGCTCAGGGTTCTGAGGCTCAGCCCCAAAACCTTCAAAATCCCTCTCTAGGACACAGTCTGGCCACAATTTTCTCCAGGCAGAGTTCAAAGTCCTGGTAGTCACTCCCTCCCAAGCCTTACCTATAAGGTGTACACAATGCAGCATATGGAAATGTTTTTCCAAAATTCTCTTAGGGTTATGTTCATGTCTGTGGTCACATCAAAGCACTTTTGAAACATTGCTTTGGTATAGAGTTTTTAAAGTTGGAAATGACCTGCTGGTCCATGGGCTGGAGGAGAGGAGTGGTATTAGGGGCAAGAACTTCACTTTGATGAATTTAAACTCCTCCACAATTTTCTCTACCAAGTTTGGAGGATGACAAGGAGCATTGTCCATTATCAGGAGGCACTTAAGTGGCAAATTATTGTCCAATAGATATTTATTCACACTGGGGCCAAACACACCATTGAACCAATCTAAGAAAATGTCCTTTGTGACCCATGCCTTTTTGTTAGACCTCCACATCACACACAAGTTAGACTTGCTGACACCGCATCTGCCAAACACTCGGGATTTTCAAAAGATACACTAGTAAAGGCTTCACTTTGCAATCACCACTGGCATTGGCACAAAGCATCAAAGTTAGCCTGTCTTTCATAGGCTTATGTCCTGGCTGTGCCTTTTCCTCCTGAGTAATGTAGGTCCTGTTGGGCATTTTCTTCCAGAACAGGCCTGTTTCATCACAATTAAACACTTGTTGGGGGAGGAATTGTTCAGCCTCTAGGTACTCCTGGAATTCAGGCACATATTTTTCAGCCGCACTTTTGTCACAACTGGCTCCCTCACCATGCCTCACAACACTATGTATGCCAGTACGCTTCTTAAATTTTTGAAACCAGCCTCTGCTGGCTTTAAATTCGCTCACTTCACTCGTTGCAGGCATTTTCTTAAGGAGATCATCATGCAACTGCCTTGCTTTTTCACATATTATTCCCTCCGAAACAGTATCTCCTGCTAACTGTTTCTCGTTGATCCACACCAACAACAACCTTTCCACATTTTCCAGCACTTGTGGTCTGTGTTTTGTGATCACAGATGCACCTTTTGCAACAACAGCTTCCTTGATTTTACTTGAATATTTCTTATCCACAATGGTAGCGATGGTAGAATAGGGTTTACCATACAGCCTGGCCAGCTCACTGATACGCACTCCACTTTCATATTTTTCTATTATCTCCTTCTTCACTTCTATCGTACATATATTTCTGTTCCTCTTTGCCACAGGCTTAGCACTAGGAGCTTTCCTTGGACCCATGGTAGCTTATTTAGCAGTTGCAAGCACTAAAAACAGTGGAATAATGACAATATACTGGTATGAATGCGTGGGTGTGGGTGGGTGGTCGCTCTCGCTTGTAAACAATAGCACTGACGCTCCCTGGAGTGCGCGCTCAGCTGGGCGCCAAGCGGACAGGTCCGGTACGAAAGTCGTAAGACGAATCAATCATCGGATGTCGCATTCAAATTTCTTACGTTATAAAAATCGGGTATCGAATATAACGTAAGATGATAACATCGTAAGTCGAGGTACCACTGTAATGTGACATTTTATTGTGGCAACGTTTCGCTCTCCAGGAGCTTGAGAAAGCTCCTGGAGAGCGAAACGTTGCCACAATAAAATGTCACATTAGTTGCATTTGTGTCCTTTTACTTAACATATTGTCGGTAATTCTACCAATATTATTACATATTCTAGAATGTTTTCTTATACTGTATCTTCTCTGTGGGAAGGATTTTTATATTTAGAACATTTTTTCTTTATTGTTGTAAATAATAAGAGAAAATACATTTAATTTTGATTATAGTGATGTATAAGGTACTATAATGAAATGGTACTTTTTAGGGTGCTTTAATTTGTTAAAAAAAAGCATGTATAGCAAAAGGAGACCATTTATTTAAAAAGAACATAAGAATTGTGAAAAAATCATATAAAATATTAAGATTTTGCAGTTTCGAGAACATTTGATTTAAAATTGAGATCATTTGTATTTCTACACAACAGCATCACCGGGAAGAGGCTTTTTCAAGTACCTACTTGGTAAAGCCTTACATAGGTGAAACATGGTAATAATAGTCTCTTGCTATTCGTATCTTTTTTTAGTACTGGACTCACAGGCATACTCCAGCAGAATTCTGTAATACACTGATACTTTGTAGGGTGCTACAATTCGAAACGAAGGTGATTCAGTGATCATTGGCCGCATTGTGAAAGGTGGTGCTGCTGAAAAGTCTGGTCTCCTCCATGAGGGTGATGAGATTTTAGAAGTTAATGGTGTGGAAGTGAGAGGAAAGTCAGTCAATGACATTTGTGACATGCTGGCTGGTAAGTACTGCTTTGTTTTTGTTAGGGCATAAGATCATTGGTAATATTTGGGTAGGATTGCATAGTGAAAAAGGTTGTAGGTGGACAGGGAGAGAGAAGGATAAAAAATGTACTACTGCTGGTACAACTAGACTTGACTCAAGGCCAGATATTATATTTCCTGAGTCGGTACCAATAACCTCTCTGTCCTCCTGTATACTTAGCTTTGTGATTTTACAAACATTTTAAATTTGTTTTTCACTGTTGAAGCCAAAGGAATTTATTAGCAATTTTTGAAGTTTTTAACATTAGTCTTGTTTCCAAGCCATTTGTATGTGACAAACTCATAATTACATGATTGTAAATAACTCACAAAACATAGACGGAATTTAATAGCAAGCCAGTATGATGCAGTAGTTAGAGCACTGCCTAGCCATGGATTTGAATCCTGTCCATTTCATAAATCATTTATATTGTATATTACGAAGAAGATATAGGTGATTACTTATCTCAAGTAACTTGTATGTTATGCCCAACCTGTGAAATTTGTTGATTTAGTAATAAATTTGCTCTGAAACTGTTGATTGCAAAATGTGTTATCACAAACTTACAAATTTTATACTTTACTGTGGCAGGCATGACTGGAACTTTAACCTTCATCATCATCCCAAGTGGACATCCTCCTCCAACTTCTCGACCACCAATTGCTCAGACAATACAAGTCAAAGCCCACTTTGACTATGATCCTGAAGAGGATTTGTATATACCATGCAGGTGAGTAACATATACAAAACAGCTAAATTAGCTCATTCTGTCCACTTAATTATATTTTATTTGACATCTTAGCTGTTCCCATTTAATGCCAACATGAAAAAAAACCATGACATTCTGATTTCTATTTAAATTGTTACACAGAAAAGCTTAATACTGTATCCGGGATCTTTTTCTTTTCTTTTTCAACACACCAGTCGTATGCCACTGAGGCAGGGTGACCCAAAAAGAAAACCGAAAGCTTTTCTTTTTAAATTTAGTAATTTATACAGAATAATCTTTATTTTCTATAAGTACATGTACAAGGTATACAGGCCTAACTGACATCAATGACACTACGATACAGAAAGCCCCTTGTTATGCAGGGCATTTCAGGCAAATTAGGTAAATTTTTGTTCCAAGATGTGACCCACACCAGTCGACTAACACCCAGGTACCCATTTTATTGATGGGTGAACATGGACAACAGGTGTAAGGAAATGCACTCAATGTTTCCACTCTTGCTGGGAATCGAACCCGGACTCTCAGTGAGTGAAGCAAGAGCTTTGCCTACCGGGCCTCTTTCTCCTGGCATTTCAGTTGCCTCTTACAACACGCATGGCTTACGGAGGAAGAATTCTTGCATCCGGTATCATCAGCACTAATTGCACTAGCCAACAAAATTAAATTGTTTACTCAGATCAGAAGCCAAATTGGTTGTTTTAAGCTAACTTTGATATGCTGATAACCACTCTTGAGCTTGTTTAGTCTATCACATAATGGTTCTTTTGAAATTTTATGATCAATATTTTGGCTATTGAAAGTTGAGGAACCACATGATGTATGCTCTATAACAATCTTCTTCTTTTCTTTCAACAAAGCAGCTGTATACCACAATCATAAGTATTATATTATTCATCGATATTAAGTGTGGTGCATGCAGTGACAGAAACTAATCATTCTTAAAGTCATTATTAGAGCTACAAATTGTCTGAGTGTGTGAGTGTGTGTCTGTGTTTAAAACTTAAGTTTCTAGTGTCTTGTGTATTTTCTCACAGGTGTTTTAACGTTAATACTCCCTTCATTGAATTGTCTCAGGGCCTTATTAGCATTATTTAATTTTCTTCCAAAAGTTTATATTGAAGTTAAAAACATGGTTTAAATTCTTTCAGAGAATTAGGTATGAGTTTCCAGAAAGGCGACATTCTTCATGTTATCTCTCAGTCCGACCCTAACTGGTGGCAGGCCTACCGGGATGGGGAGGAAGACCAAACACTTGCAGGCCTTATTCCTTCAAAAACCTTTCAGCAGCAGTGAGTGTTTTATTAAATATTTTATTTTAATTTGTCATATTCTATTCATGGGAAAGCACTAAACTCATTAGTGGTGTGGGAGGTGATCAGGTTTGATGCGACGAAGTTGAAGGTTGCTCTAACTTCTTGTATTTCATTATTTTGGTAGGTGTATAATGCATGTCTGACATTTAATAACTTTTTATTGAAATGTAATTAAGTCTTATTTCCACATCAGTTTTTCTTTGGAGGTAATGGAATTCCTACATTATTCAAGGTAAACTTAGTTTCCCATATCAACATGTGATCATATCTGAATTAGAAATTCTTCATAGATACGTAATTTTGGTTTATCAACTGGCAAATAATTGTTTTATTTGAATAAGATGTGGAATATTAAGATGAATGTATATCCATATCAGTAATTCTGGCCCTGGGTTACAAAATACAGCGGGAAAAAAAAAATAGAATAGACTATTTCTAAGTAGGTGTTGGAAAGTGACCATAAATTAAAAAAAAAATTCAACATGAAATATATTAGAACTGAAATATATTAGAAGTTCTACACACTTATTCCATCCTTGGAAATATCGGTATGAAGCAACAGCCTATCAAGGAATACAAAATTGACAAACGTTATTAGTGAAAGAATTTTGTACAGTTGAGGACATTAAGTAAAGGAAACATTAAGCCATGAGTGGCTTCATTAGTTAAAACTATTTTTAGATTATTATAGAAAGAAGGTAATAGTGATTTCTTAGATTTAATAAGCCTAAAATAGATTATTAAAGATGGCAGACAGTAGGACTGTTGATTAGGACAGCTGAAGCCATTTGGGTAAAATATTTCCTTTATTAAATGTCCTCAACTATATTAAAAGTCTTTTATTTCCACAGCTTGTAAGTACCACCATGCCATTTATAACTAACCTTAATAGAGTTGAGAGGGTAATGAGTGGGAATGTATGGAATGTGTGTGAGGTACCATACATAAATATACTAAACTAGAATATATAATAAATATTCTAGGGAAGGGGGTAATGAAGTGTATTAGAGAAGACAAAAACTGATGAGGAAGAGTTCATGAATGTTAGGGAATTCTTCCTAATAAATTCGTATGACCTTTTGGACAATGCTTGTGTATAATAGATAAAATTTATTTTGACCCTAACTAGTAACTCACTTTTGTAAAGGAATTACATGCAAAGTGAAATTTTACAATATTGTGAACTTGCTAGCTAAAAAGGGCTTGTGTGTGATCTGCTTCAGTTAATGCTTCAGTGCAAGCCTATTTGATGTCTTGTATGGTGTATACAAGTTCTTGACTTTTCAAGAGATGTGCCTTGATTGTAGTGAATGGCTTTTGATCCAGAGTCTAAACTACCCTCCCTTTCTTTGGATCAAACTTGATTTCCTCCCAAATTCCTAGTGGTGTATGACCTGTGTGTGTTTAGTCTTATCCCATGAATGTAATAATAAATTCTTGATTTGTTTCATTTTAAAGAACAATAAAAAGTTAAGTAATTATTTATTTCTTGTAAAGTTCAGTACTCCTTTTCTGTCTTCTTTAGTGTCCAACATAACAGAATTGATCAGTGAATACAAATATCTGCATATACACAGTGTGATACAGGTTTCTCTCACTCTTTGTAAATTTGTTATTGTACAATGTACCATTTCTATTTGTAATTCCCTATGTGCAATATACTTTATGCATATGCAATGGGTGGTTCACAAAACATATTGATTGAGCCTGATGGAGCCTAGTACGGCTCCTATGGACCTGGAACACATCTACTTGAAGTGAGGGATGCTTGTATTCATATATTCTATGCCTATCCTATAAACATGTAATA
This sequence comes from Cherax destructor, assembly GCA_009830355.1. Classification (NCBI taxonomy): domain Eukaryota; kingdom Metazoa; phylum Arthropoda; class Malacostraca; order Decapoda; family Parastacidae; genus Cherax; species Cherax destructor. Next base: position 96,044 of record WNWK01000017.1, read on the forward strand.
GTCATATTTACTATATGTGCCTGCACTGAAGTATTGCTTACATATTTGTTAAGAAATAAGACTTTGCTACAGATTCCTATGTTAATCTCTTCATATGTGCATCAAGCATGTTTCTTACTCACAGCCGGGAGGCAATGAGACAAACTGTAGTAGGTGACAGCAACAATAAGGAGAAGACCAAGAAGGGCAAGCTGTTATGTGCCAAAAAACACCAGAAGAAAAAGAAGAAGAAAATGCTCTATCCAAATTATAATGAAGGTTAGTGTGAACACTCTTAATGATGGCATGGACTGGGAAAGATTACTTCTGTAGTTGAATACTAACACAACATAGAGGCTTCAGTAGAATACTTTTTCGTATGAGACTGGAAGTACTAATTTGTGTAAGCATGTATTTCACATTATTTAGTTATATGATAAATCCTATTGCATGGCATGTTATCTAAAGGATTACTAATATCGCACTGTAGACATACAGTGCTGACATGATCTGCATGGTTGATGCATGACACTTGCTCAATCTTAACATGACAAACTTTTAAGAATTACTAACTAGTTACTGTATTTTATATACTGATGCATATCATGAGTTGGATATTTTATTTAGAACCATAGACATTTTTTGATTGAAATTATGTAGGTGATTTAGTTTGGTAAAATAAATTTAATATGAAAATAAATTATTTAAAATTTTATATTAAAGCAGTAAAAATTTTACATTTAAACACACCTTGACAAGGCAATTTGTTGTTGCGAGACAAATATATAGCTTCATGTAGTCTTATGTGGTGCATTATAATGATCAAAAAAAAAAAAAAAAACTAAGACTTAAACAGATATTGGCAATTTGAGTTTCTCATAGGAAACTTTAAATGAAGTTTAATAAAAAAATTTCTCCCAAAAATTTCTGAATACGATTTCTAACAGTTGAAGGGAGAATATCTTAAGAGTTATGGTATGTGTTTACTGTATTAACTAAAAGTTCATTAGAAAGAGGCTTGTTACAGAGGGAGGGAGGACTGGCTCAGGGCTGAGCCAGGGTAGTAGGAAAACTCTTGAAACAGGCCACAGGTAAATCTTGCTCTGGGTAAAGCTTTATTTAAGCCATAACTTGATAAAACTCTACCCAGAGCAGAACATTGTCTAAAGGTTCTCTCTGTAACAATTGTCTGTTTACCATAATTGTCAACAATACCTGACGTCGAAAAGTTCGTTAATAATAGTGAGAAGAAAGGAGGAAATTGTAATTACCTATTTATAATTAATTGTAGCTACTAGAGCAAAGCTTGTGGTACCTGTCTTCAGTACGTACTCATATCAAGAGCTCCTCCACCCTGCTGAAGGCTTTATTCATCGGCACAATGTGGACCATTTTCCATTTATCTGCTAGTTTAATCTTATATTGTGAAAAGTCTGAGATTTTCTGGAGAGGATAATTTGTTTCATCGGCATGTTCTTTTCAGATTCATTGTGCTCTCTTATCTGCTCCAATTATTTCTTTCAGTCTATATTCATTAGTTGCTTCCTAACCTTCTCTGGTTATTTCAACATCTTCTATTTCAATTGGATATTTTTTGGGGGGTTTAAATTTGCAGTATCCTTGGTGTCTTCTGTAAACACTCTTTGTAACTTCACATATATGTATTATCTCTCACATTTCCACTTCACATATATACAGTAGACCGTCATTTAGCACAAGTTTATTTGGCACGATTTGGGTATAGCACGATTAAAGAATTTTATTTAACTACATAAAATTAACTTTACACGGTTCGTGGGAGGGGAAAAAATTTTGAGCGCACGGTCGCCCGTGGTGGGTTACACCATTGAGTCAATGGGGGAGACCTACTGCTATCCCCACCACCCTCAGCCACCCGCATCCACCCACACCACCCTCCCAGCCTTCAGTTTGGTTCATACGCGTGTAGGACGACAATACTCGGGAAGCTCGCTCTGTTTATTTACATACATATTTTCATTGCATTTTGTTAAATCTGCCAAGCAATCACGGCACCCAGTAAGCATACAAGTGTTCCTGTAAGTGACAAGAAAAGGTTTAAGCGTTCAAGTCTAGGAATTACGAAGAAAATCAAGATATTAGATAAGCTTAAGAGTGGCTCATGTGTGGTGGATATAGTGAGGGCCTATGGCCTTAATGAAACGTTAGTTCGTACAATTAGGAAGAACGAGGCGAATATACGAGCTTATGTAATGAATAACCCAAAATGTCATCTCATGAAAAGAATGACACGTAGGTCCCAACAAGTAAATAAAACAGAAAACTTGTTGCTTGAGTGGATTGAACAAAAGACAAAGAAAGGTGCACCACTTAATTTCATCTTAATTAGGGAAAAGGCCTTACAGTTGTTTAAAGCAGTGTGTGATAAGGAAGGAAGGCCTGAAAAAGTGTGTGTTTAGCACAGGCTGGTTCCACAACTTTAAGTTGCATAATAAGTTACATAATATTAGTTTTCTAGTGAAAGTGCTTCAGCTGATCATACAGCAGCAAGTAATTTCCCTGCTGAATTGCAGGAAATTATTTCTCAGGGGTGGCTATGAGCCACATCAAGTGTTTAATGGTGACGAGACAAGTTTTTTCTGGAAGAAAATGCCAACACGACCTTGTATCAGTCAGCAAGAGAAAAGTGCACCAGGCTTCAAGACAGCAAAGGATCGCGGTAATGCATCAGGTGATTTCAAGTGTAAGCCCATGGTTATTTACCGCTCTAAGAATCCTCGTGCTTTGAAAGGTGTGGATAAAAACACCTTACCAGTAATTTGGAGGTCAAGCCAGTCAGCATGGATGACAGACAAAATATTTATTGACTGGTTTAAGCATCACTTTATTCCTGAAGTCAAGTTTTACCTGCACAGCAAGAACCTTGCATTCAAGGCTCTCTTCATTCTTGATAATTCCTGTACTCATCCACAAGCTTTGCGGATGTGACCCCACATGTAAAAGTTGTATTTTTACCTCCAAATACAACATCTCTGATTCAACCACTGGACCGGGGAGTTATTAAGTCATTCAAGTGTAACTACACAAAAAAAGTTATGAAAAAACTAGTTGCATCAATGGACTGACTCCAACTTGGCAGTACCAAGCTTCTGGAGTAAATTTAACATTGCAGATGCTATCAGATATGCTAGAAGTGCATGGAATGAAGTGCCCCAATCAACATTAAATGCAGGCTGGGGAAAGTTATGGCCTTCTGTATTTAATTCTTTCACTGGTTTTCCCTTGCTTCAGAGTGAAGTTCAGGAAATTGTTCAGCTGGCAAGGAGATTACCAGGTGATGGTTTTGAAGATGTGAATGAGCTCTTAGAAGATGATGATGAAGACAGGAGTCCAGAGGAAATGTTGGCAGAGCTCAATGCACAGATACAAAGGAGGGAGATAATAGAAGAAGATGAACAAGAACCTGAAGAAAAACAGTTAACATTGCAGCAGTTACGTGAGCAGTTCCATGTTGCTCCTAAACTAGCAGACTTTTTCACTGAAGAGGACCCTGACAAAGCTAGAAGCAGTGCTTTGAAATGGGGTCTAGACCAGCTGATGATGCCTTACCGTCAACTGTATAATGTACTGCAGGGTAAAAGATCCATTACAGAATTTATGCACACTCCAATACAACTATCGACTTCAGTACCAGAACCTCTACCATCTACTTCTACCGACAACCAACAACCATCCACCTCAGCCCAGTAGGGCCACACCATCCATATCCACTCCACAACCACCATTACCCACAATTTAAGGTAAGAAATACTATTATTTCTATTGCATTTGTAGTCTTAAGCAGTAATATATCATGACAATGAACTACAATTACATATTCACCTTTAATTTTTTTAAGATCTGTTGGTCTAAAAAAAAAGTTGTTTGGCTTTTTGGGGACTCCCTGGAATGTAACCCTATTTTTCCCATAAGTTCTTCAGTTCATCTAATACGATTTTACCTAACACAGCATTTTCAGGAATGTAACTACCGTGCTAAATGACGGTCTACTGTATATTCTCTCTCATGTCCTCCTCCAAATCGATCATTTTGTCATCCTTAATTCTTTGTATTTTCTTTCACATTTAGTTTGGTTATTACAAACTTACAAAGATTAGGCTCTGTCTTGCTTTTGTCATTTTTGGCTTGTTTAAATCCCTAACAATTCATGAGTTGGCACATTTCCTTTGTCAGCATGTTTCATTAAACCTTTGTTATTATATCTTTTGCCCCCATTTTTGAAAATAAATTGTTCGATGCTATCTTTGAATTGGTGCGGAACTCATTGCATAGCTTGTTTATATCTGCCCCTTGCAATATTCTATTCCCATTTGTTTCTCTAAAATACTGTCCTAGTTCATCATATTTTCCTCTCTAATAATCAAATTATTCCTTTCTATGATTTTTATCTCCAGGTTGCATTTAGCAACTTATATTACTTGTACTTGGTCTTTCTTTCATACTGTTGTGAAATTAATCTGATTAGGAAATTTGGTTGAGTGTGTGTAGTGTCTTATGTAAGAAAGCCAACGTGGAGGATTGGGATTTCTTACACAATAGCATTTTTCTTGCTAATTGCTATTTTTCTTTAACCATATTGTTATTCCAGATGATTTGGTACCCTGCGACATATTCTTATTCGTATATTTGAATTTGATGACCACTTATTCCACTTCTTTCTATTTTTTTAACTTGTTTATGTTTTCCTGTCCACTTTCTTAAACATCCCAATGTGCACATATAAATGTACAATCATTTTTCTTGGTATTCTCTTACTGCATTGCAAACAAGTAATGTTAGCCTGATAGAGTGTAGGTTACAAGAATATTATATTAATGGAAAGCACTAAAATCTATGAGAGTCATACTTCATTAAAATGGAAAATTACAGTGAACTAAGACAATGATACAGTTATGAGTGAGAAATTTTTCTTTTATTCTGCTGCAGATTATAAATGAGGAATGATTCATATGTTATACAAATAGGTTTTTTGTTATATTCTTTAAAGTTTCAGTAAGAATTAGGAAATGTGTATGTATGAATTTTATTATGTGGAACACTTCATGCGAAAAGAATTTATTCATACTAATATTGACTTTTTCATTTTTCAATTTTTATAAGTTTTTAAAATTTTATTTTTACTAAGGTTTATGCCCATCATCATCAATGCTTCAACAACCAAGCTCAAACATGGGTTTATCTTGCATGCAAGGAGCTCATTTTCCAACATTCTTTCTATTCTTTTCAAATTTAACTCAATATCTGCCTCTTGTATATGGTTCAGCACGGAGCAACTCTCCACTTCCTATGCCAGGAAGAGGTGGTCCAGGTGCTGACATCATAAGTGAAACTGAGAACACAGGAACTCAAGCAAGAAGTAGAGTATTGACAGTGAGATTTGCCCTCCCATCTTGTGGTTGTGTTAAAGGCAGCTCACGGAGGAGGCGGTGCAGCTCATTGTCTGACCTCGATGTTGGTACGGGGCAGTGTTAGTCGGTGTTTTGGAGGCTTTTGCATACTGTCTTGTGCTTCATTATAGGTGGCAATATCCAGAATCTTTATATTTGGATGTATATTTGAGGAATGTCAAGATTAATGTAGCTGGGAAGATCATTTTATTGATGTATTTAAGAGTTTCTCTAAATGTTGTGAGCATTTTCATAATGTTATGAATGAAATGAAGTTCAATGTCCTAGCAGTAACTGTTAAGAGGAAACTGGATGCCTTAGTAATGAGTGAAGCAATGTTAAAATAAAATTCGATGAGCAAAATTGTTAAAAAGGGGCAGGAAGGTTTCAATGGAAATCAGCACTGAAGGAATAGATGGAGTAATGTTGAATGAACATTTGTGGAAGGCATATTTTTAAATTAAAGAAAAAATGATTTAGAGTAAAAGTGAGATGTGACAAATGGGTTAACAGTGTTTATGCTATATTGCTAATATTCTTTGTTTTATCAATTGAGCACATAAAACTTTCCATTTAATTATAGTATAAACTATTCTATAAATTGCATAGAAGTTGGTAATTTGGCCAGTTTTACACAAAATAAAAAACAGAGTCCAAAATATATACTGTAAACATTCCAGGTACTAAAACATTTCCTCTGTTCATTTATCACATCCCCAAGACTTCCATTTTGAATTCATCACCAAAAAAAAAAAAAAAAAAAAATATCAAAGATTTACCTTATTTCTCAGATAATAAAATATAACCAGGAATGATTGGTCATGGTTTATGGCATTCTAATAATTGTATCATAACTAGTAAAAATCCTTTCCCGTCCTCAGAAAATCAGCAAAAATCAAATATTTCCGCTACTTTGAGGATGATTTAAAGCTACTTCTGGTCTTGAGAGCCAATGAACATCTTGTCTATTTCAGTAGTATGCCTTCCATTCTATCAAAAGATACCAAGAGCCAGTCAATAAAACCACAAAAACCAACCTATAAAACACCTTGTCACTTCTTTTTTTTTTTTAAACAAAACACTAGGTCAGAGTTTTGCTTTTCCCATCATGGGGCAAGATTTTTTTTTTTTTATACTGTGCACACTCATTGCAAAGATCCACTCTCTCATATTTAGGCCAAAATTTACCACTCACAGCATATCTGACTGAGGTGAGCTCAAGACATAGAGCTGCGTGAGGGGACCCTGGTGTAGATTTACACGATGGACAATGAATGGTTTAAAGATATATGATGTTTGCTTATTTAGATTAGAAGGGATTGTGGAGGAAGTGAATGTGTTTAGTTATTTGGAAACAGTGTCAGGATATGAGTGCTGTTGTCCTTATAAATTTGAGTGGGTTATGTTACTAGAGGCAACGTGAAACTAGAAATCACAAATATTACAGAATAGTTTGCATAATTTTATTTCAGATGTGGGTTCATTTTGTATTTGAGACATATCTCTGTAATATATCTAATCTTGTTAATATTGACATTCATATGAAATAATGACAGGGGATGGAATAAGATATAGGTAGATGGAAGAAGAGTGTGAAAGTGTTGAAAGGTAGGAATTTGAGAATCTCGCAAGCATGTAAGAACATTGTAGTTCAAGGGATGCAAATGGCTTTGGGGATTTGGTGTGCTGTTGGAATGAGAGAAGTATGGTACCTGCTCTTCTGATATTAGGTGGGTAAGCTTTGGTTTTGGTCAATTCATTATGCCAGTGCACTCTGGAAGAAAGAAAGAGAGAGAGAGAGAGAGAGAGAGAGTGATGAAAATATTTTCTTCATGCCACCCTGTTTTAATGGGATATTGCTGATGTTTTAAATACATTCATGTGTTAAAATGGTGTTTTCCTAGCTGTTCTAATTACATAAAAGGTATAAAATGCTATAATGAAAATCAGATATACTGTAAATGTAAAGATTTTGGGTGTTTAATGTCTTAGATGTTGAGGTTGCAATGCATGCTGGCGTGCCAATAATATCAACATTGTATTCTGTCATTGTGTTAATGTGTATGCAGTGACATGTCTGGTATTAGCATAAAAGTATAAGTTTTGTCTGTACTCTTGCTTGTCCCTGCTTTTGAATATGCATAGGTTTTAAGACTATATTTGATGTACTTTTGACATGTACTGTATGCTGTAAAATGAGGTGATGGCATAGTTACAGATGCTCCTGTTATGAAATAAATTTTCCATGATTTATTAGTGTTGTGCCCGGGTTAGCTCTCTGAATGAGGTTTCCTATATTGCAATAGATGTAGATTTTTTTTATTGTAGAGGACATTATTTCTCTGCTTATGTGAATTCTTAATTTTCAACATTTTGATTATTGTTATATTTCCAGGGAAGAGCTAAATTTGCAAGGGCCATAGCCCTTGGGGAGTGGGTGGTAATCAGATTTGAAACAAGGAAGAGGAGGATGGCTCTAACTCCTTGGATGAAAAATGTTTACCATCAGTAAAGCATCCCTCCTAAAAGGAGCAGTGCGCAGTATTTGCTGTTATAAAATATGGAATTCCAACGTGGATGTTTGTCAATTTTTTCCTAATGATTTGTTATAAACTTTGTAAGGAACAATATAGTGAGTTAGGAATGGTCTAATATTAATGTTTTAGGTAACATTTTAAAATTATTTTTGTTACTATAATAGCAATCTAAATTTAATCAACTAATGATTTAAAATCATTGTTTTATTAATTTTTTAATCCTTTGTAAAATCACTTTAGCTACAGATGGGTGCCCATATCACCTCATTTTACATTGTATATATTATCATTGATATTTCTTTGCATTTGATAAATTTTGTTGAATAACTAAGTTTTATATTTATTATATTACAAAATATACAGTATATGTATTTGCAGCAAACTAAATTTTTTGTGGATATCTTTTACAGACTTTGACTCTGAAGAGATTCTCACATATGAAGACGTGGCGCTCTATTACCCAAGAGCAAACAGAAAACGACCCATTGTCCTCATTGGTCCCCCCAATATTGGGCGACACGAACTAAGACAAAAACTCATGGAAGACAGGGATAGATTTGCTGCTGCCATTCCACGTATGTTAAATTTATCAATAGTGTTTTTCTAGACAGCATACCATTTAATATTTAAGAGAGTGAGAAGTTAGTGTCCCTCAATGATTTATTTTTTATTGCATTTTTCCACACTGATCCTAACCTGCTTGTGAACCTTGGGTTAATAGGTATTTTTTCAGTATGCATAGATCATTTAGATATAGTTCTGAATTTTTGTTTTCACTGCCCTTATCTCTATTACATCTCTTTCACCCTTAAGTCTCACTTAACACTCATATTCAATGCCGTCATTCTCCACTAAAATTGGGTGTCACTGTCTACATGTTCTTCATTTAGTATTCACACATTCATGTTTACTTCCATACATCTTAGTAGATTTAATTATGTATTCAGATATACACTTCCATGTTTCTTTAATGTGTGGTGTAAATATTATGCAGAAAATTCGGAATGTGGAAATTAGGAGAAGGTGTGGAGTTACTAAAAGTATTTGTCAGAGGGCTGAAGAGGGGTTGTTGAGGTGGTTTGGTCATGTAGAGAGAATGGATCAAAGTAGAATGACTTGGAGAGCGTATAAATCTGTAGGGGAAGGAAGGCGGGGTAGGGGTCGTCCTAGAAAAGGTTGGAGGGAGGGGGTAAAGGAGGTTTTGTGGGCGAGGGGCTTGGACTTCCAGCAAGCATGTGTGAGCTTGTTAGATAGGAGTGAATGGAGACGAATGGTTTTTGGGACATGACGATCTGTTGGAGTGTGAGCACGGTAAAATTTTGTGAAGGGATTCAGGGAAACCAGTTAATTGATTTAGTTGGACTTGAGTCCTGGAAATGGGAAGTACAATGCCTGCACTTTAAAGGAGGGGTCTGGGATAGTGACAGCTGGGAGGGACTATTATCAGCTGTCGTATCTGAGCGCCTCTGCAAAGACAGTGATTATGTATGAGTGTGGTGAAAGTGTTGAATGATGATGAAAGTATTTTCTTTTTGGGGATTTTCTTTCTTTTTGGGTCACCCTGCCTCGGTGGGAGACGGCCGACTTGTTGAAAAAAAAAAAAAAAGTTTCTTTATTCTTGCACATAACATTTATCACAATATTTGAAGTACAGTATGTATTATGACTAATTGATACCAGGACCTTACATATGACTAATATGTAAATCAGTATTCAATAAAGTAGATACAGGGAGCCTTGAACTGTAGGTGAGTATTCCTGACAAGTAATATGCTAATTGGTAGTAGGGATTATAAGTGTAAAAGTTTTTTTTTAACATTTAGAAAGCATTAAGGTCTTCACAGAACATCAGAATGGATTAATTAGTGATAGGTCACGTAGTGCAAAATTTATATATACACACACACACATGGTAGATTAACAGAAATCAAAACATTTTTGTTTTGTTTCGCACTCGCGTCTTCCTTGTCAGAGTTCATAGGTTCAAACCTGAAGCGTTAACACTAATATATATATTTTTTTCTAAACTGTCGTATCTGAGCGCCTCTGCAAAGAGAGTGATTATGTATGAGTGATGGTGAAAGTGTTGAATGATGATGAAAGTGTTTTCTTTCTTTTTAGGTCACCCTGCCTCAGTGGGAAGCGGCTGACATTTTTACCTTCAAGCCTCACATAATGTGGATTTTGAGTTAGACTGTGACAGATATTCAATTTGTTTTTTAAAAGAATATTCTCTTTCTGTTTTCTAATCAATATTTTTGCTATTATTATTAGTATACAATTTTATAATCCTTCGTTTCTACTTACATTAAATGCTTAACTCCTTTTGCAGATACATCTCGCACACGAAGAGAAACAGAGTTGGATGGTCAGGATTATCATTTTATATCACGGACACAGTTCGAGTCCGATATCCTTGCACGCAAGTTTGTTGAACACGGGGAATATGAGAAAGCCTACTATGGGACCAGCCTAATGGCCATCAGAGCTGTTGTGAATTCTGGCAAAATTTGTGTCCTCAACCTTCACCCATTATCCCTCAAGATTCTCAAAAGTTCTGACCTCAAACCATTTGTGGTATTTGTTGCTCCTCCCTCCCTTGAGAAGCTCAGACAGAAGAAGCAAAGATTAGGAGAACCAGTTAAGGTTAGCTTCATTTACTGTTCTAAATGAGAGTTGGTTATATTTTCTGTTTACAGTATTTGTACTAACTGTTTGTACTAGTTGTAAGTAGATATTTTTGTTTTCTAGTGTGGTGGTGGTACTAGTTACCTGTGATTCTGAATGTACAATGATAATGAAAGGTCACCTTGCCCATTTTAAGCATGGGAAAATGCTAAACTCATGTCATAAAGATTTTGGGGAAATAGGTAATCAGGTTTGATCTAAGAAAGGGAAGAGTAGGTACAGTTTAAATCAAGAGCCCTTCAACATCAAAGCACCCTATTTGAATGGATCCTACTATCTTAATATTCATGTCTACTTGTATTGGGTTTAACATTTACCTTGATAATACCTGTACAATGGAACCTCAGTTTTCGTATGCCCTAGTTTGTATGTAAAACTATAGTTCCTTTCCTTTCAACACGTCAGCCGTTTCCCACCGAGGCAGGGTGGCCCAAAAGGAAAAACGAAAGTTTCTCCTTTTACATTTAGTAATTTATTCAGGAGAAGGGGTTACTAGCCCCTTGCTCCAGGCATTTTAGGCGCCTCTTACGACACGCATGGCTTACGGAGGAAGAATTCTGTTCCACTTCCCCATGGAGATAAGAGGAAATAAGAACAAGAACTAGTAAGAAAATAGAAGAAAACCCAGAGGGGTGTGTATATATATATGCTTGTACATGAATGTGTAGTGTGACCTAAGTGTAAGTAGAAGTAACAAGACATACCTGAAATCATGCATGTTTATGAGACAGAAAAAAGACACCAGCAATCCTACCATCATGTAAAACAAATACAGGCTTTCGTTTTACACTCACTTGGCAGGACGGTAGTACCTCCCTGGGCGGCTGCTGTCTACCAACCTACTACCTAGGAAAACTATAGTTATTCACTATAAAATATATTTTTTTTTAATATTTTTGGGTGTCTGGAATGGATTAATTGGATTTATATTATTACTTCTGGGAAATATTAACAAAAAATACATTTTATAGAGAGTAACTATAGTTTTACATACAAACTAGGGCATACGAAAACCGAGGTTCCACCGTATTTTATTAAATGTCTAATTATATAATGTGTATGTATCCTCTAGTAAGTAGATGTTATTAATGTTATGTAATATGTGAAGGGTATACACACCAAGAGGTGTGTATACCTGAATCCCTATTTTAGGGATTAGTGGTGCTCAGATTACATGCAACCTTACTGTCCTTTGTGTAGTTGATAAGCTTTAAATCCAATAAACTAATGATATAACATGTGATTGCATTGGAATCCCTGTACTGACAGTGTTTGTTTTCTAGGATGAGGAGCTGAAGGAGACCATAGAGAAGGCTCGGGAGATGGAAGAACAGTACGGTCATTATTTTGACCTGATCATCATCAATCAGGATGTAGATCGTGCCTATCACCAGTTGCTACATGAGATCAACATGTTGGAGAGAGAGCCTCAGTGGGTCCCTGCAACCTGGCTAGCACACGATCAGTGATGGGTATGCTGATATTTTGTTTCTGCCTTCTGTAATATAATATTTGAATTTTATATACCATATGAAGAAGGCTCCTCTGCAAAGACAGTGATTATGTATGAGGGATGGTGAAAGTGTTGAATGATGATGAAAGTTTTTTCTTTATTTTTGGGTCACTCTGCCTCGGTGGGAAATGGCCGACGTGTTAAAAAAAATTGAAGGCATTTAAACTAAGTATCAAATAAATAAAAGTGATACTTAATCTAGGGAATGTCAGTGTACTATAATAATATATCAAAGGTTTCTTAATTTGAAATCATAAAAAGAATGTTTCTTCTTGAAACTTTTTAGTACATGTTGAGACTATTGTTAGGTCTGGTCTAGATCAGTGTCAGGTCACGGTTGGCTTCACAGTGGTCCAGAACAAACTGAAATATTGTCATAAATGTGGATGGTTTGTCACATTATTCTAATTTGTATTTTTTTTTTTTTATAATGGTCTCAGGATTTTAATAATGAATGTTGCATTTTGACAACTTTTCTACTTACCAAGGCAGTTTCTGGGTCTGTTTAATTTGTTCTTTAGTGATGAAAAATGTAATATTCTTTATGCTGTAGTATTGTTCTTTGAGAGTTTTTATCTTCAGGCATTTTTGTGTGTTTTGCATAATACAGTACAGTGGACCCTCGGTTTTCATTGAAAATTCTTTCCAGAATGCTGTTCAAGTGCCGTTACCGAACGAATTTGTTCCCATAAGTACAAATGTAAGTTAGATTAGTCATTTCAGACCCCCAAAAATACACTTACAAAAGCTCTTACAAAAATACACTTACATAATTGTTCGAGTTTGGAGGTGAACGAAAACCGAGGGTCCACTGTACAGTGGACCCTCGGTTAACGAAATTAATCCGTTCCAGGAGCTATTACTTAATCTGAATCTTTCGTAATCCAAACCCTTATTTCCCATAAGAAGTAATGTAAATACAATTAATCCGTTCCACAATTTTTTTTTTTTTCAACAAGTCGGCCGTCTCCCACCGAGGCAGGGTGACCCAAAAAGAAAGAAAATCCCCAAAAAGAAAATACTTTCATCATTATTCAACACTTTCACCACACTCATACATAATCACTGTCTTTGCAGAGGCGCTCAGATACGACAGCTGAGAATAGTCCCTCCCAGCTGTCATTATCCCAGACCCCTCCTTTAACCCTTTCGGGGTTTTGGTCGTACTAGTACGTCTTACGCACTGGGGTTATTGACGTACTAGTACGCCTAAATTCTAGCGCCCTCAAATCAAGCAGAATCAGGCTGTTAGGCCTAGATGTGATAGAATGGGTCTGTGCGGTCAGTGTGCGCAGTATAAAAAAATTCCTGCACCACACAGTGCATAATGAGGAAAAAAAAACTGACCGTGTTTTTGGTTTAAAACAGCGACTTTGCAGTCTATTTTCGTATGGTATTTATTGTTGTATTCTCGTTTTCTTGTTCTTATTTGATAGAATGGAAGATATATTACAGAAATAGAGATGATTTTGATTGGTTTGACAATAACAAGTACCTTGAAATTGAGCTCAAAGTAGCGAAAATGTTCGATTTTTGACGATGTTCAAGAGTAAACAAATCACACCATGCGTCCAATACACATCAACTGGCGAATCTAATATTCATGCACAAGTGCTCTGATATTATTTATACCATTTTTACAATGATGCAGTTGTATACATAACAATAAATCTTCTATTTTTTTGTGAGAATAAAAATTCAAAATGGAAAGCAAAAGTAATGTAAGAGGGGCCTGGAGACGTAACTAATGAACAGAGAAGATGTTATTTTAGTGCCAGGAGTGTCTGTCTTGTTTATTATGGATCCTATTTTGAAATTGGCATCGTTTGAAATTTAAGTGAAATTGGCCAAATTGCCATTTTCTGACCACTATTTTGGGTAGTTGAAATTGGTAAATAGGCGGTTTCTTGTACTCAATCGATAGAAGAAATGGAGTTCTAGCGAAATAGCTATAATTTTAGTAGACTGAAACATTGCAATGTGCAGAAAATAGGGCTCAAATTGGGCGAAATCGCCGATGCGTAAGTGTCATGGCTACCGCTAACTTCGCGAAAGCATAATTCCGTTAGTTTTCGATCAAATTTCATATTTTTTGTGGCGTTATGATCGGAAAAAGATTCTCTATCATTCCATAAGAAAAAATATTTTTTTTTTTTTTTTAAATTCGTGGACCCTGAGAACGAGTTTCAGAGACCCCCCTTGGACCCCCAAAGGGTTAAAGTGCAGGCATTGTACTTCCCATTTCCAGGACTCAAGTCCAACTAAATCAATTAACTGGTTTCCCTGAATCCCTTCACAAAATGTTACCCTGCTCACACTCCAACAGATCGTCATGTCCCAAAAACCATTCGTCTCCATTCACTCCTATGTCACTGCCTATGTCTGGCACACTGTCTTATCTCTGGGCTGAAGTCCACCCACGCAAGCTGATCCATTCATTGCACATAAACTTAAATTCCTTTATAAGGGTAAATTGTAATTCAAGGGATCACTGTTACATTCAAGGGGGAGCACTAGACTCACAGGGGCCATACAGTGCCTGGAAGAATTCAGGTTCAATCCAGGAAAGTGGAGGATACGTCCAGTTGCTTTGACCAAGAGCCCATCAAAGAGGGGATATGACAAGTAATGATTAAAACTGAACTTACAAAATCTGATATTTAATGTTTGAACATGAACCTTTCAAATTGTATGCAAGTTTTCCACGAGCATTAGGTAAAGTTTGATTGAAGTGCACTTAATGGCTTTTCATAAAATTTATGCATAAATACAAATCTTTTGAAATTGACTAAGAACCTATTGCAGGTGCTGTAGTGTTCCTATGGTGCCAAAATGATGCCCCTGCACTTCCCTCAAGCCAAAAGTGGACTCCTCCATGCTGCTTCCCTAATGGCAATATCTACAGTGGATGCCTCAAGAGAAACCAGATCCATGTAGTGATGAACATGGCAGTGTTAGTGTGACCAAGTTGACTGTGGCTTATAAAAGTGCATGGGTGTTTGTAACCTAAAGGTTGTGTTAAGAAATTACTTTTTTTTTTTTTTGTGTGTTCACTCATCACAGTTGAAAATTCAGTTTTGGAAAGACTGATCAAGACTATTAAAACAATTGGAAAAAGTATATCAATGAAAAAATTAAGCTGATTTGTGCTATAAACTTTCCCCAATCTGTGTGGACCTGCAAATTTAGGTAATGACATCTAGACCAAAGCTTCATTTACAAAAGGTGGGAAGTTTAAGCCCAGAACAAGCAGTCTATGGAATATTTAATGTTTGCAAGATGGAGCTCTTGAACTAAAGTATTAAGCAGTCCACCTTTTGTTGAGGTGGCTCAAGTGTGTGTGATACTAGAATGAGTCTAGAAACACGTTATTTACCCTTGTAAAGAAGACTCCCTCATCCTCGTCTAGTTTTCAATGTCTTTTGTTATCTACATTTTTCTATTACCTTTAGTTTATGTACATAAAATTCTCTAAATTTTTTGAACATTTATATATCCATTATATCTATATCAAGATTTCAAAACATTTTTAATAAATGTCCCCCTCAACAGTTTACAATATAGAATACCCATATATAAATGCATTTCGGTAAATGAACAATGTGTTAATGTCATACATATTAATAGGAATCATCATAAATGTATTTTATTATTACATTGCTGAAGTAATATACCACTCCCATGATAGCAAAACAATGTTGCTCATATTTTTTTTAATGGTGGTGCAATATGCAAACATTGATGTAATGAAATCTAAAATTTAATATTCAATATTAAACATCTCTCCAGTTCCCTCCCATCCCCATCCTCCTTCCTGTAAGTGTCTGTAATGTACATAGAGGTGCCATATTATTACATCAAAGCTCTGATCCCCAGTTATTGACAGTGTTAAGCAGCAATAATGCCTAAATACATCAACATTCTTATGGCTTTAGGAATTAGCTCTGCAAATTTATAACATGTGATAATGTGGTTTTTTTTTATTCAAAGTATTGTTCATCATTTTTTCATTGTTTGGAAAGCATATAAAGTCTAACAATGACAACAAAAGCACAAGTTCCTGAAAAGTCAGGTTTGCAATATTTCCACATTACTTAAACATTCTGGAAAGCATACACTTAAACTTGTTTAACCAGTATTTCAGTGGTGTTTTTTCCTTGAATTTGTGTAACTCCTGTACATACTGTTAAAAATCTTCCTATGTTTAATATGTTGTAAGTAGAAACGTATATGCCTCATTATAATACACCATTAAATAATTATGATTCCTAAAATAAATGTGTATACTAGTAATTTCGAAAGCAATATATTATTTAACCCTTGGAAATTAATTATACTTTATAGATGCAAGTTTGAGATTTAAAATATTTGGAAGTGCCTAACCCAAAGGGGATTCATACAGTGAATGGGGAGTTGTATCAAACTCAAGAAAAAGAGTAGCTCCTTGGATCACTGACATCAAGGCACTCTCCTTGAAAGGTACTTGGAAAGATAATGAGAGCTGATGTCTTCAGTGTGACACTTGTCTAAATTTTTTATCTTAAGTGATCCAAACCCATATGGTCATTCAACACTGTCTTAAAAGACTAAGAGTACAGTGGTACCTCGACATACGAGCAGCTCCCAACTCGAACAATTATGTAAGTGTATTTTTGGGGGTCTGAAACGGATTAATCTAATTTACATTATTCCTTATGGGAACAAATTCATTCGGTATCGGCACTCAAACAGCCTTCTGAAACGAATTAAGCTCATAACTCTAGGTACCACTGTATATCGAGCATAAATGCTTGGTAGGAGATAGATGAAAATAACCAGCATGCTAAGCAAATGAGATCCTTTAAGGGAAAGATGGTGTGCCTTGATGCTGGTTAAGGGCTCCTGATACAGTGGACCCCCCCGAGTAACATAAAAACTTCATTCCAGAAGCCTGCTCAAGTGCCATTACCGAACGAATTTACTCCCTTAAGAAATAATGTCAAGTAGGTTAGTCCATTTCAGACCCCCAAAAATACACTTACAAAAGCACTTACAATATTATACTTACATAATTGTACGATTTCTGGGGTGTTCGTTACTCGGGGGTCCACTGTACAAGGAATTTCAGCTTTTTTCCTTCCTGAGAATGAATCTGATTGCCGCCCATTTCCTGGTTGTAGTTTTGCCCATATGGCTTTGGGTAATGTGCACCAGTTCACTCCTTACTATACCTGCTCTTTTGTTGCACATCTGCACTGTAAACCTATCAAAAGTAGACTACAGTGGACCCCCGCCTAACGAGAAAAATTCATTCCAGAAGCCTGCTCAAGTGCCATTACCGAACGAATTTACTTCCTTAAGAAATAATGTCACGTAGGTTAGTCTATTTCAGACCCCCAAAAATACACTTCCACAAGCACTTACAATATTATACGTACTTAGATAATTGTACGATTTCCGGGGTGCTCGTTAGGCGGGGGTCCACTGTATTAGGATTTTTTTTTTAACAGTGACTGTCTACCACCTAGGTTGGGTGACACCCCCCCCTCAAAAAAAAAAAAATCTATCATTCACTCCAGAAGTATGCAAAGAAACAAGCCACCCTCTAAACTGAAAGATCCCCACTTCTGAGTGCAAGCATTTTACTTTCCACCTCCAGGATTCATGTCTGGTTAAATGATTACACCGACTCCATATTGCTTTGCTCGCACTCCAACAGCACATCAAATCCTAAAAATCATGTGTCTCCACTTTGATCTAACACACCCAAGCCTGCTGGGTGTGTCAGATAAGAATGTTATCCATGAAATGTTACAATGAAATGGTCACATCCACAGCTACCAATCAAAATTTCACTTTCTGCCTTTGTTGAATTAGGAGGCACTTTTTTCGAATACTTGAAGCTACGGCACTAAGGGTTTTGGAACTTAAGAACCATTCTGAAAATGGTTCTTAACCCTTTCAGGGTCCAAGGCCATTTTTGGAAGGGGTGCACCAGTGTCCAAGAATTTTGAAAAAAAAAAAAAAAATTCTTATTTTTTCTTATGAAATGGTAGATAATCTTTTTCTGAAGGTAATAAAATAAAAAGTATGAAATTTGATTGAAATTTTTTTAAATTATGCTCTCGCGAATTTTGATGTGTCAGCGATATTTACACATCGGCGATTTTGCAGACTTTGACTCCCATTTTAGGCCAATTACATTATTCCAGTCGACCAAATTCTTAGCCATTTCACTAGTATTACTTCTATTCTATCGATTGAGAACAAGAAATCGCCCAGTCAACTGTTTCAACTACAAAATAAAGTGATTGAAAATTGGTAATTTAGCCAATTTAACTCAAAGTTCAAAATATTCCAATTTCAAAATAGGGTGCAGAATAAACAATGCAGGCATTCCTGGCACTAAACTAACATTTCCTCTGTTCATTAGTTACGTTTTCAGTCTTTACAAATGAATTCCATTTTGATTTTTTTTTTCACAATGAATTTTTATTCAAACCAAAAAAATGTAAGATTTACTGTTATGCAATAATGGTACAAATAATATCACCACATTTGTGAACGTATATTAGACTCACCAGCTGGCGCGTATTAGACGTGAGGTCATTTGTTTACTCTTGAAAATCGGCAAAAATTTAACATTTCTATTTTGAGCTCAGTTTCAAGCCATTTCCATTACTAAAACCAATGAAAATCATCTCTAAATCTGTAGTATATCTTCCATTCTATCAAATGAGACCAAGAAATCGCAAATACAACTATAAAAAGTATACGAAAAAACACTGCAAAGTCGCTGTTTTAATCGAAAATTACGGTTTCAGTTTTTTTTTTCTCATTATGCACTGTGTGCTGCAGGATTTGTTTTATGTGGTGCACACTTACCACATAAATGTATTCTCTCATATCTAGGCCCAAATTTACTGCTCAAAGCTTATCTGAGTGAGCTGAGCTCATGACGTAGAACTACGGTTTGGACCCTGAACTCAAAGCCGTAGAATTACGGCACGGACCCTGAAAGGGTTAACTGGCCAATAACTTTGGTCATAATGTACCTTCACATGACAACTGTTCTTAAAATCTGGTCCTCATTACTAAACACAAGAAATGAAAATTTGAATCCAACAGAATGAGAGGTTCTCAAGTTCTGAGCAAAAGAAAAACCTGGAGAAAAAAATTTGGGTAACCACTGAAAGGTTACCAAGCAGGGATGCCTAATACAACACTATAACCCACTTCTTACATCCCATCTTTATTCTAATCCACATAATTACTGAATTTAAACAATTTTGTCTCCCTCTTATTCTTTCAATGTGGATTATTAAATATTACCACTGCTTTAGATCTAGTTCTTTTTTTTAGATTCACTCTAACCCCACTTACTCTTCCTCATTGAAATTCTTCCACCCCTTTTTTATCTTATTTATTCTAGGACATCCAACTTCCCAATTGTAACAATTTTTTTTTTATCTGTATTACACCCATGCACATTCAAACAAGCCAACTTCGAAATTTCCCTATGTTTTTAAGTAATTGATACAGAAGGCTAATTAATCACAGCATTCCTGTCATCTATGACATGCACTGCTTATTACTAGAAGTGTGCAAAACTTAAGCTGTCTTACCAAGGGATTTCTTTGCTAATGAAAGTCATCTCTTCCTGTCCTCTGACTCAGCACCTGTAATTTGCACATAAAAAAAGACCTATAACATTTATACATGGAACATTTACATGCAATACTGCATGTATCAGTTAACTAAGATAATATATAGCAAATATAACAAATGAAATGACTATTTAAGAATTAATAATTACCTAGCAATACTGTAGGTCAGATTTTAATCATGGACATGTAGAAGTCAGTAGGTACAGGTGGGTGTGTTTGTGTATTACATACAGTAGGGCCCCACTTATACAGCAGGTTAGGTTCCAGGCTATCACTGGAAAGCAGGACACCATTTTTTTCCACTTATAAATGCATATAAATGCTAGACAAGTTTACACTAACTTATATTAAGTTAGTAACAGAACTAGGCATTAAAAAAAACAATAAAAAGTAAAAAATACATACACAGTACATTCATTACTTACCTTAAAATATTTGTAGTCTTATTAATGTAGGGCAAGAGGTGAGTAGTATACTTATTTGTAGGTAGCTCTGGCTCCCCGTCCCAAACTTAATACTATACGATATTTAAAGGAGCCCAGAGATAAAATACACATACAGTATACACTCATTATTTACCTTAAAATATGTGGATAAGAGGCGAGTAGTATTTCAGCTACACCTACCAGCTACCTACACTGCGGCCCAGAGCCATATTATTACCATCGACATACCTTGTTCATTGAATTTAATCGTTTCTGACAACTACCTTTAGATGCCATCATAAAAGAAGGGAGAAGTAATAATTCATGCTGAGAATTGTAAACAAAAGTGGAGTGTTAAGGGGAGTGACTAGGCCAAACGCAGATTCATACATGTTTTCTCTGGTGCTGGACCAGAGAAAACAATGTTTTCCCTCCGCCTGGCTACCACACCTCCATAGCATATAAACAGCATGTTTATATGCTATGTAACGTGTTTCTTACATAATTTTCAAGAAAATATTATAGATGGATTAATGAAAATGTCTATACATATTAACGTAAAACAAGACATTTAATGTGCCCAAGAGTGATTATTATTATGTACTATTAGTATTACTATGGCGTTAAGACTAGAGGGACACTCTTAATGATTTTAATGTGTACCTGCATGCCAGCACAGTG
Source organism: Cherax destructor (assembly GCA_009830355.1). Classification (NCBI taxonomy): domain Eukaryota; kingdom Metazoa; phylum Arthropoda; class Malacostraca; order Decapoda; family Parastacidae; genus Cherax; species Cherax destructor. The sequence goes on from WNWK01000017.1 coordinate 116,939, forward strand.
TTTAAGTATATTTAGGTACAGGTACACAAGTATTATTATCAGAGCACATATAAAATATGCAATAACTTTAAAACACTTTTGGAAAGTTTCTGACATAATAGAGAGATGTGCTCACGGAGAATGTAAACAAACCGGGTGGGGCACGCCGTATTAGAAAGACGGTTTGCCATATAGCAAGTTTTGATCATAATTTGAAATCTCTGTATTAGCGGAATGCTGTAAGGTGAAACGCCGTAAAGCAGGGGCCCTACTGTATTTTCTTTTTCTTTTTTTTAACATGTCGGCTATCTCTCACTGAGGCAGGGCGACCCCAAAAAAATAAAGAAGTACTTTCACCCTCATTCACACATAATCACTGTCTTTGCAGAGGTGCTCAGATACAACAGGTTCAGATGTCGCTCCAAACAGCAAATATCCCAAACCCCTCCTTTATAGTGCAGGCATTGTACTTTCCACCTCCAGGACTTGAGTCCAGCTAACCAGGTTCTCTGAATCCCTTCACAACACATAACCCTGCTCACACTCCAACAGCTCGTCAGGTCCTAAAAACCATTAGTCTCCATTCAGTCTAACATCCTCACATATGCCTGCTGCATGTCCAAGTCATCCTAAATGACCAAACCACCTTAACAACTCCTCAGCCCTCTGAACAATACTTTTAGTAACTAAACACGACCTACTTTCCACACTACTAATTCTCCGCATATTTACACCACACATTGCCCTTAGACACGACATCTCCACTGCCTCCAGCCTCCTCCTTGCTGCTGCATTTACAACACATGGTTCAGCCCAAATTCTTATTTCTCTCTTGAAGTATTAATTCTGTTAGTTGAAAATAAGATATTTTCAGTGTTGCCTTGTATGTTGGAATTTTCCTTGTTTAAATGTTCTAAGATAATTGTGTAGACCAAGTGTCATCTGCTGCTCTAGGGTAAAAAAAATGTAACTCACTCTTGAGTTCATACACTCATGACAATACTTTGCCTCTCAATAGCCATCTTGCCTCCATGTGCATTCACATTCTTTGCCCCACTTCTTCACATAATTTGTGAAACAGTTGTGATTTGAGTGGCCTACTTATTGTTGATTGTTCTTCCAACCAGTACCTCATGGAGAAAGCAATGTATTATTACACCAAGTGGAATCCTTTTAACTTCTTTTTTTCTGCTTCACCCTCAAACATGGCTTTTACTATGGCACTGCAAGCAGGGAGAATAAGTGTCTCTGCTTCACCCTCAAACATGGCTTTTACTATGGCACTGCAAGCAGGGAGAATAAGTGTCTCAGCTTCTGTACAAGGCTTCATATTTTTAGCGAGTAATTCTGCTACTAAGTAGTTGGTCTCTTGAGCTTCATTAAAAACCTTGACTGTTTAAGAAAATATTAGGTTTTGTTGCCTTCAGTCATTTAAAAGTTTCTCAAGATAGTATGATAGAGGCTTGTAAGGTGATCATGTTTAAAAGTGAAAATGTCTCTCTAATATGGTGGGTACTATGGCTTCATTGTCCAGTTTATCACCACAAATAACACATTCTGGCTTAGGATTAACTTTATCACCACACCAAGTAAATCCCATATTTAAATAACTGTCCAAATATAGACAACTTTACTTTCTACTAATCACATAACTTTTACTGGAAGTGGGGATTGTTCTGTCTTTTTCACTCATATTTCCACCTGTCTTCCTTTTTGTCCTCACCACACAATCATCTTTATGTTTTCTCTTCTTGATCACAAACTTGTCCATATTAAGTTAAAATGTGTGGTTATATTAAAATGAGAAAGCAACTCGTTACATCTCCCTGGGAAGTCAACATGTCAATGTGTCCTGTGTCCTGGTAGGCAACGCTCTCGCCTCACACACTGAGTGTCCATGGTTTGATTTCCAGCAAGGGTGGAAACATTGGGCGTGTTTCCTTACACCTGCTGTCCCCGTTCACCTAGCAGTAAGAAGGTACCTGGGTGTTAGCTGACTGGTGTGGGTCGCATCCTGGGGTGCAAGATTAAAGGACCACAATGGAAATAAGACAGACGGCCCTCGATGTCACACTGTCCTTCTTGGGTTAGCATAGGTGGCTAACCCTTTGGGTTAAAAATCTGAACAAATTTTTTCTTAATGCTGAAAACCAATCACATATTGGATGGCACAAACTGTAACAAAGAAAATTATGATCATAAACCAGATGCAAATGGTGCCTATTATATAAATATACGTACTTTCCCATCATAATGCCGTTTGACTTTATATTAATCATGTATTTACTATTATACTATAATAGTTTATCATTTAATCACATCTGTTTGGAAAAATAACTAGTACAGTGGTACCCCGACTTACGATATTTTTTCATTCCAGAATGCTGTTCAAGTGCCATTACCAAACGAATTTATCTCCATAAGAAATGATGTAAAATAGACTAGTCCTTTTAGACCCCCAAAATTACACTTACAAAAGCATTTAAAAAAATCAACTTACATAAAAGGGTGTGTTTGGGGACCATCGTAAGTCGGGGTACCACTGTATTCTGTAACAGTTAATTATACAACAAATACAGTGGTACCTCGAGTTACGATATTTTTTCGTTCGAGAATGCTGTTCAAGTGCCATTACCAAACGAATTTATCCCCATAAGGAATAATGTAAAATAGACTAGTCCTTTTACACCCCCAAAAATATACCTACAAAAGCATTTAAAAAAATAAACTTACATAAAAGGGCGATTTTGGGGACCATCATAACTCGAGGTACCACTGTATATACTAGTCAAAAAATTGTGGCATTTTAATTTAGATAATGAAGCTAGAGAAAAATTACTATTACTCTTGTGGCACTATAAGTGGCAAACCAGGGTGCCATGGCACCCTGGTTTGCCACTGGTTGGCGCTGGTTTGCACCCTGGTTGGTTGAAAAATGCTGGGTTATAAAATACCTGGTCAAATGGGAGGCAATTAGGCTCCATCCAAGAAAGTGGCAATCATGTCAAAATCCTTGTATCAAGAGGCCCAATTTTTGTTCAGCAGATTATGATGGTTGGGATTATTGTAAGGTTGGCAGGATAGATGGTTACCAAGGCATTGTGCAAGCTGCTAAGTCACTTAGACTCCTAAAAGAGAATTTAGATCAAATATAATGAGCCTAAATGGATGAACAATAAACTTAAATACCTCAAAAAAAAAAAAAGAGGTATTACAAGCAAATCAAAAGAGGAGAGGGATACCTTACTGAACGAGGAATGAAGAAAGCCAAAAGAAGGTAAAATTAACAATGATAGAGAATTAAAGACTAACACAAAGGGTTTCTTTCAGGTACAGTATATGGGAATAATATTAGGGAATAAATGGGCCCACTTAAATAAAACTCATGTCAGCTTACTGTTAAGTGACAAACATGCATTTCATTTTTATACACTTTGTATTTCCTTTCTGATTTTACAAGAGGAAATCTCAGAAAAAATTATGCAGGTCAGTATGACAATAAATTATGCAAGATCAGTCTCTAGTAACAAGGTCTTCAGACACAACTAGACTGAAACCAAACAAGTCATCGGGTCCTGATGAGCTGTTTTGAAGAGGAACTCGTCAAACTATTAGCTAGCTTCTTCAACAAATCATTACAGAGGGCACTGTTAGGGATAAGTGGAAAATAGGGAATGTGATACCAACTTAAAAAGTTTCAAATTATTGACCAGGCATAATTTTATCAATTCGTAAGGCAAGAATGCCCCTAACTTTCTTGTTCTTTAAAACAAAAAGGCACAATACCGTGACTGGAACAATGCACAAATAACCCATCCTTGTTCCCCTCTCATATATATACTGGCTCCCTCACCTTCATTTCATCCCTGGTATCTTATTAACATGCAACTCAGATGAAGGAATAATTAGCAACAAAACTTTGTCTATGACACTAAAATAGGGCGTCAAAAATTTCTGATGCGAACACTAGAAAACTACAAGATGACCTGGACAGGTTGACGTGAGCAGAGAAGTGGCAGAAGCAGTTTAATGTAGACAAATGTAAAGTTCTGATTCTAGGAAATGAAAATAACTATGACACCTATATTCTAAAATACAGCTTCTCCTCACTTAACGACGGAGTTCCGTTCCTAAGACCACGTCATTAAACGAATTCGTTGCTAAGTGAGGAGCATATTATAATGGTAGAAAGTTTGTCAACCATCTTTGATATTGTTTTAATGTCACCTTTGCACCATTTATAACATTTGTGGTATATTTTTAAATGTTTATACAGTAGTATACTGTGTATTGAAATAAAAAGAATAGAGGAAATCAGCTCTAATATACATTATTTAGGTATGAATACTTGTCAGAGAGCCGGCTGTAAGTCCGAGGCATCGGTAAACGAGTACGTCGCTAAGTGAGGAGAGGCTGTACATAATGGAGATCATACCCTGCAAAATTCAACTGTGTAAAAAAAAAAAAATATGCAAACCAGTACTTCTGCACAGTCCAAAATTTAAATTTGTCCAACTTGAATCTAATGCTATGAATTTTTCCAGAAAGTGCAAAGTTAAACCCTCAATTTAACTTTACGGGAAAAATGCATTTTACATCGGTCAGTAATACCACCAACTCAGCCATAATCTTTATATTTTCCATTCTGTAATATGGAGACCAGAACCGAGCAGCATAATTTAAATGAGGCCCAACAAAGGATATATAAAGTTGAAGAGAGCTTCTTTTATTCTTTATAGTGTATGTACAATTAATTCTATTAGCTATATTGCAAACAATTATGTTGTTTTGCCTTTAAATTAAATTACTACTAATCAGAACTCCTATATTATTTCTCATTACCTTTGATTAAGTTCAACATTATTTAGCCTATATGCACCATAGTTATTTTCTTTTCCTAATATGTATTAAAACCATAGACTTTTCTGTAATGAACTGCATCTGCCACCGACCAAGGTGATCTTGTAGTTTTCGAGTTTCATCAGAAATTATTTGATGTCCTACTTTAATTTCATCGGCAAACTTATTGCCATTCCCTCATCAATGTCGTTTATGTAGATTATGAACAATGGTCCCCACATTGACCCCTGTGGCACACCACTCATAACTGGCCTCCATTCTGAGTCCTCCCTATTTATGCAAACTGTTGTCTATCGGTAAGCAATACCTAGACCCAGGAGAGAATTTCCTATCCTATACCATGTGCTGCTGCTTACTTAACCAGTCTTCTGTGTAACTTTATCAAAGGCCTTCCTAAAGTTCATATACACAATACTGTGTTCTTTAAATTGGCTTACCACCTAGAATACTCAAGTGAAAAAAAGGTTAGTAAATTCATAAGGCAAGAACGCCCCTTCGTGAAACCATGCTCAGATTCAAGGAACATGCAGCTATTCAAGTCACGATGATATATTTTTTTTAATATTGTTATGCCAGATGGGACACCATAGCAGTTGGTATCTCCAATACACATTGAAAAGGACAGCAAAATTCCATGGTTTAGCGCATTTTTTTTTTTTTTACCTCTTGGCTTCTCTCCTCCGTATCAAGTTGCCGTAATTACAAGGATGCAAGAAATCGACTTTTTTTTTTTTTTTTTTTTTAAGACTGAGAAAGTCGATGAAGAGCCATTGTTTACATAATGTGTGAGAGGATCAGCTGTCATGGTGGAGGCCAGCACCAGCCAGGCCAGCATTGTCCTGCACCAACCAGTATTGTCTACGCCCATTAACTCCTCCCGTGATTAGCTGTAATTAGCCAATATGGGCAGTATTTCCTTGCTAGCTCAACGTTAGCCCACACATTACTAACGTGAGGAAAGATCCATGGATTTTTTTAATCTCTCCATCTGAAATCTGTGTAAAGCTAGTTGATCTCACACTGAGACAAACGTAGTGTGGTGAGAGTGATGAGCCAAGGATGGTACAAGGTCAGACAAACGTAGTGTGGGAGTGATGAGCAGGGATGGTGCAAGGTCTGACACGCAAGTGACAGGCACACGTGTGGGTCTTGATCTCTTCTTACACACCATCTGGACCGCACTTCAACCTCCTCTCCCCCCCATCATCCCTTCACTCGCTGCTTTACCCTTCACGGAGGGAATGGGCGTGTCTTCACGCCCGTAAAGGGTTCTTTAATCTAAGAATTTTAGGTACTCAAATATAGTTACCTCTGTCTCAAGGTGTTGTTTGACCCTCAGTTCCAGAAACAATACGTTTTCAATTCAGTTCTTTTAAACACAGAGAATGATCTTAAAACACGAACTTGCCACTATGAAAATCTCCTTTACCTTTGATAACATTTTGAGAGATGGGATCTCTCCACTACATATAAAGCAGAAAATAGTTAAAAAGCACTAAGCCAATTCCTACAACCAGAAAACTGGACAATATCTGATCCCCAACAATAAAACAAGTAACTGTAGTGACAGTCATCACTTGAAACAAGACGACACGAGACTCACTCCACATCACAACCCCGTCAGTCTTCAGGAGGAGGAACCTCTTAAGAAACTGCATTATTATAATCAAAATACGAGCTAAATCCACCATGGTCATACAGCGCTGCAGGGTAGAGTTTGTAAGGGAGGTGAGGAGTGCTAAAGTACAATCAAAGGTTATGTAATAAATCTGATTCTGTCTAAGAAGTCAAAGAGGGAGTCTGTTTAAGTTTACCAACAACTTGGCAACTAGTTCATCCTTGCTACAATTCATGCAATAGAGTTTAATAATATATAGGCTATCAGTCTAAATTTTATTATTAGCATCACATTTATGGGGGGCTGACCCGTAGAGGGTCATACAGCGCCTAGGAAATGGGAGACAATGGTTGGATTGAAGGAAGGAGAGGTCAAGTTCAATTCCTTGGAACGAGAACCTGTCACTGGCGTTTAGGAACCTTATTTGAGAGGATAAACTGGCATAACATATCTCACTGATGTTAACCACTAATTTCGTGATGTTCAGATTGATATTTTCGGCACTGGAGACTCGCAGGACAAGAGAACCAATATTGTTGGGCTCTAGCCCCTCAAGGGAGGTTCCTCGATGCTGGTGAGGGGCTCTTGATTTAGGGAACTGGATCTGTGCTCTGGTTCCCTGAAATGAGCCTGAATACCTTCCATCCCCCCCACATGTGCAGTATAATCCTACAGGTTTAGAGCTCCCCATGATTATAATAATAATGGACTAACACTGCCACAGGATCACACAGAGGTGCATTTCTCTCGGCATATATATTATTATTATAATCAAAACCAAGCGCTAAACCCTCAACATATATATGCTGACAGTTTACTGTCAACATGTATACTGATAAGACAAAAAATGCCCATCTAACCTCAAGGTAATGACCGACCGCACTGAACCTCGTCACGCTACTCCTACGCAGCCGCCATATTTCACCCAGGAAGCGCGCGAAAATTCGAATCTGGGAACTTTTTGATAGCACCTCGTAATTTTATTTATTAGTAATATAAAAATATGTACATAGTCCTATCTGTCTTGAATAATCGAAATAAAGAATAACTAACTGTAGTCAAGACTGTTAGTGTCTTGGATTCTCTAAAAATCTAATGGTTATAATCATAACCTTAATTTTTAAAATGGTGGACTGGTAAGCCAGCTGCGGCACAGGAGGGTCCCGCTTATATAGCAGGTTATGTTCTGCACTACTGCTGTAAAGTGAAAATCGCTGTAAAGTGAAACCCTTTTTTCACCTTCAAATGCATATATAAGCCTTATAACATGTTTACACTATCATATATTAAGTGAGCAATAGAGCTAGGCCTAAAAAATACATATACACACATTACATACCCTAAAATATTTTCGTCCTTAGCTTATAGTGGGTGAATTTATTTACTGTAGGAAGTCTGAATAAATGAAGACTGGGTATAACTGAAAACGGTGCTTTAACAAAGCGCTGTAAAGTGGGACCCGCCTTAATAAAACACGTGACCTGTTTGAATTTTAGCAACACAAGCACAAATTTTAACACGAGTTCATTTGTTTAGGATTGTAATATATCGTGCATAAGATATTTCACCCAAATTACCCACATTTAGTGTGAGAGTAACCTTACATAAAGCAAACAAATAATACATTTATTCTTTAAGATCTTACTATGACAAACATTCCGATACATTAAATTTCGAATTGCTTTTTATTCTAGCAAATGTATCCTTTATTTTTAGTTAAATATTTTCCGTGTGTCAGGAGATACCCCCCTTTCTTGCCAAGAGGTCATACGATGACCTCTGGTCTAGGTCAAGAGGTCAAACATTAATTTTTTAACCCAGAGAAATAGAACTCTTCAAAAGATTCTTTTACTCTTCTGATTTCAAATATAAATAATTTATTAAGTATATTATTACTTTTATTATGCTCCAAAGAAAGGCTTAATGCCCTTTGACCTCAAAATGACCCAGTTCATAACGCTTGAACCTAAAGGTCAGGCTGAGCTTAGATTTACAATGGATAACACACTACAAAATTTGGAGATGACAAAGTGCGAGGCGCTGGTTTTCCTGTCTTCCAACTCTCCCAGTATTAATATAATAATTATAATAATCTTTATTTCTACAAGTACAAGGTATACAGGCCTAGCTGACATCAATGACATATTACTAGATAGAAAGCCGCTTGTTATGCTGAGCATTTCGGGTAAATTAGGTCTAATTTTGTCCTAGGATGCGACCCACACCTGTCGACTAACACCTAGGTACCTATTTTCCTGCTAGGCGAACAGGAATAACAGATGTCTTAAGGAAACACGCCTTAATGTTTCTATCCTTACCGGGGATCGAACCACGGACTTTAGTGTGTGAGCTGAGTGCGATAGCAATCACGTTACGGGACACCTATATTCAGTGGGAAGCAAAACTATTGACAATAAAGTCCGTTTTTCTTCACACTTCGCATTCCATGTTTATATTTATTTTCGTGTCATCTGCTTGAAGCGTCTGCAGATTTAAAGGAAAGGGGAAATATCCCCACCATTTATGCCAAAAGTGATACTGGATTCTAAGGCAAGCAGCCTGTGGGGAGAATGGAAACCATACCAGAGAAGAATTTCCCTCCCCTTCCCTTCTCCCCGGCCCTATGAACTACTAAAACACACTACGTTACTGTGACTCAGTGTCGGGGATAACGAATGCTACTGCAGATGCTGCAGGTGCTGCTGCAAATGTTGCAGTGATGTTGCAGATGATGCAGGTTCTGCTGCCGAGGGAGCTCAGAGAAGAGAGTTATGGTGGGAGGGGGGGAGGGAGGTCTGGCAGGTTTTAGGATCGCTCTGGTGAGGAACCCCTCAAGGGAGGTTCCTTGATGGTGGTGAGGGGCTCTTGATCTAGGGAATTGGATCTGTGCTCCAGTTCCCTAAATATCTTCCACCCCCACCACAGGCGCTGAATAATCCTTATGAGTTTAGCGCTCCCCCATGATTATAATAATCTGGTGAGGAAAGGTAAGGGAGCTCTGGAGGGTGTGAGGGAGCTCTGGAGGGTGTGAGGGAGCTCTGGAGGGTGTGAGGGAGCTCTGGAGGGTGTGAGGGAGCTCTGGAGGGTGTGAGGGAGCTCTGGAGGGTGTGAGGGAGCTCTGGAGGGTGTGAGGGAGCTCTGGAGGGTGTGAGGGAGCTCTGGAGGGTGTGAGGGAGCTCTGGAGGGTGTGAGGGAGCTCTGGAGGGTGTGAGGGAGCTCTGGAGGGTTTGAGGGAGCTCTGGTGGGTCTGAGGGAGCTCTGGTGGGTCTGAGGGAGCTCTGGTGGGTCTGAGGGAGCTCTGGTGGGTCTGAGGGAGCTCTGGTGGGTCTGAGGGAGCTCTGGTGGGTCTGAGGGAGCTCTGGTGGGTCTGAGGGAGCTCTGGTGGGTCTGAGGGAGCTCTGGAGGGTGTGAGGGAGCTGTAACACCAGCGATACAGTAATCACTCCCTGCCCCCCACGCCACACTACATACATATCGGCAGCAAGGAAGAGCATTACGTCTCTCCATAAATTCTCTCTCTGCATGGCTACCCCCGACACGCCTTTGAACGTTCTATAATAGACTACATTAGCGTCATCCCCAAGGGTCTGTATATACAAATTTCACGGTGGTTTATCATGCCTGAAAGATTATACTCACAGGGAAGCACTAAACTTGCATGGATCATAACAGCCCCCTGGGGCATCAGTGACGTGTCTGGTAGAACAATCCATGATTTTTTTGAGGATGGAATATCAGAGTAATAAGCCACTTCACACCGGAATATTCACCGGTGGAGGATCCAATTCTATTTCCATTAAAGCGTGTAGGGGATCAGAAGCCATTTACATTTCTGAATCTCCAGAGATTGGCCTGTGGCTTCCGGCGCCTCGTCCAAACCAATAGGAAAACTCGCAAAAAAATGGAAGCCAAGCTGGAGTGTTTTATTCCTGTTTGTCTTCAGCTAAGAATACTAAGACAGTCTATTGAAATAATGGGGAGGATTTTATCTTGGAGTAATCTCAATTTTGTTTACTTAAAGTACCACTTGATGGTATGCAATTCCAACAAGTTGAAGGATTAGGTGCACATGCAACACTTGGGTGTCTTCACTGGCGAAACGTTTCGACCGAAGAAGTCTGCTGGGAAGAGGAAAACGTCGCAGCAGTGAACATACCCAAGTGTTGTACACTTGTCTTATTTACCAACAGGTGAGTCGAGTGAAGGTGGCACAGGTGGGTGTCCCCCACTGGTGGGGGAACTGGCGTGTCCCTCACAGGTTTGGGTAGTGGGGTGTCCCCTCCTTGGTGGGGGAACTGGGGTGTCCTCCAGCAGGTCTCGGCCTGATCATTATTATTGGTCCACATTTACATTTTTATTGTGTTCCTGATATTACACTGGGGATAAATTTGAACAGTGCCGCCGTGCTGGTGGGGAGAAGGGTCTGGGATGGGGAGAAGAGTGTGGACATGGGGAGAATGGTGGGAGATGGAGATAACGATATGGATATGGGGAGGATATGCAGATAAGAAGGATTGAGAGAAGGGTGAAAGGTAAGGGAGAAGAGTGTGGAGATGGGGAGAAGGGTAGGTTGGGAGGAAGGTGAGAGGTGGGGAGATGGGAGGAAGATGAGGGGTGGGGACAAAGGAGATGGGAGAAGGGTGGGAGATAAGGAGGAGACTGGGTAGGGGAGAAGATTGGATTATGAACATTGTATTCATACGCCACCTAATGAATGGGAAGAAAGGAAGGCCAGCTCTAATTCCTCGGAACAACCCTTGAGAGGAGAGGTTAGATAAGAGAGGAAAGGTTAAAGAAATCAAGATGACAGAGGGGATAGAGAGATGCTTCAAGCGCTGACACCCAGAAAATCATAAGTAGTAATTTTCTTTCTTGTCGCCTTGACTATAATAATCCAGCGGCTGGATTATTATAGTCACGGGGAAACGCTAAACCTGTACGCTAAACCTGTACGCTAAGCCTGAGGATAGGAGATGAATCTGGTTTCATCCAGGAAAGGGGAGGGTGGTTTCTCTTTTTTATATAATTAATCGTTCATCAACAATAACTTCCCCTGGAGAAGTTGTCTTCGTAATAAACAACCCAAGCAGCACATATACCTGAACTTTCATTGTGTCCTCAAAGATAATGCAGAAAATGGATTTTAAATGGGCTCTTTATTAGAGACCTTGACCTTAGCTGTCCTTCAAGGTAAGTTTTTTTACATTTATGATGCTGCAATTACTTTAGAAATTTGGTCAGAAGAATGACTACAAATTCAGTTGTGTTTTTAGTAATGGAATGGGACAGCGTAGTTAATAATCGATTTAATTTAATACGGAAATATAATAAGATTAACAATGGGGGTTTGTTAAACAATTACTTTTCTACAAAAAAAAGAATAAGCGTATATTTAATTCTAAGTAGGGTTCAATCACAATGCGAGGGGAATGGACAAGTTGTCCTCTGTGCACTTGTCAGTAAATAAGGACCTGGGTGTTCGACGACTGTTGTGGGTGGCATCCTGGGGAATGGTAATATATTTCAGAGTTAGATTTTGATATAATCATAGTAAAAAAAAAATATTAGCATGTAAATTTCACTTAAAATATCTAGAATTTGGAGAGTAACACGCACCATAACATCAGTAAAGTTACTTATTATTGACAAGTCGATAGAATTTCTCACACTCCTCTGGCTGTTTCATTTCGTGTAAATAAATTGAGACGTCACGTTCTAAAGCAATTTCCCCGACCTTCTCGCATCATATTTCCTTATAGAGTCGTCGCATACAAGATTTACATACTAAACTCTGAACTCGGCAGCCAGCAGCAGCAGCAGCAGCAGCAGCAGCCAGCAGCAGCAGCAGCAGCAGCCAGCAGCAGCAGCAGCAGCAGCAGCAGCAGCAGCAGCAGCAGCAGCAGCAGCAGCAGCAGCAGCAGCAGCAGCCAGCAGCAGCCAGCAGCAGCCAGCAGCAGCCAGCAGCAGCAGCAGCAGCAGCAGCAGCAGCAGCAGCAGCAGCAGCAGCAGCAGCAGCAGCAGCAGCAGCAGCAGCAGCCAGCAGCAGCCAGCAGCAGCCAGCAGCAGCCAGCAGCAGCAGCAGCAGCAGCAGCAGCAGCAGCAGCAGCCAGCAGCAGCAGCAGCAGCAGCAGCCAGCAGCAGCAGCAGCAGCCAGCAGCAGCAGCGCAGCAGCCGCAGCAGCCCGCAGCAGCCAGCAGCAGCCAGCAGCAGCAGCAGCAGCAGCAGCAGCAGCAGCAGCAGCGCCAGTTCTCAGCAGCAGCAGCTCTGCGCTGTTTCAGCGCGAACAAAGCAGCGCAGTCTAAACATGCGCCGCACCCTGCTCGCAGCATATTTCTAGCAGTCGCGCAGCACAGCATCAAAGCTCTGCAGCAGCACGGCAGCAGCAGCAGCAGCAGCCAGCAGCAGCCAGCAGCAGCAGCAGCAGCAGCAGCAGCCAGCAGCAGCAGCAGCAGCCAGCAGCAGCAGCAGCAGCCAGCAGCAGCAGCAGCAGCAGTTTCTCAACAGTGCAGAAACTGACGCAAGTTGATTTTTTTTCTCATTCGTGCGACTAAGACACTTTGATCAGACGCCTCATAAGAACATAAGAATGGAGGAACACTGCAGAAGGCCTACTGGCCCATACAAGGCAGGTCCATATCAAAACCACCACTACCTAAGAATTTATTCCTGTACTCACGACACCAATCAAACCCAGCCCCTCCCACTCATATATTTGTCCAATCTCTTTTTAAAGCCACCCAAGGTCCTAGCCTCTATCACAGTACTCGGAAGATTGTTCCACGCATCTACAACTCTGTTCGAAAACCAGTACTTGCCTATGTCCTTTCTAAATCTAAATTTATCCAATTTAAATCCGTTATTTCTGGTTCTTACTTGGTTCGATATCCTCAGTATTTTATTAATATCTCCTTTGTTTATGCCCATCATCCACTTGTACACCTCGATGATATCTCCCCCTCATTCTGCGTCTCTCCAGAGAGTGGAGATTCAATGCTCTAAGTCTATCTTCATACGGGAGATTTCTTATACTGTAAATCATTTTAGTCATTCTTCTTTGTATGTTCTCCAATGAATCTATATCCATCCTGTAGTAAGGAGACCAAAACTGAGCTGCATAATCCAAATGAGGTCTCACTAGTGATGTATAGAGCTGTAAAATAACTTTTGGACTTCTGTTGCTTATACTTCTTGAAATAAATCCTAGTAATCTGTTAGCCTTATTGCGCACACTTAGGCACTGTTGTCTTGGCCTCTTGAGAAATTATACCATGGATGCTTGGTACAATTTCTTGACCTATTCATATTTCCATGCATTAAAAATGCTCTTTCCACCGCCAGGTTTCGAAAAGCAAAAAAAAATCTCCACATTTATCATGGCCTAGTTAAATTATAATATTCAGCAACGTGGAGACTGACATGGATGCCACGAAGAGATTATAAAGCTTTTACTGTGATAATGCAGAGGTAGTGAAGGGTGAGGCGTGTGTTCCATCCTCAGTCCACGGAGAAATCTCTCAGTGAAGATTGTTTTGGAAGGAAAACGGGAAAGCCAAGGACTCATCTCCTGTCAAGTTGTGCATCTCGTTGCTCGTCTGTGAGGCGCACTTAGCATAACGGTGGATGTCCCAGAAAGTCAGCTGAGGCAGAAACCTTCGGCAGAGCAAACTTGATACAGCAGCCTTCACCTCGGCGTCCGCCCGTTCGTTACCAGGAAGGGGTAAATGGAAGTGGGTGAAATAAGGACAAAAGGGATTGAGAGGGAAAGGAAGATGGTTAAGGAGGAGATAAGGATTTGAGGTGAGAAGATGAGGTAGGGGTTTGGTAGATTGTACGCTTGTGATGAATTAGAAGATGGGATAGTTGCGGTGCATCAGAAGATAGGGAGGGTAATGTAGATGGTAGGAGGAGAGTAGTATTCCACCCACAGGACCACTCGTGAGAAGACTTAGAGAAGCGTGTAAAAACCATGACTTCGCTATTGCTCATTTTGTTCCCTCTCCCCCTCCACTCTTCCTCCACCATCCTCTCCCCATCCTTTCCCCTCCCATTCCCTCACCTCCCCACCTTCCCTACGCTAGCTCGGCTCTTACGCCTCCTATGATATATTCCTACTAACTGGCTGCCCATCCTAGATGAATGACCTTCAAGGCTAATTTTCTTCCTCATTTTTCACTAATTGAGCGATCACTTTCAGACTCGCAGCTCGCCTGCGCCGAGCGCAGCCGGACGAAACATTCTGAAAACCGCCGCAGAACACAAAAACTCGAGCCATTAAACGGCGTAATAATCATGCGAATGAAAAATTGTCGAGAGGGCGCATTACGGGCCGCGGGTAATTGCGGTCCGCGTATTTCCCTATCTGGTTTGATCTCGCGATCCGCTGTTTTTTTCTCTTCCTCGGTGCGGTCATGTACGTCTTGCGGTCACAGGGGTCAAACCCAACCGAAAATTACCCAGCGCGAGTTATATAATTTTCAATACTGATGACTGTCCACTCCTCCCGGACCCCGGCAAATGGCCAATCAGATCCCCCTTGCCGGCGACGAGGGATGTGATTGGCTCCACGCTGCTTGATGTGGTAGGAGATGATTGGGCCAGATAAGGGGGCGAAATTATTGTCGTAGAGGTATAATTGGGAGGGTTGGTAGCCGTGCATGACGTACAGTATGGCAGGGGGTCCAGAGTCAGGACACGACTTCAGGCACGAACCTTCAGTCTCGTGCATTTTTGTGCAGCTGGCTGGAGGCTGCGTGTTGCGTCGGCAGGTCGTGCATGTCATTTGCTTTTGCAGCTTCTCAGGAGCCTTGTGGTACTTCACTGCTCTTATACTTAGTGCTGAGCCAGTTAATGCTGCAGGTGCAGCAGTTGCTGATGCTGCAGGGGCTGCGGCTGCTGATGCTGCAGGTGCAGCAGTTGCTGATGCTGCAGGTGCAGTGGCTGTTGATGCTGCAGGTGCAGTGGCTGTTGATGCTGCAGGTGCAGCAGTTGCTGATGCTGCAGGGGCTGCGGCTGCTGATGCTGCAGGTGCAGCAGTTGCTGATGCTGCAGGTGCAGTGGCTGTTGATGCTGCAGGTGCAGTGGCTGTTGATGCTGCAGGTGCAGCGGTGCTGATGCTGCAGGTGCAGCGGCTGCTGATGCTGCAGGTGCAGCGGCTGCTGATGCTGCAGATGCAGCGGTTGCTGATGCTGCAGATGCAGCGGTTGCTGATGCTGCAGATCCAGCGGTTGCTGATGCTGCAGATGCAGGTGCAGCGGCTGCTGATGCAGCGGCTGCTGATGCTGCAGGTGCAGCTGCTGCTTATGGTGCTGGGTGCAGCTGCTGCTTATGGTGCTGGGGTGCAGCAGCTGCTATAGGTGTTGCTGCTGCTGCAGATGCTGTTGGTCCAGCAGCTTTTGCTGCAACTGGCTGGTGATGTGTCGTTCTGTGAATTATGGAGTACAGGTCACTACTGCTCAGCTTCCCTGAATCAACTGGTGTAAATGGTTTAGTCCTCAATACATGCTATTTATTCCTTGGCCTCCTCGTATGATAAACTAAGGTATAATTACCAGTCCCTATTAGTTTGTGCATCTATATGATTAAAGTCGTTCTGTATACAAAAAGTATGGGAAGAAATGCAGTAGATTCCTTTGTTTGCTAAAAGATCTTTTGGTGGAGTTGTCGGGGTTTTCTAACTAGTCCTCTTGTTTGCTCTCGTGTCTGTTTAAAACGCTAGGAACTCCGCCAGTCACCCGTGATTACTTGCGTTCGCGCAGTCCCATTTCTTCACCCCCCTCCTCCATAAAAGAAAGAAAACGCTGAGAAAAAGACAGAGGGCATAAGAAAATCGCTAAACCATCACGCTGAAAACCAGACGCTGGATCATGCAGCGTCTGGGAAGTGAGAGGTAATCACGTTTGATCCGACAAAAGACAGCCCCAATTCCTGATGTGTCTATAGCATACACTACGAGATCACCTGGCTAGCCTTCACCTGGCTAGCCTTCACCTGGCTGGTCTTCACCTGGCTGGCCTTCACCTGGCTGGCCTTCACCTGGCTGGCCTTCACCTGGCTGGCCTTCACCTGGCTGGCCTTCACCTGGCTGGCCTTCACCTGGCTGGCCTTCACCTGGCTGGCCTTCACCTGGCTGGCCTTCACCTGGCTAGCCTTCACCTGGCTGGCCTTCACCTGGCTGGCCTTCACCTGGCTAGCCTTCACCTGGCTAGCCTTCACCTGGCTGGCCTTCACCTGGCTGGCCTTCACCTGGCTGGCCTTCACCTGGCTGGCCTTCACCTGGCTGGCCTTCACCTGGCTGGCCTTCACCTGGCTAGCCTTCACCTGGCTAGCCTTCACCTGGCTAGCCTTCACCTGGCTAGCCTTCACCTGGCTAGCCTTCACCTGGCTAGCCTTCACCTGGCTAGCCTTCACCTGGCTAGCCTTCACCTGGATGGCCTTCACCTGGCTGGCCTTCACCTGGCTGGCCTTCACCTGGCTGGCCTTCACCTGGCTGGCCTTCACCTGGCTGGCCTTCACCTGGCTGGCCTTCACCTGGCTGGCCTTCACCTGGCTGGCCTTCACCTGACTAGCCTTCACCTGGCTGGCCTTCACCTGGCTGGCCTTCACCTGGCTGGCCTTCACCTGGCTGGCCTTCACCTGGCTAGCCTTCACCTGGCTGGCCTTCACCTGGCTGGCCTTCACCTGGCTAGCCTTCACCTGGCTGGCCTTCACCTGGCTGGCCTTCACCTGGCTAGCCTTCACCTGGCTAGCCTTCACCTGGCTAGCCTTCACCTGGCTAGCCTTCACCTGGCTGGCCTTCACCTGGCTGGCCTTCACCTGGCTGGCCTTCACCTGGCTGGCCTTCACCTGGTTGGCCTTCACCTGGCTGGCCTTCACCTGGCTGGCCACACACGCACTATCACAAACCTATCACTTAAAATTGTACTTTGTGACACACCACATTGTAATATTCTACCTTCACTCCCATCACAGGTTCTTTCACTGTGTTCACAATGAACACTTAAGACTTGGCAACCACTCCACGAGCCACATCCGTCCATGATTTCATGATAAGGAAGTACTGCCCCTAGGATCACTGCCCCGAGATATTAATTGTACTTACCTTGAATCAAAAGTTCCGGGGTACAGGCTCCGGCACTACAAGGTTCTCCACACCCAAACAACGTCGTGTTCTCACCACCTACCGTCAACTGTTTGTCTGTTGCCCCAACCACAGGTTGCTTAATGGGATTTAAAGCCTAACAACTACACGCGAGTCATTAATGTTGGCTGTAACCTGTTCACCACCATTCAGGAATGCTCTTAAACCCCTAAACTAGAGATTAAAGTAAACTTTGAGGATATTCACCTCTCGGTGTGTTTATCTTTGTTGAACAGTACACACACACACACGTACACACGTACACACACACACGTACACACGTACACACGTACACACGTACACACACACACACACACACACACACACACACACACACACACACACACACACACACACATCACAGTGGGCGCCTGTGACGAGTGGTGTACCGCAGGGGTCAGTCCTAGGACCAGTGTTATTCCTGGTTTATGTAAATGACATGACGGATGGGATAGACTCAGAAGTGTCTCTATTCGCGGATGATGTGAAAATAATGAGGAGAATCACATCAGAAGAGGACCAGGCAGGGCTGCAAACAGACCTGGACAAGCTCGACATCTGGTCTAGCAGTTGGCTTCTCGAATTCAATCCCTCCAAATGCAAAGTCATGAGGATCGGAGAAGGGCAAAGAAGACCGCTGACAGAGTACAAGCTAGGCGGACAAAGGCTACAAACCTCGGCAAAGGAGAAAGACCTTGGAGTGAGTATAACGCCTAGCACGTCTCCGGAGGCACACATCAACCAGATAACTGCGGCAGCATATGGGCGTCTGGCAAATCTTAGATTAGCGTTCCGTTACCTTAACAAGGAATCGTTCAAGACACTGTATACCGTGTACGTCAGGCCCATACTAGAATATGCAGCACCAGTCTGGAACCCACACCTGGTCAAGCACGTAAGGAAACTAGAGAAAGTGCAAAGGTTTGCGACAAGGTTAGTTCCACAACTCAGGGTCTGTCTTATGAAGAAAGGTTGAGGGAAATAGGACTAACAACACTGGAGGAAAGAAGGGTCAGAGGAGACATGATAACGACATACAAAATACTGCGGGGAATTGACAAGGTAGATAGTGACAGGTTGTTTCAGAGAGGGAACACAGAAACAAGGGGACACAACTGGAAGCTGAAGACTCAGATGAGTCAAAGGGATGTCAGGAAACATTTCTTCAGCCACAGAGTAGTCAGGAAGTGGAATGGACTAGAGAAAGATATAGTGGAGGCAGGAACCATACATAGTTTTAAGACAAGGTATGATAAAGCTCATGGAGCAGGGAGAGCAGAGACCCAGTAGCAGACAGCGAAGAGGCGGGGCCAGGAGCTGAGACTCGACCCCTGCAACCACAATTAGGTGAGTACAATTAGGTGAGTACACACACACACACACACACACACACACACACACACACACACACACACACACACACACACATCTCCAGCCTGCACAACCTGCGTCAGAGACTAACTTCTTGCGTCGAATACTTCGCGGACGTTGAGGGTGGGTTCACCTCGCTGCGACCCGTGATGACCCATGTCTCGACCCATGTCTCGACCCATGTCTCACCATGGCAACCCTGGCTGCACAACTTGGGTTTACGCACATAATGTCCTCCTTGTACCAAGCCCCATCCTCTTATTAACTGACAGCATTTCACTGACGGTGAGAGTCTTATTGATTGTATGCATTCAGTGGTTTCCGGTGTTGTCATGGCTCGCAAGAGCATTTGTTGGTTTTATGTTATTATTGGTTAATTCATATTGATAGCAAGTTAACCCAACCTTACGTTAAGCGAGAATTTTGCTGCGAAGAGTATGCGATAAACACGCATGGAATTTGCGAGGATGGTTTGTCGCACTACGATGCTCTCCTTGTATTAAGTGTACTGTGATCTCCTACCTTGAAGTTGGGGAAGGGCTCTTGATCCACGGAATTCTAGTTAACCTCTCCATCCATTGATCAAATGTCACGGGTTCGATCTCCGGTTAGTCGCATTATATATGTCGTGCCGAACTTGCCATTTTTGGCTTATTCTTGCCGAATAAGGCAAGCGAAATTTTGTGTATGCAATAATTTCGCAAAAATCATCCTGAACCTAACGAAAAAAATATATTTCATTGTGTTTGTTTATTATTAAATTATTGTAAACTTATCTAAAATATATTTAGTTGGATTAAGTTAAATCATATTGCGCTTGCTATAATAAGGTTAGGTAAGTTTTCTAAGGTTCTTTTGGTGCAAAATTATTATTTTTTACATTAACACTGCAATGGATCAGAGAATATCTGACAGGGAGGCAACAACGAGTCATGGTTCGTGACGAGGTGTCAGAGTGGGCACCTGTGACGAGTGGGGTTCCACAAGGGTCTGTCCTAGGACCTGTACTGTTTTTGGTATATGTGAATGACATAACGAAAGGGATAGACTCAGAAGTGTCCCTGTTTGCAGATGATGTGAAGTTAATGAGAAGAATTAAATCAGTCGAGGATCAGGCAGGACTACAAAGAGACCTGGACAGGCTGCAAGCCTGGTCCAGTAACTGGCTCCTTGAATTTAACCCTGCCAAATGTAAAGGCATGAAGATCGGGGAAGGGCAAAGAAGACCGCAGACAAAGTATAGTCTAGGTGGCCAAAGACTGCAAACCTCACTCAAGGAAAAAGATCTTGGGGTGAGTATAATACCGAGCACATCTCCTGAGGAACACATCAATCAGATAACTGCTGCAGCATACGGGCGGCTGGCAAACCTAAGAATAGCGTTCCAATACCTCACTAAGGAATCGTTCAAGACTCTGTACACCATATACGTCAGGCCCATACAGGAGTATGCAGCACGAGTTTGGAACCCACACCTGGTCAAGCACGTCAAGATATTAGAGAAAGTGCAAAGGTTTGCAACAAGACTAGTCCCAGAGCTAAGGGGATTGTCCTACGAAGAAAGGTTAAGGGAAATCGGCCTGACGACACTAGAGGACAGGAGGGTTAGGGGAGACATGATAACGACATATAAAATACTGCGAGGAATAGATAAGGTGGACAGAGACAAGATGTTCCAGAGAGGGGACACAGAAACAAGGGGTCACAATTGGAAGTTGAAGACTCCTATGAGTCAAAGGGATGTTAGGAAGTATTTTTTCAGTCATAGAGTTGTCAGGAAGTGGAATAGCCTAGAAAGCGACATAGTGGAGGCAGGAACCATACATAGTTTTAAGACGAGGTTTGATAAAGCTCATGGAGTAGGGAGAGAGAGAGAGGACCTAGTAACAATCAGTGAAGAGGTGGGGGCCAGGAGCTATGAATCGACCCCTGCAACCACAAATAGGTGAGTACAAATAGGTGAGTACACACACACACACACACACACACACACACACACACACACACACACACACACACACACAAAATATATATATATATATATATATATATATATATATATATATATATATATATATATATATATATATATATATATATATTATATTGGGCTACATGCAGGGATACTGAAGTACATGTACTCACAGACGTGCACTCAGGACTTTAAAAAACTATTTTCTTGTAATATATTACGTTTCATTTATTATCACTGATACTCATTTGCCACTTCATAATCTAAGTTATTAAGTTGTCCGTGTCGGCTTGCAGTTTGCGAGGTACATGTCGTGTTGTGACTGTGCTCCCTGGTCTAATGTCATTTATGTAAATCAAGATTAGAACCGGTCCCGAGAGTGACCCTTGTAGCACGCCGGTGTTATGTTCACTGGTGAGATGCACACACGCATGCAACACACGCATGCAACACACGCATGCAACACACGGCTACGTACATGAAGGAGGCAGTCAACTACACGCCACGATTTATTACCCACATAATTTCGGGAGATTCTTGAGGAGACTGTTGGAACCTTTGGAGAGAAGGGAATTTATTTTAGAAAATCAGAGTATTTATCAGGGAATGTTAAGGAGTTTAGGACTTTGCTGTGAATGTGTTGGAGTTAGGAAGTCTCATCTCACTAACTTGATGTGATTTTTCCACAGAATCACAGAATTAAAGAGAGGAAACACAGCGGCAGACTGACGATGTATTCCTGGAGTTGACGAATCCTTGTTGCACAATCTACTTCCTGAGTGGATGCTTAAATTTAATTCGAACTAATGGAAAGTCATACAAATCTGAGAATGGATGGAAAGACCGGGTACGAAGTACAGTCTGGGGGAAGAGAGATTGCACGATAATCGATGAAGGAAGAAGTATGAATGGCAAATATGAAAACTGTCTTCAGGAACCTTACGCAGGAAATCACTCAGCACATTCTCCACCATTAATGGTAATCCAGTCCTCGAGTATAAAGGAAATCTCTCACCTAGTCAAACACATACGTGCTGTAGCTGGAAAATTTTTTAGGAGTGGGGGTGGGCAGGGAAGTGGGTGCGCAGGGATGAGGGTGGGCGGGGATGAGGGTGGTGCGGGCGTGTGTGAGGAGCCAGGTGCATGTCACGACCCGACTACCGTGTGGGACCCACCAACGCCCCGGGCATGTTGTTATTTTTCTCTCGTTTTGCTGCCACAAGACACTCGACTCTACTCTTCCCACCATCTAAACACCTCTCTGAATCCTTCCCTCACTACCTTAATGCCTTCCTAGCAATCTGAATCCCTCCCTCACTACCTTAATACCTTCCTAGTCATCTGAATCCCTCCCTCACTACCTTAATACCTTCCTAGTCATCTGGATCCCTCACTACCTTAATACCTTCCTAGCCATCTGAATCCCTCCCTCACTACCTTAATACCTTCCTAGTCATCTGAATCCCTCCCTCACTACCTTAATACCTTCCTAGTCATCTGAATCCCTCCCTCACTACCTTAATACCTTCCTAGTCATCTGAATCCCTCCCTCACTACCTTAATACCTTCCTAGTCATCTGAATCCTTCCCTCACTACCTTAATACCTTCCTAGCCATCTGAATCCTTTCCTCACTACCTTAATACCTTCCTAGCCATCTGAATCCTTTCCTCACTACCTTAATACCTTCCTAGCCATCTGAATCCCTCTTCTTGATGAATCTGTTCTCCGCCTTGTTACAGTTTACTGAAGATCTTACAGTGTTACAGTCACAGAGTTCTGAGACTTCCACAGTATTCACAGATAACCCTCGCATAGGAAAGGCTAAGCGATGACGACGTTTCGGTCCGATTCGGACCATTGACCAGTGACACTGAAGCGAGAAGGGAAGGCCAGAATATATACAAGGGGGCGGGGCGATAATAATAAAGGAAATAGAGGTAGCAGCAGCAGCAGCAGCAGTAATAGTAGTAGTAGTAATGTTCCAGCCACAGTATTGTGAATTTTTATTGTTTGCTCGGTATTCATTCCAGCATCATAGAAGTAAAGAAAAACTTGGCCAGTAAGATTGGTGAGAAGACAATAATGGATAGCTGTGGCAGCGCCGCTGTCTTATTTCCAGAGATCGGTTTCTTTCTCTGCCTTGTTCCAATATTGAGAGATGATAGCCATCCTTATGTCACAATCATATTGCCACCGTGGTCTCCATAACTGGCAAATTTCTTTCCATCATTGTTCCAGAGCCACATGATTAACAGTTTATTATTACTAGAGTCCTAACATTTTCCTTATCCTCGTTCCAGAGCAGTAAAATTATCACGAACCTCTCACCGAACTCACCTCTCGCTACAGCCATGGAATGAGCACAGTCTTTGTTTAAGGAACATCGAATTTAACAGTGTTTCTTGCTACTGCCCTGTCTTTATTAAACTTTTCTGTTAATACCAAACACCTGCTACCACCAGTGTCTTTGTTTCAAACCTTTGTGATTCATGTAGTGTTTGTTTCAGGCCGTTGATGCTAACATCCACTTTCGCTCCAGAACCTTGGCACTACGATCAACCAATTTCCAGACTCCTGAAATTGCTACTGAGTCCTGAGGTTACTATTCGAGCGATTCATTCTGTCAGAAATGAAGGAAAAAAAAAACCATGATCTGAAAGACTTACGCAAGGACTCAGAGTTCAGAAAGTGAGGAAATACAAGAGGTCAGAAAAGAATTAGCGCATTTATGCATAGCTTTGATGTGTGTTTATATTTAAGTAGCGAGGCTTCCCGTGTATCCATCTGCTCTTACACTACCGTTCACAAAATGGATAGGAGGTGCAGAGTAAAACAGTCTTTTCGGTGATAAAAACTGTGGTGTATCTGTAATATTTTATAATATATTAGATAAATTATTAGTAATAATTATTAGCAATAATGAAATATTTTACATGGAATACAATGATTCAACACGAAGAATACATACTCTAAAATATTTGGGAACAAAAATACATGGACTGATTCTTTTTAAATGCTTAAGCAAATTATTTTTCAATCTGTCCAACTTCGACTGTAAAATCAATGACAGGTCCCACCGCTATCAGCTAGGAAAGGTAGGGACCCGTATCTTCTGCTCTTACCCTCTCCTCCTTACCTCCCTCCATCACCCCCTGAACACAATACCTCAGCCCCCAATCCATTCTCAGTCAACTGATACGACTCCCCCTCTACCTCTACGATAGCATCTTAAGTGCTTTTGTGTAAAGTCTAACTCGAAGGGTCAGCGAGGATGCCATCTGCCACTACTGGACTGACGGAGAGGGTGGAGCACTTCTGCCGTGCTATCTCCACCATCGGTGAAATTCAAGGGTGCTTGAAGGTGTCCAAAAGAGCGAGGAATTATCATTTATTTCAACAGAGCGACGTGATGTGGAGCGAACGTGTCTGATTAAAATAAGAGGCTCCAGTGTTTTATCCCGACCCGGGAGGTTCCTCGACGCTGGTGACGGGCTCTTAATCGACGGAAACTGGAACTTTCTTTCCCTACAGGTTTAGCACCTCCTCTTAGATATAATAATCCCTCATTTAAAAAAAAAGTGACAAGAGGGACGTCCGCGTGTGGCTCAGCGAAGGTGAACAACTTAGATGAATTTTAATAAGATGTTCATACTAATATTTGATCACTGAATGTGTTAGGAAGTGACCTGATGTACATCACAGGAGATGTAAATTAAAAAGACTAGCATATACTGTACACAAGAACTACAGCACATTCTGTACACAAGGATATTATATCTCCGAGGATGGGTTTCTTTATCATATTCCATCACACATGATGGATTATACTCATCGGGTAATGAAATAGCTCAGGCAGAGCTGATAGACTTTACCAGGGTATTGAAGATATTGTCAAACGTTCCAGTGTGGGTTCAAAAGCCGAGGGAGGAAGCGGAGCGGGTATATGGGGCTCTGAGAAGGGCAATGAGCGCCCTGGATATTGTGTGGTGGGTGTGCAGTGCCAGGCTCCAGGAAGGTAAACACAGGGAGACGTGTGAAGCTTGAAGGTTCCAGAAAAAGGTAGGGTGAGTGTTGCCGCGGTAATGTTATGCTGCACAAACAACAACACTCTGGAAATTCAATGACATCTTGAGGTGGGGGTTAGAGGCTGGGTTGAGGGTGGGCTTGAGGCGTTGAGGGGGTTGGGAATGTTTTTTTTCGAGCTGGTAACCAGAGGTTGTGCCTTGCAGACGTGGTTGGCCGTTACCACCGTTGTTGTTGTTGTTGTTAAACCGAGCAGTATAATGTCTATAAGACGCATTGGCCATTAGATAATAGTGGAGACGTTCAAAACAGGTATACTTAGTCCCACTCCAATAAGAATCCTCTTCTAATTAAGATCCGCCAGTGTGGAATACCTGAAGGTGGTGAGACGGAAGAAAGGGCAGTTGAACCTTACCCAGAGGGTGCCCGTACATGCCAGTAGTCACACCAAGTGTCCTCCAGTTACACTAAGTCAGCAGTGAATAACTGAAGTGGATCGGCTGAGGCGTTCCCGAGTCTGACAACCACTTAAAGGTACTCTTTCGGGGATACTCGGTTGAACAGTGTCAGTGTCAAAGATAAGGAAGGGGAGGGGGGTAAGAGACGTGTTTCATACTATAAGAAGGAGAAAGTTCCCTAGAAGCTTTTGGTGACTGCTTAGCAAGTAGTGATTTTGAGCATCAGCGAAAAAGTTGTAAACAAACTACCGCAGGAATAAAACTGTTTAAAACACTGCAGCTTTAACACTTAGTTCCTCCACTAGAGCCTGGAACAAACAGACGAACACTGGAACTTCACACACAC
The DNA here is from genome assembly GCA_009830355.1 of Cherax destructor. NCBI lineage: Eukaryota > Metazoa > Arthropoda > Malacostraca > Decapoda > Parastacidae > Cherax > Cherax destructor. The sequence goes on from WNWK01000017.1 coordinate 142,705, forward strand.
ACACACACACACACACACACACACACACACACAAGTGTTGAAGCTCATTTTCATACATACACAGTTCTTGAATCAGAGAGGGCAGATCAAGGCAATGTACTGCGACTTCTTCACCAGAGATCCCGATCAATGAGGACATCTCCCTGGAAGTATTATTGAGAGAAGACCCGGCGTCTCTACTTATTGTGTGCTCAACGTAACTCTGATTCGTTAGGTACACGCAGGACTCAATAGTGGATTCCTAGACTCAGCCAGAGCCACGTCTTGTGTTTGAATCCCTGCACGAGTGTGTTACATTCCATTTAAAGGAATGAGTGTCGACTATAATGATTTAGTGGTACTCGAATACGGCAAAAGCTCTTGTTATTGAGGCAGGACATAAGTTGATTCGTGTCATGTCCTGAAGTCACCACGAAGCTCAGGACACCACAAAACTGCAGGCAGAGAGGAGTACACCTGAAAAGCAGGCAGTAAACTCTCCCTTCTCTTGGTCTTCAAATAGATGCAATCGTTAATTTGCGCAAGACTGGTGTAAAGTATAGTGATATTAGGGTAGAGGGATACCATTAAGCTCTGAAGCCTGGGTAGAGGGATACCATTAAGCTCTGAAGCCTGGGTAGAGGGATACCATTAAGCTCTGAAGCCTGGGTAGAGGGATACCATTAAGCTCTGAAGCCTGTCCTAGTGTCATATTGTGTCGAGGCTTCACGCTTCGTGTCAAGCTTACTGATGCAGTGTACGTGAGAACTCCATCAATTATCGTGGTGTCACCCAGGACTCATCCTGGTCACTAACAGTGATCATGGTGAGTTCTTGGTGATGTAAAAGACCATTGTCGAGGACGTGTCCGACGGATGTTTGCAGATAGTGTGGAGCGAATGGCATTTCTCTTGGTACAAGACCCGATTAACAGAGCACTCTGTTCTTGCAGGTCATCTACACACAGACAAGAGCGTGGACAAAACTGACAAAGACCAGAATGATCTGGTTCTTGAACACATCAGAAATGACTTGCGAGAAAATGACCTAAGTCTGGAGCAGACAGTGTGGAGCAGACAATGTGGAGCAGTGTGGAGTAGACAATGTGGAGCAGACAGTGTGGAGCAGACAATGTGGATCAGACAGTGTGGAGCAGTGTGGAGAAGACAGTGTGGAGCAGACAGTGCGGAGCAGACAGTGGGAGCAGATACTGTGGAGCAGATAGTGTGGAGCAGACAGTGTGGAGCAGATAGGCTGGAACAGACAGTGTGGAGTAGACAGTGTAGAGCAGACATTGTGGAGCAGACTGACAGTTTGGTAAATGACACGGAAAAAAAAGAAAATAGCGTTACCACTTTTTTAGTGAAGTGCTAAACCCGTATGGGTACAGTCAAGCCTCCTAAATTGCTGGAACTGTTTGAAGTCCCTTGACCCGTACTCCCTGGAGCGCAGGCGAGAAAGATACTTCATAATTTTCACCTGGAAAACCCTAGAGGGACTAGTCCCAAATCTGCACACGGAAATCACTACCTATAACAGCAAAATCACTCCCTATGAAAGCAAAAGACTCGGCAGGCGGTGTAACAGTAACCAATAGAAAGCAGGAGCCCCTGGCACAGTAAGTGTCAGGGGCCCAAGACTGTTCAACTGCCTCCCGGAATACATAAAGGGGGATTACCATTAGACCCCTGGCTGTCTTCAAGAGAAAGCTGGACAGGCACCCAAAGTCAGGTTACCTGACCAGTCGGGCTGTGGTTCGTACGCTGGTTTGCGTGCGGTCAGCAGTAACAGCCTGGTTGATCAGGCCCTGATCCACAGTGAGGCATGGTCATGGACCGGGCCGCGGGGGCGTTGACCCCCGGAACACCCTCCAGGTATACACCGCCTGGAGAATGGAAGGAAATCAAGTATTATCCAGGGATGGAGAGGGTAGGTCCCATTCCTTGGATCAACAGCCCTTCACCAGGGAGATAAATGTAAGGTAAAGTTGTAAGAGAGAGAGAGAGAGAGAGAGAGAGAGAGAGAGAGAGAGAGAGAGAGAGAGAGAGAGAGAGAGAGAGAGAGAGAGAGACAGAGAGACAGACAGACAGACAGACAGACAGACAGAGAGGCAGAGACAGATACAGACAGACAATTACATCATAAGAACCACTCTGCTAAAGGGGTCATGTGATGATTCAGAACCCCCTTTCAGCATCGCGCGTTACAGTTCCATTCTATAAGGCTCAATTTCTCTTTATTCCAGACGCATCATTCTGGTATTGTGGCAAGAGGTGTCCAGCCTGACTGTGAGGATGTTGGTAAGTGTATGAGCAGCAGTGACAGCTCCAGTGTTTGTGTTGTCCAAGGGCAAGCATGAAAGAACTTTGTCTTCGTTGAGTGATGAAATGGCCAAAATTGAATGAATTATTAGGTTAAGAATGGTCGTGAAAGAAGGCAGAGTTATTAGTTTCGTAGACGCTGTTAAATGCTTCTTTCTTTCCTCTACAACTTTCCACATTATTTCTTGTCTGATATTTACCAATGCTCCAAAGAGTGAAGATGCTCAACGTAGTTGCAGTTGGTCGTTTATGTAAGAGGTTCTGATGAATATTTTAACCAGTAAAACACACACATATATAACTCCTTGAGCGTAAGAGAATTATGCAAACAGTTTGAGTGTGGAGGGCCACAAAATGCCTGGTTGGTGGGTAATGGAGGCTGGCGGAGGCTGGCGGAGGGACGCCCGCCGGGTGGGTCCCAGGACCCTGAAGACAAGCAACGCTGGAAGGCGTGGCTGCAAGGCGCCATCACCTTTAAGCTGCGCTCCAGGCCGCCGCTGCCGGAGAGATGCTACCTTTACCAGCCGCCAGCAAATTATACCATTCATTAATAATTACTAAACAGCGCCGTCGGGGCTAACAAGAAGCGATGGCAAAGGAATGATACGAAGGCGGGTGGCACACCCCCCTGGCAGCTGGCGGTGCGGCGTGATTGTCCCCTGGTGATGCTGTGTCCTTAGGAGGAGCATCGTGACTCTGGGAGCCTGCAGGGGGAGTGTGGACTGAAGCGTAGCTCATAGTGACGCCCTGATCAATACCTCGGGCTCTGAACCTGCAGCAGTGGCGGCAGTCCTGCTCCTAGACCCCGCTATGATGTACACTGACGCCCAGGTAAACAACCATGCTACACGCGCCCTCACTGCAGGACTCGCGTATCCTATTCCACCACTTATATCAGTTTTAAACTTCCAAATACATCATCCAGTGCAGCACCAAAAGAAGCAGGACGATTTGTTTTGTAAAGTAATTATCTAGAAGTTGCATAAATACAGCTCTTACAATGATTTGATTACCTTTACAAATCTTGCAGTGAGCTGCTCCTCAAAGCTATTACGAAAACAAATTTTCTTCTTTCGACAAAGTTTGGCTTAACATGACGTATCAAGAACATAAATCACATATTCCAAGAAGCCAAACCTTTCCTCTTCGTCTCGCTTTCTCTACGACCAGAGCCCTAATGTCGGGGTTTCTCTCTTTTGCAGTTATGGCCGCGGGGGTTCAGTCTTGGCTCGGGGGAGGACCTCTAAAACTCGGAGGGGGTGGCCGTAGGGGCGTCCGCCGGGCAACACCATCATTTAGACACGCCCTTACAGGTGCTCAAAATGAAAACCATCAATTTTCGGGGCAGCCGACTTTGGTTGGGGAGTAGTAGGTGGAGGAAACCTTGGCTTGGTGTGATGGCGCTGCTGGAGTGGTTGGTGGGGAGGTTGTCTTCATCATAACCTTCCCCAGATACTCCCCAGACTTTTACCTCTGGTTTCCCTCTTTGTGTTTACGTGGCAGAGCTTCCTTTGATCTTCTTACTCAACCGTCTTACCCATGGAGTCTCTTTTCTTGCCTATAGTATATATCTAAAATCAATTATATATATATATATATATATATATATATATATATATATATATATATATATATATATATGGGGATGGGACGATACCATCAAAATTTTCGGCCGATACCGATGTTTTTTCTGTATTTTATATTTTTAAAATTATAATGCTAATGTCTTAAATTCTCTGAGATGATAATGTTAGTACTCACTACTTGGCCTGTGTTAGTTACTGGTTGTCAAAGGCACTTGTCGATAGTGTGTATGTGTGTGTGTGTACTCACCTAATTGTACTCACCTAATTGTGGTTGCAGGGGTCGAGACTCAGCTCCTGGCCCCGCCTCTTTGATGTCCGCTACTGGGTCTCTGCTCTCCCTGCTCCATGAGCTTTATCATACCTTGTCTTAAAACTATGTATGGTTCCCGCCTCCACTATATCGTTCGCTAGACTATTCCACTACCTAACTACTCTATGGCTGAAGAAGTGCTTCCTAACATGTGTGTGTGTGTCTGTGTGTGTACTCACCGATTTGCGCTTCCGGGGGTCGAGTCCCGCTCCTGGTCCCACATTTTAAAGTTTAATAGAGACATTACTGTGTACTGGCCTCTTGAGCCCTGTCGTGTCTATCCTTGAAACTATGTATAGAGTTTGCCTTCACCGCTTCCCCAGTCAGTTAATTCCACTTTCCTACGTCTCTTAAACTAAAAAAGCACTTCCTAAGAACCTTGTAATTCATTCTCGTTTTTAACATCTATGTCTACTTCTACCTGATACTCGCATTGTAAGTCTCTTTATCTTCCTTGTCATTTTTTCTGAGTATTTTATACGTTGTAATTATGTCCTCCCTTGTCCTCCTCTCTTCCAGGGTAGTCAGGTTCGATTCCTCTTGTCTCTCCTCATTATGGTCCCCTCTTACCTCTTGTTGCAAACATTGTCATGCTTCTGGAAATGCTTACTCAGGTGATGGCTCCAAGCTGGTGCTGTATACTCTAAGATGGGTATAACCTATTTTGTGTACAGAGTCTTGGAAGATTCTTTGTGGAAATTCCTGAAGGTTAGTCTGAGAGTTGCTAGCCTTGCGTAGGCTGTCCAAGTCATAAGGTGTTGTGTGCCCTTCTGGCGATATGTTCGGTGTGATGTAAACTCCTAAACCCTTTTTTTCCCCGTCGATATCTGCAGTTTCGTACCTCCCATTCTGTATTCCGTCTCCTGTCTTCCTTCTCACCTCTCCAAATTTCACGAACTTGCAGTTGCTTGGATTGAACTCCAGCAGATACTTGCTTGAGTAAGTGTGCATGCGTGCGTTTGCGTGTGTATGAAAATACGCATATTAAGCGTGCCACACTGTGGCATCTTCATACGCAACTTCAAAGCACGTTCAATCCCGGTGTAACAAAAGGCAGCCAGGAACTTCAAAGAAGTGGGGGAATGACGCGGCTGTCAGTGGACTTTGTGTGGCTGGGAAAAGTGAACAGCCGGTGGTAACTACAAGAATGGCTGTTTCTTTTTTTTTTAATTTTTACTTTTAGGTCCGAGAAAGCTTTTACTACTCTCTTTCTTTCTCTATACCTTTTGCTCTTTTCTTGCTCTTACTGCCTTTGCGCTCTTACTCTATTTTTTTGTGATCTAGCTGTTTGCTTTCTTACTTCCTCCTCTTAATATCTTGTCTCTTTATCTTAATCTCTCTTTAAAGCATTTTTTTACTCTTGTTCAACTGGTTCTTGTACACACTCTCGTCTCTTGCTACTTGTGCTTACTCTCTTTCTATTCTTATTCTCACTCTTTTCTTAGTTCTTGCTCCTGCTCCCTTGTTTCCTTCTTGAAATATTTTATTCTCTGGCTTTTCTGTGATTCTTGTTTCTACCCTTATCCTCTTTTTGATATATCTTCTGTCTGTCTGTCTGTCTGTCTGTCTCTCTCTCTCTCTCTCTCTCTCTCTCTCTCTCTCTCTATCTGTCTTTCTCTCTCTTATTATATTAAAGGAGTGACTCAACAAGAGGGTACCTACTAAGTGGTACCAGTGACGTGTGTGTCTAGCACAGTTCAGTATTTCTTCGTATGAAGACAGAGTCTCGCTCTGGGTAGAACAATAAATTAGACACACGCGCAACACTATGGTATCTTTATTGTGTTGCACACGCGTCTAATTCATCAACTTTATCTGCAAGTCATGACTTGATCGACTCAACATTAAGCGACATGTCGTTCCAGGTGAAGGTTGTTCTGATAGTGTCTTCATCCTCTTCAGTTCTTCGTCCTCTACTTCCTAAGTTCTCCATTTTGATATATATATATATATATATATATATATATATATATATATATATATATATATATATATATATATATATATAATATATATATAAACACGTACGTTCCAAAAGGGCTTCACATTTTTGCGCAACTATCGTGATATTTTTCCGAGTTGATATTTATACAGTAAGATCTACGTTCACGGCTGCGTTGGTGGATTTCAGTCCCCTCGGAGTGCGTTGGTGGATTTCAGTCCCCTCGAAGTGCGTTGGTGGATTTCAGTCCCCTCGAAGTGCGTTGGTGGATTTCAGTCCCCTCGAAGTGCGTTGGTGGATTTCAGTCCCCTCGGAGTGCGTTGGTGGATTTTAGTCCCCTCGAAGTGCGTTGGTGGATTTCAGTCCCCTCGGAGTGGTTTGATGGACTCAAGTCATATTTGCTCGTCCAGGTGAGTAAATTTTGTAAGGAAAATCAATTGTTTCCGGGATTTTTGTTTATGTTAATATTAGTCACGATATCTGTGGTGCCTTTTTAAGATTAGAATAATTAGATTATAAGATTTTTTTTTTAAATTAGGAAATGTTTATTTGTAGAACTGGTAGATGATTTTCGGATTTCTTCTTCTATTAGAACTATTAGTCTTACCACTATTACTAAATCCACCACTAACAAAACCACTACTACCACACCCACTGCTACTACCACCCACTGCTACTACCACACCCACTGCTACTACCACACCCACTGCTACTACCACACCCACTGCTACTACCACACCCACTGCTACTACCACACCCACTGCTACTACCACACCCACTGCTACTACCACACCCACTGCTACTACCACACCCACTGCTACTACCACACCTACTGCTACTGTTATTACCGTCACCACCACCACTACAACTACTGCTACCACCAACACCACTACTACTTATACTACTACTACTTCTACTACTACTACCACCATCACCACCATCACTACTACCACAATGGGATCCTGTAGATCCCCGCAGTAGCGGTGTGTGGGTCTGTGAGGCTTCGTGAACATTGCAATAGTTTTAGAAATAACGTCCATATTGATCTTATGTAAAATGGAGTTGATGGACGCAATACTTTACTTGTCCTGAGGGAAGAAGGAGACGACCGTCGACGATGGGACACTCCTTAGGAGTGGTGTGGATTGGTAGGGACTTCCTCTAGCAGGTGAGGATGATATTCAGAAGAAATTTCTGCCCACCTGCTAGGTTTCGTCTTCACAGATCCTGATGGCGCAAAGCAAGAAACCCACAACGACACCTCGCCAGATCTGGATGTCGTGTTGGGGTCTAGAGAATTCCTTGCGCACGATACAGTAATTATTTCGTTGGCGAGACACAGCCACAACCTTGGAAGTCGTCTTCAAGAACACAAATAGGAGTGTAGTATTGATAATGCCTCTAATGCGTGCACCGCCCAAGGCAGAGACATTCCCATGCCATGAGTTGGGGAGCCAGGCAACAACTATTTCATAAAGACGACAGAGGCAAACACAGGATCCTGGAGCCAGCCAACACTCATCGCTCATGTCATCCATAATTCTTATATCAAAAATGTTACACTTCCCTGTCCCCCCTCACCTTGCCTACATGACCTCATATCCTTGACCTCTCCTCTCACCTCTCTCCGGGATCTTTATGACTTCCCCAGCGATGGAACTCTGCTGTCACCTTTCTCGAGTGTTCGTTAACGTTATGAGGTGATGTTGCTGTGTGTTTCTTATACACTTGATGAAACACTACAGCAGTACTTGAGGCATCCCTCCAATTTACTGTTTTTCTTATCCACTCGTCAGCGTACACCTTTCCTTGCTATCAAAGATGCACCGTAAAACTGGCTCAGTGCAGCATTAATTACGTGAGTGGGTGGGTGTGTACATCCAGGTCGTCAACCCAGATCACTACATTAGTTTCTATTCTCATTTTGGTTGCGCTCTCGTTGGCAGTACATTATTTCCGGCAGACGAGGATCTTGTGCTGCTTGGCTTGAAGTGTTATGTATCGCTGAGTTTAGTGATCACGGCCGCGACTGTATCTGCCGACTCTCCTCGTCTTGAAGCCTGAAGCTGTGTTCTGGAGAGGAACCTAAATTGCTGAAGCGATCACCACCCTCAACAACAGCCACCACAACAGCCACCACAACAGCCACCACAACAGCCACCACAACAACCACCACCCTCCACAACAGCCACCACAACAACCACCACCCTCCACCACAACAACCACCACCCTCCACCACAACAACCACCACTATAACCACAACCCACCACAACAACCACCACCCCACCACACAACCGCCACTTCCCACCACAACCACCACCCTCCACAACAACCACCACCACAACAACTGCTAATAATTCTGCCTGAGAGCTGTGATGGTGTCTGGTGTAATTCCTAAGTGCACATTGTGCCTCAGGCTGCCCCACCACCTGATATTTACACCATGCTACACGTTTTTATGTCCCCCACCACCTCTTTACTGCCACCACCCCTCTACCCTCTTTCTCTTGTCTTCCCCTCTATCCCCTTGTCTTCCCCCTCTCTACCCCTTCCACTTGCCTTCCCCCTCTACCCTCTTCCCCTTGTCTTCCCTCTCTACCCCCTTCCCCTTGGCTTCCCTCTACCCGTTCCCCTTTTCTTTTCGTCTACCCCCTTTCTCTTGTCTTTCCCTCTCTACCCCTTTTCCCTTGGCTTCCCTCTACCCCCTTCCCCTTACCTCTTTCACTTTCCCTTGTAATTCCCCCCTCTCATTTTTCCTCGTCATTCTCGTCCCTCCTCACTTCACCAGTCATCCCCCCCTCTCTTTCTCTCCCACTATTCCTTGTTCGTCTCCTCTACACTTCTCCTTATTCGCTTCCTCTTTTCTTTCCCTTTTCCCCCACAACTTTCTCTCACTCTGTCGGGTCTCTCATACTCCTTTACTCTTTGCCCCCTCTCTCTTCACATTTTAAATCACCTTTCTCTTTATTCTTTCGCTTCCTTTTAAAGCGTTCGTATGTGTGTCAGAATAGGTCAACAGGTTATCCTTAGAGATGGTGATTCCCAAGTGCTAGTAGCTCCAGTTCTGCTGGTAGGAAATCTTCGGTTCTGCCGTGAGCGCTGATCTATTAGACTGCTGAACGTCGTCCTCATCGTCTGACTGCAATCTCACAGCTCAGGCTGACAGCATCCCCGTGGTCACTGATGACACGCCACACATCTCCCTCCAACCGTGTAAGTATTATATATAGTCAGGCAGCCGCAAACTACAGCTTTGTTCATGCTTGTTCTTTTGTAAACATATGACTAGTTTGCCCTTATTTCTCTCCTACTTCCGTCTATCAACTTCCATTAATTTCCTTCTATCAATCCCCCTGTCTGCAAACTTCTTATCAACTTCCTCCTATTAATTTCCAACTATCAACCTCCACCTGCTCCTACCAGCCGTCCACATCAACTCCCCCCTTCCCGCCATCCCTCGGTAAAACACAAGGGTTGAGTGAGGTGTTCGCTGGTGCTCACACAAAATGTAAAGACGACCCGTGTTTTAATCAGAGGAATAAATAGCCTTGAGACAGCCAGGCTGTGAGATGCTGAAGCCGGCAAGATTCATCTGGCTTCCCCGTGTGCCCGGCTCTTTCTCGAGTCAGTGTGGCGAGGTTCTTGTAAAAGCCACGGACGGTAGCACAGACACACAGACACACACACACACACACACACACACACACACACACACACACACACGTACGTTAAAAAGAGAAGACAAATATAAGAATCAATCAAATTTTCCGTAGTGCTCATAATAAAAAATCGTGGAAAGATGTAAATATTTGTTTGCTCACATTATGAGAACGTTATGAACATTATGAGAACAAATGTCAATGATTTAATAGTTTGTGTAGTTACAGTTGAATGTTATAACACCTCGCTAAGACATTCATAACAATTATAATAAGTTCAAAGCCTCTTCTTTGTAGTGGCGGAAAGGTGCGAGAAGCTGGTTGTGTGTGTGTGTGTGTGTGTGTGTGTGTGTGTGTGTGTGTGTGTGTGTGTGTGTGTGTGTGCTGTGTGTGTGTGTGTGTGTGTGTGTGTGTGGTGTGTGGATTGTGGTGGTGTGTGAATGTGGTGGTGTGTGTTGGTGGTGTGGAGTGTGGTGGTGTGGAGTGTGGTGGTGTGTGAGTGTGGTGGTGTGTGAGTGTGGTGGTGTGTGAGTATGGTGGTGTGCGACTGTGATGTGTGTGAGGGGTGTTCGTGTGAGTCATGGCGTGTGTCTCTAGCTCCATGGTGTTTTACCCTTTTAAGTATGATGGTGTGTGAGTGTGGTGGTGTGTGAGGGGGGGGGGGGGGGGGGGGGGGGGGGGGGGGGGGGGGGGGGGGGGGGGGGGGGGGGGGGGGGGGTGGTGGTGTGTGAATGTGGTGGTGTGTGTGTGGTGGTGTGTGAGTGTGGTGGTGTGTGAGTGTGGTGGTGTGTGAGTGTGGTGGTGTGTGAGTGTGGTGGTGTGTGTGTGTGTGTGTGCGATTGTGGTGGTGTGTGAATGTGGTGGTGTGTGTGTGGTGGTGTGTGAGTGTGGTGGTGTGTGAGTATGGTGGTGTGCGAGTGTGATGGTGTGTGAGTGTGGTGGTGTGTGAGTGTGGTGGTGTGTGAGTATGGTGGTGGTGAGTGTGGTGGTGTGTGAGTGTGGTGGTGTGTGTGTGTGTGTGTGCGATTGTGGTGGTGTGTGAATGTGGTGGTGTGTGTGTGGTGGTGTGTGAGTATGGTGGTGTGTGAGTGTGGTGGTGTGTGAGTGTGGTGGTGTGTGAGTATGGTGGTGTGCGAGTGTGATGGTGTGCGAGTGTGGTGGTGTGTGAGTGTGGTGGTGTGTGAGTATGGTGGTGTGCGAGTGTGATGGTGTGTGAGTGTGGTGGTGTGTACTCACCTAGTTGTACTCACCTAATTGTGGTTGCAGGGGTCGATTCACAGCTCCTGGCCCCGCCTCTTCACTGGCCGCTACTCGATCACTCTACCCGCTCCATGAGTTTTATCATACCTCTTCTTAAAGCTATGTATGGATCCTGCCTTCACTACATCACTTCCCAGACTATTCCACTTCCTGACAACTATGTGACTGAAGAAATATTTCCTAACATCTCTGTGATTCATCTGAGTCTTCAATTTCCAGCTGTGACCCCTTGTTGCCGTGTCCTACCTCTGGAACATTCTGTCTCTGTCCACCTTGTCATTTCCTCTCAGTATTTTATATGTCGTTATCATATCCCCTCTATCTCTCCTGTCTTCCAGTGTCGTCAGGTCGATTTCCCGTAACCTCTCCTCGTAGGACATACCCCTTAGCTCCGGGACTAGTCTTGTTGCAAACCTTTGCACTTTCTCTAGTTTCCTTACATGCTTGGCTAGGTGACGGTTCCAAACTGGCGCTGCATACTCCAGTATGGGCCTAACGTACACAGTGTACAGGGTCCTGAATGACTCCTTATTAAGATGTCGGAATGCTGTTCTTAGGTTTGCCAGGCGTCTGTATACTGCAGCAGTTATTTGGTTGATGTGCGACTCAGGAGATGTGCCCGGTGTTATACTCACCCCAAGATCCTTTTCCTTGAGTGAGGTTTGTAGGCTCTGGCCCCTAGACAATACTCCGTCTGTGGTCTTCTTTGCCTTTCCCCAATCTTCATGACTTTGCACTTGGTGGGGTTGAATTCCAGGAGCCAGTTGCTGGACCAGGCCTGCAGCCTGTCCAGATCCCTCTGTAGTTCTGCCTGGTCCTCTCCGATTGAATTCTTCTCATCAACTTCACATCATCTGCAAACTGGGACACTATTCTATTCCTTCTGTCATGTCGTTCACAAATACCAGAAACAGCACCGGACCTAGGACTGATCCCTGTGGCACCCCGCTTGTTACAGGCGCCCACTCTGACACCTCGCCATGTACCACCATGACTCGCTGTTGTCTTCCTGACAGGTATTCCCTGATCCATTGTAGTGCCTTCCCTGTTATTCCTGCCTGGTCCTCCAGCTTTTGCACTAATCTCTTGTGTGGAACTGTGTCAAACGCCTTCTTACAGTCCAAGAAAATGCAATCTACCAACCCCTCTCTCTTTTGTCTTACTGCCGTCACCCTGTCATAGAACTCCAGTAGGTTTGTGATGCAGGATTTCCCATTCCTGAAACCATGCTGGCTGTTGTTGATAAGCTCATTCCTTTCTAGGTGCTCCACCACTCTTCTCCTGATAATCTTCTCCATGACCTTGCATACTATACATGTCAGTGACACTGGTCTGTAGTTTAGTTCTTCGTGCCTGTCTCCTTTTTTAAAGATTGGGACTACATTTGCTGTCTTCCATACCTCAGGTAGTCGCCCTGTTTCGATAGATGTGTTGAAGATTGTTGTTAGGGGTACACATAGCTCCTCTGCTCCCTCTCTCAGGATCCATGGAGAAATGTTATCCGGCCCCATCGCCTTTGAGGTATCTAGCTCGCTTAGTAGCCTCTTCACTTCCTCCTCAGTTGTGTGTATTGTGTCCAACACTTGATGGTGTACCCTACCTCTCCGCCTTTCTGGAAACCCTTCTATCTCCTCTGTGAACACCTCTTTGAATCTCATGTTGAGCTCCTCACACACTTCGCGGTCATTTCTTGTGACCTCCCCTCCTTCCTTCCTCAGCCTGATCACCTGGTCCTTGACTGTTGTTCTCCTCCTGATGTGGCTGTACAACAGCTTTGGGTCAGATTTGGCTTTCGCTGCTATGTTATTCTCGTATTGTCTTTGGGCCTCCCTTCTTACCTGTGCATATTCATTTCTGGCTCTACGACTGCTCTCCTTATTCTCCTGGGTCCTTTGCCTTCTATACTTCTTCCATTCCCTGGCACACTTGGTTTTGGCTTCCCTGCACCTTTGGGTGAACCATGGGCTCATCCTGGCTTTTTCACTTTTCCTGTTACCCTTGGGTATAAACCTCTCCTCAGCTTCCTTGCAAATTGTTGTCATATATTCCATCATCTCGTTTACTGACTTCCCTGCCATCTCTCTGTCCCACTGTGTAAGTGTGGTGGTGTGTGAGTGTTTTGGCGTGTGAGTGTGTTGGTGTGTGAGTGTGGTGGTGTATGAGTGTGATGGTGTGTGAGTGTGGTGGTGTGTGAGTGTGGTGGTGTGTGAGTGTGGTGGTGTGTGAGTGTGTTGGTGTGTGAGTGTGGTGGTGTGGTGAGGTGGTGAGGTGGTGTGTGAGTGTGGTGGTGTGTGAGTGTGGTGGTGTGTGAGTGTGGTGGTGTGTGAGTGTGGTGGTGTGTGAGTGTGGTGGTGTGTGAGTGTGGTGGTGTGTGAGTGTGGTGGTGTGTGAGTGTGGTGGTGTGTGAGTGTGGTGGTGTGTGAGTGTGGTGGTGTGTGAGTGTGGTGGTGTGTGAGTGTGGTGGTGTGTGAGTGTGGTGGTGTGTGAGTGTGGTGGTGTGTGAGTGTTGTGGTGTGTGAGTGTGGTGGTGTGTGAGTGTGGTGGTGTGTGAGTGTGGTGGTGTGTGAGTGTGGTGGTGTGTGAGTGTGGTGGTGTGTGTGATGGTGTGTGAGTGTGGTGGTGTGTGAGTGTGGTGGTGGTGTGTGTGGTGGTGTGTGAGTGTGTTGGTGTGTGAGTGTTGTGGTGTGTGAGTGTGGTGGTAAGTGTGGTGGTGTGTTTTCTTCTTCAGAAGTTCTCTTGTGTATTACTTGCCACGGACCTGCTAGCCGCCACGGACCTGCTACCCGCCACGGACCTTGGTAGCCGCCACGGACCATGCTAGCCGCCACGGACCATGCAAGCCGCCACGGACCATGCAAGCCGCCACGGACCATGCAAGCCGCCACGGACCATGCTAGCCGGCAGCAAGTCTGGGAGCGGGTGCTTACCAATACCCAGAGCTCTTAACCCGAAGGACTAATACGGAAAAATATCATACTTTATTTGACATAGAGAGGGTAGCTTTCGTTCCTTGAATCATTAACCTTTCACTAGCATCAAGGTGGACCTTGAGACGAACAGATGGCTAGTTAAGGAGAGGTATTGAGATATGTTACCCCACACACCGCAACTAGAAGCTCAAAACTGCTTTTAAGTATAATTATGTTCGTTTTGGAAATAACTATGTACGAACACTTGTCAATATTCTATTATAACCCATACGGTTGATTGATCTATATATTTCGACCCTTTTTGCGATCCTCTTCAGGTGAAGAGGATCCCAGAAAGGGGTCCAAATACACAGCTCAATCAATCTCCTGTTTCTATTAAGCATTGACAAATGTTCATTACAATTTATTTATTTATAACTACGTATGCTTTGGATCTAGATCTAAATATATACTACTATACATGTATGTTTCAGTCACTATTAAGTACAGAATGAGAGAGATTACAGAAACTGACACAACTAAAATTAGGATTTAAGTTTCGTGGTATCCAGAGAGGAAGGGCGGAGAATCCGTTAGCTAGGAGCACAGAACACAGGCTCTTGCTAGACTGGCCGGCTAGGAGCACAGAACACAGGCTCTTGCTAGACTGGCCGGCTAGGAGCACAGAACACAGGCTCTTGCTAGACTGGCCGGCTAGGAACACAGAACACAGGCTCTTGCTAGACTGGCCGGCTAGGAGCACAGAACACAGGCTCTTGCTAGACTGGCCGGCTAGGAGCACAGAACACAGGCTCTTGCTAGACTGGCCGGCTAGGAGCACAGAACACAGGCTCTTGCTAGACTGGCCGGCTAGGAGCACAGAACACAGGTTCTTGCTAGACTGGCCGGCTAGGAGCACAGAACACAGGCTCTTGCTAGACTGGCCGGCTAGGAACACAGAACACAGGTTCTTGCTAGACTGGCCGGCTAGGAACACAGAACACAGGCTCTTGCTAGACTGGCCGGCTAGGAGCACAGAACACAGGCTCTTGCTAGACTGGCCGGCTAGGAACACAGAACACAGGCTCTTGCTAGACTGGCCGGCTAGGA
The DNA here is from genome assembly GCA_009830355.1 of Cherax destructor. NCBI lineage: Eukaryota > Metazoa > Arthropoda > Malacostraca > Decapoda > Parastacidae > Cherax > Cherax destructor. The sequence goes on from WNWK01000017.1 coordinate 157,781, forward strand.
ACACAGAACACAGGCTCTTGATAGACTGGCCGGCTAGGAGCACAGAACACAGGCTCTTGCTAGACTGGCCGGCTAGGAACACAGAACACAGGCTCTTGCTAGACTGGCCGGCTAGGAACACAGAACACAGGCTCTTGCTAGACTGGCCGGCTAGGACACAGAACACAGGTTCTTGCTAGACTGGCCGGCTAGGAGCACAGAACACAGGCTCTTGCTAGACTGGCCGGCTAGGAGCACAGAACACAGGCTCTTGCTAGACTGGCCGGCTAGGAGCACAGAACACAGGCTCTTGCTAGACTGGCCGGCTAGGAACACAGAACACAGGCTCTTGCTAGACTGGCCGGCTAGGAACACAGAACACAGGCTCTTGCTAGACTGGCCGGCTAGACCAAACACAGGTCTGCTAGACTGGCCGGCTAGAACACGAACACAGGCTCTTGCTAGACTGGCAGGCTAGGAGCACAGAACACAGGCTCTTGCTAGACTGGCCGGCTAGGAGCACAGAACACAGGCTCTTGCTAGACTGGCCGGCTAGGATCACAGAACACAGGTTCTTGCTAGACTGGCCGGCTAGGAACACAGAACACAGGCTCTTGCTAGACTGGCCGGCTAGGAACACAGAACACAGGTTCTTGCTAGACTGGCCGGCTAGGAGCACAGAACACAGGCTCTTGCTAGACTGGCCGGCTAGGAACACAGAACACAGGCTCTTGCTAGACTGGCCGGCTAGGAGCACAGAACACAGGCTCTTGCTAGACTGGCCGGCTAGGAGCACATAACACAGGTTCTTGCTAGACTGGCCGGCTAGGAACACAGAACACAGGTTCTTGCTAGACTGGCCGGCTAGGAGCACAGAACACAGGTTCTTGCTAGACTGGCCGGCTAGGAACACAGAACACAGGTTCTTGCTAGACTGGCCGGCTAGGAACACAGAACACAGGCTCTTGCTAGACTGGCCGGCTAGGAACACAGAACACAGGCTCTTGCTAGACTGGCCGGCTAGGAACACAGAACACAGGCTCTTGCTAGACTGGCCGGCTAGGAACACAGAACACAGGCTCTTGCTAGACTGGCCGGCTAGGAACACAGAACACAGGCTCTTGCTAGACTGGCCGGCTAGGAACACAGAACACAGGCTCTTGCTAGACTGGCCGGCTAGGAACACAGAACACAGGCTCTTGCTAGACTGGCCGGCTAGGAACACAGAACACAGGCTCTTGCTAGACTGGCAGGCTAGGAACACAGAACACAGGCTCTTGCTAGACTGGCCGGCTAGGAACACAGAACACAGGCTCTTGCTAGACTGGCCGGCTAGGAACACAGAACACAGGCTCTTGATAGACTGGCCGGCTAGGAACACAGAACACAGGCTCTTGCTAGACTGGCCGGCTAGGAACACAGAACACAGGCTCTTGCTAGACTGGCCGGCTAGGAACACAGAACACAGGCTCTTGCTAGACTGGCCGGCTAGGAACACAGAACACAGGCTCTTGCTAGACTGGCCGGCTAGGAACACAGAACACAGGCTCTTGCTAGACTGGCGACAAAGCTTCATTTTAAGATTAAGGAGCATTATAGATGAGACGGAATTAAGTGAAAATATGCATTTCAGAAATGTATTTTAAGCCAGGAGTAAATAATAACAGCTCTGCTGTGGGACGCTTTGCAACGGCTTTCTTTGTCCTGTTTTGAGTTGTGATGAGTTGATCTCAATGTCATACATGTCGTGGGTCATTATATAGCTGTCAATTGACCCGCCTTTCATAACTCCTCATAAAAATAGATCAAGAGAGGATAGAGGATCATCAGAGTAATTATTACGTACAGTTCCTGTATTGGACCAGTTTTTATACCATTTCTAATGTTAAATATAAATAACATCTATAATGTTTTATGTTGTACAATATTAAACTTGCAGAGAGGACTGGTGAACAAAGTTACGTCGCCGCTAAAGCCTTAACGATTGCTTCCCAACTTGCACAACTTAGTAGACAGAACTAACTAATGACATGTCAAATTTCGTTGTAATGAGTGTTCAATAATTCACTTTGATAACGGTTCTTTATAGTCCATTTTTTTTCGTTACATTATTTCTCCAAGGTCTTCTATACTTCAGGTTATCTATTTTCTTTTTCCCTCTCTCTTCCTCCTCTTCCTTTTTTTTTTCTTTTAACTTAAATTTCGTAAACTTTGAATTTCGTAAACTTTGTGTTAAGTAATAGCTCCTGGAACGGATTAATTACGATACTCGGGGGTCCACTGTATATATAACATCTCTCACAAGCTACTCAGCTAAAACACTTAAAATCTAAATCTTCTTCCTATTATTATTATTATTATTATTATTATTATCTTTGTATAGTGTTTCACAACAATTAAGTTTTGATTGTTAATATCTGCTTCCCGTCTCGTGTTCCTCATCTTTCTCCTCTCTCTAAATCATCAACTTATTTTTCATTCGCTTTTATTCACCTTCCTTTCTGTATCTACCTTTTCATTTTCTTACATTTCTCTCTAACTCCTTTCGCATTTAATTTTTTTCCCTGTCTCGGCCTTCCTTCTCTTCTTTTTGTCTCGCAACTCATATATTTGCCTCTTCCTCATCTTCTTTTCCAATTTCTCGGTTTCTTACTCCTCTTTTTTTTTTTCTCCTAGTCCCCTCTTCTGTTCCGGCTCCGTCTTCCTCTGGTTTCATTCTTCTATTTCCCTATTTCTACTTCTCATGACCCCAATATTCCTTCCAGTATTCTTCTGGTCCTAGTCCTCCTTTCCCTTTCTCTTCCTCCTCTCCCGTTCCTGTTCTTGCTGCTGCTGCTGCTGCTGCTGCTACTACCACCGCTCCTCCTTCAGCGTGCAAATATTCCTGTAATTCATCTCAGGATCAAGCCCGGGGTCATCATTACTGCAGTCAGCCGTGGACAAAGCCGAGTTCATTGTTGATGTTTTCACTGTATTCAGATTAGGTGCGCCGGTCTGTTCGCTCCACGACCTAAGGGGCCGACCCAAGATTTTCTGCGTGCGTCCGTCTTCGCCTCGCCGACTTTACAACACGATTTTTTATATTTCCGGTCTCGCCAGCTGTTCTGTGGACGTTTGCCGTCGAAGGGAAAGTGCATTTTATTTCCTTCCTTTCTAAAATCGTTCGTGTATTTGTGTCCTCCTTTTTTTTTATGCCAAGTTTTGAAGATTAAGTTTATAAATAGTGAATTTTCTTTGTTTAGAGAGTAATTCCGTGTTGGTAGTTCCCTGTTAGCTCGGGATAAATATCCCAGGTATGAAAATATGAGCCCAGTTTTAGCTAATGAGTAAATAGTAACCTCTTTCCTGCCGTATGATTTCTAAAGTCTTAGTATGATTTCATTGCAGGAGAACCCACCGGGGAGGGAGGGAGAGCTGACGCTGTATATATATATTTATATATATATACACACCCTCAGCATCGTATATTCTCCCAGGTATATACACAGCAAAGATTTTTGGCTGGTTTAAAATAAGTATTGGTTTTCGAAGATAAGTCGGGCGAAGCCTGGCCCCTACCAGGGGAAACAATATGATAATTTGGAGAAGCAACGAAGTATTGTGAAATGTTGCTGGCTGGTGTAGCCGCTGCCTCGGGATACTTTCGTAATTTTACGAATTATTCCATTCTTTTTCTCTCCTTAAAAAGAAATAAATTTTTATCCACACTTTTTCTTTTCTGTTCTATGTTAATTTGCGAATATGGATGCTTAGGCAAGTGGAAAAAAACAGGAAATGAAACTGAAATAGCCAGCAGAAGAGGAGGAAGAGGAACAGGAGAAGAAGTGGAGGAGGAGGAATATGTGGCCAGTGACATACCTGTGACCAGTGAAATACCTGTGACCAGTGACATACCTGTGGCCAGTGACATACCTGTGACCAGTGACATACCTGTGACCAGTGACATACCTGTGACCAGTGACATACCTGTGACCAGTGACATAACTGTGACCAGTGACATACATGTGACCAGTGACATACCTGTGACCAGTGACATACCTGTGACCAGTGACATACCTGTGACCAGTGACATACCTGTGACCAGAGATATTACTGCTGCCTTCGTCCTGGGGACAGACTCTCCTGTTGACCATCCTTGAGATGGACGGTAGACGGCAGCCTCACTTCCTGTTAATGTCATGAAATGAAAAGCAGGGAAAAAAATTAGCCACCATCACCTAAAAATGCTCAGAGCTCGGGAATAAAAGACACAAATTTCAGAAAACAAAAGCAGAGTGAGGAAAAAGCAAAGACGACTCCTGAGAGAGTCGTCACACACCACTCCACTGATATGCACAAAGACGACTCCTGAGAGTCGTCACACACCACTCCACTGACATACATTATATATTAGTTATTGTTAAAGGGTACATAGTTCCGCAAGTAGATTTAAAACAAGTAATATACAGGTTAATAGCATCCAATTACAAGCATCAATCCTACAGGATCTAAGTATGTTCAGACTATAGGATCCCAACACGGTCATAAACAATATGGAATCTAAATACAACAATAAACAACATAGAACTTAAATACAGCAGTAAACACCATAGAATCTAAATAGAACAATAAATACCATAGAATCTAAATAGAACAATAAATACCATAGAATCTAAATAGAACAATAAATACCATAGAATCTAAATAGAACAATAAATACCATAGAATCTAAATAGAACAATAAATACCATAGAATCTAAATACAACAACACACATTTGTATGACACAACTACCAAAAACAGTTTTGACAAATGACAAACAAACATAATTAGAAATAAGTAAAAATTAAGCGACTGCGATCAATTCACTTGGTATTAAATAAAGTATTCGAATTTCCTGAAAAGATTTATAATAATAAATACAGAAATAAAACTTCTTACTTTCATTTTTTTTATCACATCTATTCTACTGTAACTACAACTACTACAACAGCAGCATTTACAACTACTACTACTACTACAGCAGCAACTACAACAACTACTTCTACTACAACAGCAACTACTACTACTTCTACAGCAGCAACTACAACAACTACTTCTACTACAGCAGCAGCTACAACAACTACTTCTACTACAACAGCAACTACAACTACTTCCACTACAGCAACAACAACAACTACTACTACTACTACTTCTTCTACAGCAGCAACTACAACAACTACTTCTACTACAGCAGCAACTACTACTACTACTACAGCAATTACAACAACTACTACAGCAACTACAACTACCACTACAGCAACTACTTCTACTACAGCAGCAACTACAACAACTAATTCTACTACAGCAGCAACTACAACTACTACTACTACAGCAGCAACTACAGCAACTACTTTTACTACAGCAGCAACTACAGCAACTACTTCTACTACAGCAGCAACTACAGCAACTACTACTACTACAACAGCAACTACAACTACTACTACTACAGCAGCAACTACAGCAACTTCTACTACTACAGCAGCAACTACAACTACTACTACTACAGCAGCAACTACAACAACTACTTCTACTACAGCAGCAACTACAACTACTACTACTACAGCAGCAACTACAGCAACTACTACTACTACAGCAGCAACTACAACTACTACTACTACAGCAGCAACTACAGCAGCAACTACAACTACTACTACTACAGCAGCAACTACAGCAACTACTACTACTACAACAGCAACTACAACTACTACTACTACAGCAGCAACTACAGCAACTACTACTACTACAACAGCAACTACAACTACTACTACTACAGCAGCAACTACAGCAACTTCTACTACTACAGCAGCAACTACAACTACTACTACTACAGCAGCAACTACAACAACTACTACTAATACAGCAGCAACTACAACAACTACTACTACTACTACAGCAGCAACTACTACTACTACTACAGCAGCAACTACTACTACAGCAGCAACTACAACAACTACTACTACTACAGCAGCAACTACAACAACTACTTCTACTACAGCAGCAACTACAGCAACTACTTCTACTACAGCAGCAACTACAACAACTACTTCTACTACAGCAGCAACTACAACTACCTACTACTCTACGCAGCAACTACTACTACTACTACTACAGCAGCAACTACAACTACTTACTACTACTACAGCAGCAACTACAACTACCACTACTACAACAGCGGCAACTACAACTACTACTAAAACAGCAGCAACTACTACAGCAGCAACTACAACTACTACTACAACAGCAGCAACTACTACAGCAGCAACTACAACTACTACTACAGCAACTACAACTACTACTACAACATCAGGAACTACTACAGCAGCAACTACAACTACTACAACAGCAGTAACTACTACAGCAGCAACTACAACTACAACAGCAGCAACTACAACTACTACTACAGCAACTACAACTACTACTACAACATCAGGAACTACTACAGCAGCAACTACAACTACTACAACAGCAGTAACTACTACTACTACTATTACAAAGAGGATAGTCACTAGTGAGTTAACTCTAAGGCGAATGTCAACCACTTTTCAGTTACTCTTAAATCTGTACTTTCTTGGTTCTATTACTGGCACACCTAGCACTTGGGTAGTGCTGGTGCACCTAGTGCTTACCTAGCGCTGGTTCACCTAGTGCTAGTTTACCTAGCGATGGTTTACCTAGCGCTGGTTGGCCTAGCGCTGGTTGACCTAGCGCTGGTTGACCTAGTGCTAGTTTCCCTAGCGCTGGTTTAACTAGCGCGTGGTTTCCTATCGCTGGTTTACCTAGCGATGGTTTACCTAGCGATGGTTTACCTAGCGATGGTTTACCTAGTGCTAGTTTACCTAGCGCTGGTTTAACTAGCGCGTGGTTTCCTATCGCTGGTTTACCTAGCGATGGTTTACCTAGCGCTGGTTGGCCTAGCGCTGGTTGACCTAGCGCTGGTTTACCTAGCGCTGGTTTACCTAGCGCTGGTTCACCTAGTGCTAGTTTACCTAGCGCTGGTTTAACTAGCGCTGGTTTTCCTAGCGCTGGTTCACCTAGTGCTAGTTTACCTAGCGCTGGTTTAACTAGCGTGGGGTTTCCTAGCGCTGGTTTACCTAGCGCTGGTTTACCTAGCGCTGGTTGACCTAGCGCTGGTTTACCTAGCGCTGGTTGACCTAGCGCTGGTTGACCTAGCGCTGGTTTACCTAGCGTGGGTTTACCTAGCGCTGGTTGGCCTAGCGCTGGTTGGCCTAGCGCTGGTTTACCTAGCGTGGGTTTACCTAGTGCTGGTTGACCTAGCGCGTGGTTTCCTATCGCTGGTTTACCTAGCGCTGGTTTAACTAGCGCGTGGTTTCCTATCGCTGGTTTACCTAGCGATGGTTTACCTAGCGCTGGTTGGCCTAGCGCTGGTTGACCTAGCGCTGGTTTACCTAGCGTGGGTTTACCTAGTGCTGGTTGACCTAGCGTGGGTTTACCTAGCGCTGGTTGGCCTAGCGCTGGTTGGCCTAGCGCTGGTTTAACTAGCGCGTGGTTTCCTATCGCTGGTTTACCTAGCGATGGTTTACCTAGCGCTGGTTGGCCTAGCGCTGGTTGACCTAGCGCTGGTTTACCTAGCGTGGGTTTACCTAGTGCTGGTTGACCTAGCGTGGGTTTACCTAGCGCTGGTTGGCCTAGCGCTGGTTTAACTAGCGCGTGGTTTCCTATCGCTGGTTTACCTAGCGATGGTTTACCTAGCGCTGGTTGGCCTAGCGCTGGTTGACCTAGCGCTGGTTTACCTAGCGCTGGTTTACCTAGCGCTGGTTTACCTAGCGTGGGTTTACCTAGTGCTGGTTGACCTAGCGCTGGTTGACCTAGCGCTGGTTTACCTAGCGCTGGTTTACCTAGCGCTGGTTTTCCTAGCGCTGGTTTACCTAGCGCTGGTTTACCTAGCGCTGGTTTACCTAGCGCTGGTTTTCCTAGCGCTGGTTTACCTAGCGCTGGTTTACCTAGCGCTGGTTTTCCTAGCGCTGGTTTACCTAGCGCTGGTTTACCTAGCGCTGGTTTACCTAGCGCTGGTTTTCCTAGCGCTGGTTTACCTAGCGCTGGTTTTCCTAGCGGTGGTTTACCTAGCGCTGGTTTACCTAGCGGTGGTTTACCTAGCGCTGGTTTACCTAGCGCTGGTTTACCTAGCGCTGGTTTACCTAGCGCTGGTTTACCTAGCGCTGGTTTTCCTAGCGCTGGCTTACCTACCTGTTAGCGCTGCGTTTACCCCTGTAGCGCTCGGTTTTCCTAGCGCTGGTTTACCTAGCGCTGGTTTTCCTAGCGCTGGTTTACCTAGCGCTGGTTTCCTAGCGCTGGTTTACTAGCGCTGGTTTCTAGCCTGGTTACCAGCGCTGGTTTACCTAGCGCTGGTTTACCTAGCGCTGGTTTACCTAGCGCTGGTTTACCTAGCGCTGGTTTCCCTGAGCGCTGGTTTCCTAGCGCTGGTTTCCTAGCGCTGGTTTACCTAGCGCTGGTTTCCTAGCGCTGGTTTACCTAGCGCTGGTTTCCTAGGCGGTTTACCTGGCCTGGTTTAACCTAGCGCTAGTTTACCTGGCTTTCTACCTAGCTCGGTTTACCTAGCGCGGTCTCGCTCACTCCTTTCCTTAATCTTCCACCAGTACCCCCTCCACCTGCAAGCCCGATCCTCCTTCCCACATCTAACTCAAAGTCTTAATCTTCCCACCACCTCCCCAGTACCTTCCTCCATCCCTCTCCCCACAGCCCCCTCCCCTTAATCTCTCCTCTCAGCACAGTCTACCTTCCCTCCATCCTCTCTTGACATCTTTATCCTGCCCCTTCTTTCCCTCAGCATCTCCTCTCAGCACAGCCCCCATCCACCCTACCTCCTGCTCCCACACACTTCTCACCACTTCATTCCCCAGCAGCTACATCATGCCACATCTCTCCTGCCAACACATGACAAGCAAGGTAGCACTTCATCGTGGACTTTTATGGCCTATATGGCCTGGGTCCTAAGGGGGTCTTCTATTTCTCATATTGTGCCCCTGCTGACTCCGTCAGCCAGCAGACCCATCCACCGCACCAACCAAGACTTGTCATCCCACACACACACACACACACACACACACACACACACACACACACACACACACACACACACAATGTACTAAAAGGACCCCAATGGAAATAAGTCACTCAATCTGACTTTTTTGGGTTATCCTGGGTTCTCTACACATATGCTGCTATGTATGATAATCTATGTAAATGTATTTGTGTATACCTGAATAAACTTACTTACACACATTACAAGCAGTCTGCAGCAACATTATCTAATTTGGATAACTAAAATGCAAAGAACACTTGTCATTGTTCTAGGTAGTAGGTTGGTAGACAGCAGCCGCCCAGGGAGGTACTACCGTCCTGCCAAGTGAGTGTAAAACGAAAACCTGTAATTGTTTTACATGATGGTAGGATTGCTGGTGTCTTTTTTTCTGTCTCGTAAACACGCAAGATTTCAGGTATGTCTTGTTACTTCTACTTACACTTAGGTCACACTACACATTTATGTACAAGCATATATATATACACACACCCCTCTGGGTTTTCTTCTATTTTCTTACTAGTTCTTGTTCTTATTTCCTCTTACCTCCATGGGGAAGTGGAACAGAATTCTTCCTCCATAAGCCATGCGTGTCGTAAGAGGCGACTAAAATGCCGGGAGCAAGGGGCTAGTAACCCCTTCTCCTGTATACATTACTAAATGTAAAAGGAGAAACTTTCGTTTTTCCTTTTGGGCCACCCTGCCTCGGTGGCCACCCTGCCTCGGTGGCCACCCTGCCTCGGTGGCCACCCTGTCTCGGTGGGCACCCCGCCTCGGTGGCCACCCTGCCTCGGTGGCCACCCCGCCTCGGTGGCCACCCCGCCTCGGTGGGAAGCGACCGACATGTTGAAAGAAGAAGAAGAAGACTTGTCATTGCTCAGTAATATCCCACATCTTTGTTACAGTATTTACATCTCAAATGTTCAAATACTCTACCCTTGTGATCTTTGTTCAACTTATAGGAGCGTAGCATCTGTGCTTAGCTTTACTGTCGGAGAAACAAATATAATATTTTCTCTGATAATCTGTGTCCTCACCTGGGTCAGGTCAAGAGAAAAATGCTTGTTTGTCCAATATCTCGCCCGATTTACGGTCTATTTCGAATGTGTCAGCCAAGTTAACTTCTCCAAACACAGATTCAGGTTTATGATCTTCCAAAAATGTATGAAGTGTTGAAGTTATATCATCTATAAACTTATGAGTCAGTACCAGCAGCACCAGAACAAATAAAATTTTCACCCCCGTAGATTTTTATTCCACTTGTTGAAACACACTGATTCTTTACGGGGAAATTTTGCCTTAGGCTGTTGATGCCGACGCTTTCCTAGTTCATAGTCACCACTGAAATTAACCAGTAAGCACTCCTGAGCGCCAGCAGTCACTTGGACTACATTGTTACTTATGTAATCGTCATCTGTCATGACATGTGTGCTACCAGTTTTATTCTGTAATACTGTACGAACTAATGCAGTCAGATGTTCTTTAAATCACACTAATGTTCAAGCCTGATTTTTCGAAAAAATTCTCAGGCTCGGATTCAGTAAAACGCAGAACCAATGACACAGATTTTTGTAAGCTTAATTATGACGAAATGATCTCTTCTTCTCCTGTCATATTCTTAAGTAGTTCTCGACAGCCGTTTTATGGTAGATTCTAAACAAATCTTAATTAATTCATATTCCAAACTCCTTGCAGATAATCCTTGCCCAGGCCCTGGTATGATACCACCTGGATTTTCTGCAGAATGTGATCACGGGAACGAGCAGGTTTACACTGCATATCAATACCCACACGAGGAGGAGACTGCATAAGTTTACTAAGGTCCTCAGCTCTTAACCTCCGCCTGTAAACGAATATACAGACTCTTGAGATGTCACTATCCTTCTAAGTCTCACCGGTTGCATCACCATTCGTACAGCAACAACAAGGTAACTCAGAGCTAACAAGGTAAAATGTACATAACCCGCACATGTGAGAGAGACGCTTATTACGACGTTTCGATCCGATTTAAACCATTTACAACGTCGTCGTAAGTTCCCAAGTGGCGGTATTGTTTCTTTTTGGTCTTTAAAGACAAGCTCCATTGCATGAGCTCCACTGTTGCACTCCTGCAGGACTGGGTTGTGCTTCAAGCAACGGCAGGTAACTGTATCACAAATATCACTCAATAAGGAATGAAATTAGATTCACAATTAACTTGTGTGATTTACTATATGTATGTATATGTACGTGTATATGTATTCATGCAATTACACCCGCACATAAACATGTAATTACAGTCACACAGAAATGGGTGTGTAAAAGGTAGTTGGATGTTTATGATCCGTCAGTTAACCTGGTTATCAAGGGGACAATGGTCGTAATTACGGGTTTCCCAATTAGCACGAGTCGAAATCTTAGTACACCAGACGGATGTATGTAAGTTATACCAGTGAGCAGCGGTGAACACCAGTGACATGCCCTCACGGAGCTGCAAAGACATAACCAATTTTTACTGGGGTGACACCCGTGTTGGGGACAAGATAGGTGAGAGTAAAAAAAGAGGCGGTATTAAGAGAAAGAGTAAGGAAAGTTCCCCCACCTGTTCTACTCATCTTCCCTTCCCCCCTCCCCACACACACACACTTCGCCCCAGGAAGAATGACAGGAAGGATTTTTGCGTGGTCGACACACATGTTTACCCGCGATGATATTACAGATAGAAGGGAGCCTGCAGGGCTCATTATGACTCCTCTTGTTTCTCGTACTCATTGTTGCGTCTTGAGTCTCCTGTCGGTCGCTCCACGACTGGAGGACACACACACACACACACACATATATATATATATATATATATATATATATATATATATATATATATATATATATATATATATATATATATATATATATATAATAATATAAATTCATTAATATTTATGAGGAAGCACGAGACCCGTAATGGAAATACTCTTTTTCTTAATTTGACTCGATGAGTACTACTGAATATACTGCGATGACACTAGTTCCCCGTCATGGTGGTGACACTAGTTTCCCGTCATGCTGGTAGCGCTACTTCCCAGTGACGCTGGTTGACAGTATTTAATGTAACTCTTCACAAACCAGACACAGCCGTGAAAAATAATTTATTCCAAGATAATTCGAATAAAGGAAACAAAACATAATCCTTAAGTTACAGGAGAGAGAGAGAGAGAGAGAGAGAGAGAGAGAGAGAGAGAGAGAGAGAGAGGAGTCATATGATAGCAGGGTCCCCAGGATTAAGAGTCGTACTTGTCTCAAAGCTGTTATTACTGTAAATAAAATTAGGTGGGGTTCCTTTCAAAGCCTCCAATATCATCGTATGATCAAGGGGAGAGCGAGGAGTGGGGTCCCCAACCCGCACTACCAGGGGCAGATTCTCGCCCTTGTGGTCTCCCTCCTTAAAGACCAAATCAGCCTAACAAATTACGAAATTGGCGAGGATAAGTGAGTTTGCATATTGTTTGATATTTCAGATTTCTCTTGCCACGAGAATGAAAAATAGACCACTGGAACACACTTTTTTAAAGGTCTATTATATATATATATATATATATATATTCCCCCGTGATGCCCATATGCAAGTAGTACACAAAGGGGGGCAATAGAATTGTGTTTTTATTGTCAGATAAACAGGTTCGTTGCTATATTTACCTGAGAACTATTCCAAAGACCCCTCACATAAGCAGGTTTTTTTGTTATACTCACCTGAGAAGGGATTCCAAGGCCTTTCTGACGAGTGATGCTGGTGTGACTATTCACTAAGTCGTGTGGATGCTTTAGCCAGAGTTACGGAACGTAAATTCGGATCTCCAGTAGAAGTCCATGGTTACCAGAAGGCCAGACCAACCATCAAACTAGGGTCACCAGCAGGCCAGACCAACCATCAGACTAGGGTCACCAGCAGGCCAGACCAACTATCAAACTAGGGTCACCAGCAGGCCAGACTAACCATCATACTAGAGTCACCAGCAGGCCCAGGCTCGCCTCTTCTTCCCCTCCGAGACTCCAGTTATCATGGGCTGTGATCAACGATGCTATCACTGGGCGGCACATGTGCATCTATTATCCCGTAATGAAGTTTAGCCCAATGAACCTCTGTCAATGTGAGTTTAAAGAGCGAGGAGAGGCGGGAGGGCCGAGGGGGACGCATAAAGGGCCGGCTTGGTGGATACTGTGTGCTGTTTTGTGTGTTAGCTACACGAGACTGTGCAAACACCCGGGTCTTGTTCCAGCGGCGGGTGCTGCCGACGACCTTTGGCGCACACAGGTGTCCAGGGACCTCCTAGGGGTGTGGAAGGACTCCTGGGACCACGGAAAGGGGACTTGAAGTACCCCTGGCAAGACTAACACAGTTCTTCCAGGTTGGATCTTGAAGGTTGCCTACTCGTAAACTTGATTAAATTTGCTCTTTCTGACAAGTGAGAGATTTACATGTTCTACATTACCCTCTTTTCCCTTTCTCCACCTTTTCATTTATAGTGTGAGTGGAAGTATGGTCAAAATGGAAGTTTTAAATTTTGATCAGCCTCTGTATTTACAGCTATTGACAGATAAATTGGTGGTTGATGGGCAGTATGGAGACTCATTGTTGATGACAGTGGCCAGGCAGGAGACACCACTACGCTGCACAGGATCACCTCCGCTCCTCTTGTCTCTGTGTTTCAAGGAGTGATTGACGGAGTCAGAGGAAGGGACGGTGGGAGGAAGGGACGGTGGGAGGAAGGGACGGTGGGAGGAAGGGACGGTGGAAGGAAGGGACGGTGGGAGGAAGCGACGGTGGAAGGAAGGGATGATGGGAGGAAGGGACGGTGGGAGGAAGGGACGGTGGGAGGGACAGTGGGAGGAAGGTATGGTGGGATAAAAGGGATATTAGAGGTTAGGAGTTAAGAGCAGGGGAATGGGAAGAGTGGGAAAGATGGGGGTGAGAGAGAGGTACGTAGTAAGAGGGAGGCAGAGATGCTGAACTTTTCTTGTTCCTGTTTTGGATGGATTCAGATATCATCTCGCTTCCACTACCACCTCACCACTCACCTGGTCACTTAGTGATGTCAGACTCAATGCCTCTTAGCTGTGAGACAAGTCTGTTGACATATTTCTGGATGTTTCATTTCTTTTTCTGCTGGCTTGACTACGTTCGGGCTACAATGCGAGGGCTTCAGCATGCGAATTTAAGCCACTGTAGCATATTCAAGGCCTGGCTTGACAAAGTGGCGCATATCGTCTTGAATGAATCCTCACCCAGGCTCTTCTATATATGCCAGCCATGTATTTGCTTCTGTAATTCTGCTGATGTGTGTCTAGGAAGATATCAGGTGTGAGGACTGTGTCTATGTGACTTTATGCGATGACACTGTTGTCATCGGTCTCTCCTTGGACCATTCCTGCAGAGTCAGTCTTTATTCTGTCTTCCTCAGTTCGTAATATTCTCGTCAGTTTAGCATCATCTGCAAACAACGACAAGTAGGAGTCGCCTGTTGTTAATTATAAGTCAGCTGGATGATTGCATTTTATGTCTCTCTCATCCTCTCTCATCCTTCCTCCAGACAGGGATGAATCTATTTCTCACTTTATAACACTTATTGTATTAGGTGTGTTTTCTGTGTGTGTGTTTACATTCTTAGGTTATTGCGCCGTGTGTGTGTGTGTGTGTGTTTTAGGTGTAGATGTATGCAAGTTTGGCGTACATGATGTGTGCATTTTAAGTGCATGTGTATATTACGTGTATACGATATGTAAATATGTTGAGTGTATATGCTGTGTATGTTTTTAAGGTGTAGGCCAGGATGTGTACTCCCCAAGTTGTACTCACAGAGTTGTGCGTGTGTGGGGTTGAGACTCAGCTCCTGGCCCCGCCTCCTAGAGTACTCTGATTGGCAATATGTGTGTGTGTGTGTGTGTGTGTGTGAGAGAGAAGAGAGAGAGAGAGAGAGAGAGAGAGAGAGAGAGAGAGAGAGAGAGAGAGAGAGAGAGAGAGAGATTATTATTATATTATTATAATCAAATAGAAGCGCTAAACCACAGGGGTTATACAGCAGAGAGAGAGAGAGAGAGAGAGAGAGAGAGAGAGAGAGAGAGAGAGAGAGAGAGAGAGAGAGAGAGAGAGAGAGACAGAGACAGAGAGAGAGAGAGAGAGAGAGAGAGAGAGAGAGAGAGAGAGAGAGAGAGAGAGAGAGAGAGAGAAGGGGAGACATGTGGCGAGCCAGTATTAAACAAACATTGCATCAGTAAGGGCTGTACCAGACCTATACACGATTTCAATGCCGCAGTCCACCAACATTACAACCCTCACCACCACACTCGCTGCCGTCCCTAAACGCACCCCACCCGACCCGCTCACTGATTTCACACTTCACCACGAAGCCACAAATACATTTAATACAGAGACGGTAAGACCACAGTATATCAGGTCTGAGGCTGACAGGGAGGTGTGTGGCAACAACCTCCAGCACCTCGTCCTCGTCTACCCCTCCTGTGCTATTCACTGCCCTACCAACCATTGTTGCTCGTCAAACAAGCCACTGATCGACGCTACTAAACGCTCACACCAGAACACTCACCACCTCGCAGCTGTTACAACTTTGCTCCAGTCTTTTAGCAATTGTGCTCACTAGAGCACCACTACCACAGTTACCCTTCTCAATCCCCCTCACAACTGCAGTCTGTGAGTGCCCAGAGAGTAGAAATAGTAGAGAAAAGAGAGAGAGAGAGAGAGAGAATGGAGAGACGACTATAGAAGCCTGGACCAGCCTCACAGAGTGGGTCCCCCCTGCTAACTAACCACACGTCCCGGGAGACCAATGTAATACTTATGACCCTTGACGGATTTGCATCTAATGTGGCTCCTTTCCTCCCTTACACATCCCCTCCCTACCCCTCTTTCCCTTACCATCAACCCCTACCTCCATCCCCGCTTCTCTTTCACTCCCCCAGCGATTTTTGTTTAAAACGAGAGTGGTGTTGCGTTTTCATGCTTTGATGCCCTTCAATTCTCCAGTCTACCACGGCATTTACATGCTATTTGAGAGGAGGGGGAGGAAATGAAAGAGGGGAGGAAGAAGTGGGGGAGGTGGAGGAAGAAGAAGGAAGGAAGGGGAAGAGGAGTTATAGGAGGAGGATGTTGAAAACAAGGAGAAATAAGACAAGTGGAAGAAAATTAAAGATAAGAAGGACTTTTCGCAAGCTGGACGGTGTTAGGCTCTGACCAGGACTGACGGGGAGATATACTGTACTGTCAGGTCTGGCTATGAAGACACAACATACACAACAAACCCCAATTCAAATAATTTATCGCTCAGGGTAGAACTTTATCAAGTCATCAAACTTAACGAGGCTCTCTTTGCTGAGCGAAACGTTGTCCAGATTAAAAAAAAACGTTCTACATATTGTGTCACCATACCCATACTACTGATGTGTTGCTGTCTGCGTACTCTGTCTCCTGCTAATTGGTCGTGTGTCGCAGATTTCTGCCACTGTCTTGCGTTTTACAGTTTTGATTGTGCCTCTGTCACCCAGTGTTGTGGGCGAGCGTAGTGGGTGGAGTAGTGGGAGTGTAGTGGGTGTAGCAGGAAGGTTGCAGCTGAAGTAGTGAGACGATGAGGTGAGATTTGTCCTCATGGAAGCATTTGATGTCGTTGCATTAGCTAATCTGGTCACCATTCGGGATGTGACACATGATGTCACCTCTGCTATCAGTTCTCTAAAATCAACTCTTTATGTTTACGTTTCCATCTGCATTTGTGTACCATACTTTAAATTGTTTCTTACTCTTCTAATTTATGACCGCTTTCGCCACTCATTTTTTTTATTTAAGAAGCTTAGGTACGCCCAGAGTGTGACTCGTGTACTCTTGGTGAAAGCTACATCCCTGTCATATTCCACCACATAGGATGGGTTTTATGCATATGGTAATGAAATCTGTCAGTCCAAGCTGGGGGACTTCTGCTGGGCGATGAAATACCCTCAAACATTCAACTATGGGTTCATTAGTTACGAGAGCTTCAAAGGTCTTGTTCCAGCAGGGTCAGAGTTACCCTTGCTCGGGTGTTAGGGTGGAATGAGTTAGGGTTAGGGAGGGAGTTAGTTTTTTTTTTTTGTACAGGATTGTTTGCAATGAGAGTCTCCATGTGTGGGTGAAAGTGATGTCTGATGGTGAATATGAATGCACTTGAAGGTGAGCCGGGAAAGGTATATGTAATGTTGGATGGGTAAAGATGATAAGAAGGTTTATGGGAGGGGAATGATATGGTTAAAGAGTATATTTGTTCTATGGTTAATATACTTGTTAGAGACTGAGGGTAGAGAGGAAAGAAGAGTTGAAGTGAGCTAATTTCTCCTTATTTCTTCTCTTCCTATCTTCATTCATCTATGTATTGTTTCACATAATCCTTCAATGGTTCCCTTTCCACTTTAGTTCTGTCCTGGTAAAGGTTTACATAGATGTGCATTTCTTTATTTACATAGTTTTTTTCCCTATCATTCTGCTTCATAACTCTGGAGTAAAAATAACCAGGAAATTTGTCACACGCCATATATTTTATAATACACTTGTGATTTCTATAATTCCTTTAGTCTTTTACTTCTAACCTTTGCATTTATCCCGCCTTAAGTCGTTTTCCGCCCGAAGGAAGTCCTAAGTTATCAGTATTCTTTTGTTCTTCGTCCTTTATTCAGTTCATTAAAGTTGTCTCGTATTGTTAAGTCTACCTTGAAAAGGTTCTACAATATATTTCCTTTTTCCATTTCCAGCATCCTCCACTCTCTCTCTTTGCCATTTGTTCCCTAATTCTCTCCACTTCTTCTCCCAGATTTTCTATTTCCTCTTTCTTGCTTCTGTTCAGTTATTCTGATGCAATCATTCTTGTTTCGCATTCCTCATTTTCCTTCTTTGTCATTTTAAAACGATCTTACATCTCCGGGAGATTGTTCAGCTTCATGTCCCATTCCTCACCCATGTTGTATTTAGTCAGGCTAACATCAGATCTAAAAATTACTTCCCTATTCCTCCCCATAAGAACATAAGAAAGGGGGAACACTGCAGCAGGCCTGTTGGCCCATACTAGGCAAGTCCTTCACAATCCGTCCCACTAACAATATTTGCCCCAGGTCTTCCTTCCACTACCCTTCGACTGCTTTCTTTCTTGTTTAATTTTTAACAGGCTCATCACAATCAGCTCTTGGTATAACGAGGTAGTTTAGTTGATAAAATTGCGGTTCTGTAATAAACGAGGTTGAGGTAATGCAGTGGATGAGATTGTGGGAGATAAGAGATTGAGAGGAGGGAGGGTAACTGGTGAAGAGAGTCGGTAAAGTTACAGAAAGGGTGAGAGTGGGAGACAGAAGACACTCAAGTGAACACGGTGTATTATTTATCCAATACTGTCGGTTGAAAACTTTCCTGTTTAGAGTGTGTAAGTGTGACCCGTGTAAGTGTGACCCGTGTAAGTGTGACCCGTGTAAGTGTGACCCGTGTATACATATATAAATTATTCTAGCTACTCACTGAGTTGTACTTGCCGAGCTGTGTTTGCTGGGGGTCGAGACTCGGCTCTCGTTCGCTCCTCCTAGACCCCTTTTGATCAGCGTAACTAATGTCTGGCCTTGACAAAGCTCCTGGAGAGGCAAATGTTGCCACACTAAAATATCGAATTAGTTGCACTTGTGTTCTTTTACCTAACTTATCATATACAGTGTTAAGGCTGTGTATTGAGTTTGTTTGCACTATTCCCTCATTCAACTCCTTCCATTTTCAACTCCCCAAAACACCTAGATACGTCCTTATGGCTCATCTGTGTCATCAGCTTCCACCTGTGTCCACTTCATCTTGTTTTTCCTAATTCAAATAGATTATCTCTATCTATCCATCCCATGAATTCCTCTTAAGGTTCTGTGTATCACAATCCTGTGTATCCTAGTCCTTCCCTCCGCCAGTTCCGTTAGGTTCAAGTTCTTCAGCCTCTTCTTACAGGACCTTCCTCTCAGTTTTGGGACTAGTTTTTTTTTTTTCAAACCTTTGGAAGTCTTCGGAGCTTCTGCACGTGCCTGACCAGGAGGGGGCTCTACTCTTGGGCCACGTATTCAGTGACTGGTCTAACATGTGTCGTGTATAAAATTCTGAAGGATTCTTTGTTCAGGTTCCTGAATGCTGTGTTTATTTCTCCTCTGTGTGTGTGTGTGTGTGTGTGTGTGTGTGTGTGTGTGTGTGGCGCGCACGTGTTGGGGTTCACCACATAAACATATCTCAAATTGCTGTAGTAATCAGACTTATGCTAATGTGCTCTTAACCCATCACTTATCACTGGAGGAGCTTATGATAGGGAGGGGAGAGTGTAGGGGAGAATCTAGGGGTAAAAAGTCTAGGGAAGACTTTAGGGAAGAGCCTAGAAAAGGGGAGCAATGGGCACATACTACCGGGAATAGGGTAGATTTGTTATAGAAATTGAAAAGAATGTAGTGGGCAGGAACTATGGGGGGGGGGGGCTGATCAAGGACTGGGTCGCGGGGGCGTTGACCCCCGACACACCCTCCAGGTAGACTCCTAGTGAGGCAGGAACTATATCTGTACGTGTCTCTCGTCCTCTGGTAGCAGTGTCTAAGGACCCCAATGATCGCGAGTCGTCTCTTTATGTTAAATCACAAGAGTTACAGTAGGAATGAGATAGTTAGAATACAGCAGTAAAACAAACAATGTCTACGGATAGGCAGAGACGTAAGGAAGGTAAAGTTACCTTACCACTGAAGGAATTTTATAGGGGTGGTTTATGTCACCATGTAGCAAAAACCACCCCTTTAAAGTCCGTTAAAACCCCTCCTTCTCCCTTCAACACAAACAATTCCCATCGTACTACTAGTAATACTAGAAATACTTTTCCAATACACTGCAACTTCTAGCAATCTTGTATGCGGTACTTTGTCAGAGGCTGAAACTTGTATTGCGAGATGAACCTCGATCAGCTGTCATTATATTGGTATCTCAATGGATATTTTACGGTCGTGTCTGGGATAATGGTTTCTTAATAATAATGAACGTCACTGTCAGGTTTATGGCAGGATAAGTAATACACACTTTCTGTCTCCTTAAAAAACACTGTGGGAGTCGTTACTCTCCAGTTGTTTGACACTCGGGTAACTGGTGAGATAGGGATGAAATGGCATAAAACTGAGGGGTAAATAGGGATAAGAGGAAAAATAGGAGGTAGGGAAAAGAGAGACAGGGAGAGAAATGGGGAAAAATGCAAGAGAAGGGTGGTAGAAAAGGAGAAGAAACAACATGATGGATCTGTAATCAATGATACCAGTAGTGGGTCCAGTCCAGCCCACACACTCAGACCTGTGACCCACACACAGTAGTGGGTCCAACCCAGCCCACACACTCAGACCTGTGACCCACACACAGTAGTGGATCCAGTCCAGCTCACACAACCAGACTTGTGACGCACAAAGTGACATACACACACTGTGACACAGGTCTGGTTGTTTATCACATGGTTTAGGGATGATACTGCGGGTGTAGAGAGTGTGGTGGTAGTCGTGGATGGTGGTTAGTCGATGGTTGGTAGGTGATGGTACTGTGGTGGTGTGGAGGTGGTGGTAGTCGTGGATGGTGGTGGTAGTCGTGGATGGTGGTGGTAGTCGTGGATGGTGGTGGTAGTCGTGGATGGTGGTGGTAGTCGTGGATGGTGGTGGTAGTCGTGGATGATGCCTAGGTGGTGAGATGATCTGGTAAGGGGAGTGTTGGGTGAGCGTAGATGTGGCACAATTTGCCTACGTTAGTGCCAGTCTATCACGGAAGCTCTTGATGTAAACACAGAGCTCTGAAGTGAACTTAAAATGTAAACATTAACACTACCTCGGGGGCTTTAAGTTTTATTATTAATTTAGAAAGGCTTAAATAATAATTGAATAACCTTTGGGAACGGCATTAATTACAGAGATTGCATAAATTCTAGGTCCATTCTGGGCAAAAGCCTCCTGGGACGAGCAGGATTGTGATTTTACCACTGAATGGCAGGTCGAAGCTTTTCGGAATTCAGACTGGGACAGTGTGTGTGTGTATGTGTGTGTGTGTGTGTGTGTGTGTGTGTGGATAACCTGCAAGTTCCATCCCTCACCAACACAAAAACTACCTGGCAAAACTGTCGAGCCTCAAAAGAGTCCTAGCAATTCCTCAGCTATCAAAATAGACCCCACTCACTAAGTGTCAGAACGTGTGTGTTGTGACTGATCGTTGGCGATATGAAGAAACTGTTTTGTAGTGGTCACTCAATATATAAAAATCACTAAAAAGAAGTAGGGCAAATACTTCACAATGGTAAATTTGTAATAATATTATTTGGAACATTTCACTCGGCATATTATCTATTAGTTTGAGATATAAATAGGAAATAATTATTAACCGTGCCTTTAGATCACGGATCTCTCTTTTAACTTACATTTACAGGTAAGCAGTCATCTCGCAGGACAAGAATTTTTCTCCCAGACTGCTGACTTTAGGCACTGGAGGGTAGTCTGCTGAGAAGACCTTAGCTAGGGGCAGTCTTCACACCTGACGTCTGCTGTATGGTATGCGCGGGTGACACTGATCTAATGGTTCTTCGTTTGTTGTAATCCAGAAACAAGAAGTGTCAAGGATATGTGTGAGGGTTAATTTATCATCTCAGTCTGCGAAGGCAGAAACCACCTCACATCAATGAAGTTCTTAAACGTATCGACAGTATGAGTGATGGAAGGGACCTCGTTTTGAGATTTTTGGTCGGGGAGTCAGGGATTCATGACATTTTTCTCTTCAACGGAAAATCTCTCATCACTGTATTATTTTCCCAATTTTGTCCCTCATATGTTTTATAGTTTCCAGACGAGTCATTCTTCGTTTAAGAAGACACATGTGCAATACTTTGGTGTCTTCATTGGTCAAAACGTTTCGCCTGAACAGTTTCTTCCACTGAATACAGAGGCGACTGTCGTATTGGAGACAGCAGAGGAAGTGGAAAGATAATTTAAAAGTGTTCAGTCTTTTAGTCCTGAAGAATTGAAATCTGTTCACTCCTTTAGCCTTGATTGAAGGTGTTAATTCTCATAACCTAAAACATATTTCCTCTACTGTCTCCGGTATGAAAGTCGCTCCTGCATTCGACAGAAGGAACCTGCTGGACAAGAAAGTATTTTACCAGCTTGTCAGTCTTCCATACCATTAATATACAAATGCTCATTAGTTGAGAAACACATCTCAGCATCCTGGCTGCCAGTAATCTGAAAGCTCTTATCGTCGTGTTTAACTGAGGCGAGAAGCTCGGGTTATCGAAGCTTACACGTTACAAACAAAAATAGGAAAGATTCCAGACTACTGGAAATGCTTTTAGCATTATTTCTGAAGATAAACTCTAACACGCAGTTCAAGAAACATCCAATACACTTAGAAGGTGTGAACAATGGCAGACACGTGAAGGTAAAAGGCAAATGTCTGTATATCAAGGCAGTTCACCCTAAGTTGATACCTGGGAATGATCTTCCGTCAGCTACTCTTCGGTATTGCAGTATGTCAGCCGGATGACCTCTGACACACACACACACACACACACACACACACACACACACACACACACACACACACACACACACCACACACACACATACGTCAGGAGTCAAGAGGAAAAAACGTTCTCTGCAAGAGTACAATGACTCGCTTTATATATCCTAACTTTCTGCATGCTACTTCTAGATTTTTTTTAAAGCTAATTCTTTGCCAAGTTAGTCGAGTGTATCAGGATAGCTAAGTTACAGTTAGTTCCTCATTTACCATCACATAAAAAGATAGACGTAGGTAATTAACTAAGTATTCTAACAGTTATCCCGTTGATTAGTTAGCTAGTATACAGAGAACTGATTAAACATAATTTAGTCACTGCTAGTTAACCAAGTAAGAGTTAGAATAATGGTAGACGCAGTTCTAGGTGTGTTGCTGAAGTTAGCAGGAAGTTACTTGTTAGAAAGGGGGAAAGGGGGCAGGGGGAAGGAAGAGGAGAGAAAGAAAAGGAGAGAAAGGGAAAAGAATAGAAGAAGAGGGGAGAGCACTGAAGTTGGGTAGTGAGCAACATAGGAGGGGAGAGAGAGTTAAGGGAAGAATCTGTGTAGTGTGTAGATTGTTTTGATTGTATTCCCGGTAGAAACGACAAATCCTCAGGGGGAATAACACAGCGCTTGGGGGGGGGGAGGGGTAACCAACTATGACCAAAATTTTTTAAAGTTGTGAACCCGTAAGCCAGCGGAAGGCTGGCTTACCGGTCCACTGGTCCACTGGTCCACCGGTCCACCCAATTGTCCTCAAAGATTTGTTAAGTTATACCATGAATTAAGGAAAGATCCTGGACTTCATTTTACGAAACAGACAAAGCAAATGCGATAGTAATTATGGACAAGGTAGATTATAGTGGGAAAATGAACGTGTTATTAGATGATGGGGGAAACTTACGTGCCTCTTAACCTTTACTGTCTTAATCTCACTTAAGTTCTCTACTAGCAGCGGATAGTAGAAGTGTGAAACAAAACAAAACCAAAAAAGTTCTCTTATAATTACGTTCAATAATCTCCCCTTTGCCGTCAAGACGTAATATCTGGTGAGTTAAGTTAGCAAGTGGACACTTAGCCAGTTGTAGCACTTTGTCTGGCTCAAGTGCACTTCCAGCGGTAGTTGGTAATTTGTCCTCCATTACCCCGCCACGACCGCCACAACCTCGCTGCTTCTGAGAGTCTGATGGAAAGTTTCTCCTATTTTGATGTCTTTTATTAAAGTTCATGTTTTATTCTGTCCGTCTGTTTCTGTCTCTCCCTGTCTGTCTGTCCGTCTCTCTCTCTCCCTCTCTCTGTACTCACGGTATGTACTCTCCCTCTCTCTGTGCTCACGGTATGTACTCTCCCTCTCTCTGTGCTCACGGTATGTACTCTCTCTCTGTACTCACGGTATGTACTCTCTCTCTCTCTGTACTCACGGTATGTACTCTCTCTCTGTGCTCACGGTATGTACTCTCTCTCTCTCTGTGCTCACGGTATGTACTCTCTCTCTGTGCTCACGGTATGTACTCTCTCTCTGTACTCACGGTATGTACTCTCTCTCTCTGTGTGCTCACGGTATGTACGCTCTCTCTCTCTCTGTGCTCACGGTATGTACTCTCCCTCTCTCTGTACTCACGGTATGTACTCTCTCTCTGTACTCACGGTATGTACTCTCCCTCTCTCTGTGCTCACGGTATGTACTCTCTCTCTCTCTGTGCTCACGGTATGTACTCTCCCTCTCTCTGTACTCACGGTATGTACTCTCTCTCTCTCTGTACTCACGGTATGTACTCTCCCTCTCTCTGTACTCACGATATGTACTCTCCCTCTCTCTGTGCTCACGGTATGTACTCTCCCTCTCTCTGTGCTCACGGTATGTACTCTCTCTCTGTGCTCACGGTATGTACTCTCTCTCTGTACTCACGGTATGTACTCTCCCTCTCTCTGTGCTCACGGTATGTACTCTCTCTCTCTGTGCTCACTGTATGTACTCTCTCTCTCTCTGTGCTCACGGTATGTACTCTCCCTCTCTCTGTACTCACGGTATGTACTCTCCCTCTCTCTGTGCTCACGGTATGTACTCTCTCTCTGTGCTCACTGTATGTACTCTCTCTCTCTCTGTACTCACGGTATGTACTCTCTCTCTCTGTGCTCACGGTATGTACTCTCCCTCTCTCTGTACTCACGGTATGTACTCTCCCTCTCTCTGTACTCACGGTATGTACTCTCCCTCTCTATGTGCTCACGGTATGTACTCTCCTCTCTCTGTACTCACGGTATGTACTCTCCCTCTCTCTGTGCTCACGGTATGTACTCTCCCTCTCTCTGTGCTCACGGTATGTACTCTCCCTCTCTCTGTGCTCACGGTATGTACTCTCCCTCTCTCTGTACTCACGGTATGTACTCTCTCTCTCTGTGCTCACGGTATGTACTCTCCCTCTCTGTCTCACGGTATGTACTCTCCTCTCTCTGTGCTCACTGTATGTACTCTCCCTCTCTCTGTACTCACGGTATGTATCTCTCTCTCTCTGTACTCACGGTATGTACTCTCCTCTCTCTGTCTCACGGTATGTACTCTCCCTCTCTCTGTGCTCACGGTATGTACTCTCCTCTCTCTGTGCTCACTGTATGTACTCTCTCCCCTGTGCTCACTGTATGTACTCTCTCTCTCTGTGCTCACTGTATGTACTCTCCCTCTCTCTGTACTCACGGTATGTACTCTCTCTCTGTGCTCACGGTATGTACTCTCTCTCTCTCTGTACTCACGGTATGTACTCTCTCTCTGTGCTCACGGTATGTACTCTCCTCTCTCTGTACTCACGGTATGTACTCTCCCTCTCTCTGTGCTCACGGTATGTACTCCTCTCTCTGTGCTCACGGTATGTACTCTCCTCTCTGTGCTCACGGTATGTACTCTCCTCTCTCTGTACTCACGGTATGTACTCTCTCTCTGTGCTCACGGTATGTACTCTCTTTTGTGCTCAGGTATGTATTCTCTCTCTCTGTGCTCACGGTATGTACTCTCACTCTCTCTGTACTCACGGTATGTACTCTCCCTCTCTCTGTGCTCACGGTATGTACTCTCCCTCTCTCTGTGCTCACTGTATGTACTCTCCCTCTCTCTGTGCTCACTGTATGTACTCTCACTCTCTCTGTGCTCACGGTATGTACTCTCCCTCTCTCTGTGCTCACTGTATGTACTCTCTCTCTCTCTGTGCTCACTGTATGTACTCTCCCTCTCTCTGTGCTCACTGTATGTACTCTCCCTCTCTCTGTGCTCACTGTATGTACTCTCTCTCTGTGCTCACGGTATACTCTCTCTGTGCTCAGGTATGTACCTTTTTCTGTCCACGTATGTACTCTGTGCTCACGGTATGTACCTCTCTCTCTGTACTCACGGTATGTACTCTCCTCTCTGTGCTCACGGTATGTACTCTCTCTCTCTGTCTCACTGTATGTACTCTCCCTCTCTGTGCTCACTGTATGTACTCTCCTCTCTCTGTGCTCACTGTATGTACTCTCCTCTCTCTGCTCACTGTATGTACTCTCTCTCTGTATTCACGGTATGTACTCTCTCTCTCTGTGCTCACTGTATGTACTCTCCCTCTCTCTGTGCTCACGGTATGTACTCTCAATCTTTCTGTGCTCACTGTATGTACTCTCCCTCTCTCTGTACTCACGGTATGTACTCTCCTCTCTCTGTGCTCACGGTATGTACTCTCCCTCTCTCTGTGCTCACGGTATGTACTCTCCCTCTCTCTGTGCTCATGGTATGTACTCTCCCTCTCTCTGTACTCATGGTATGTACTCTCCCTCTCTCTGTGCTCACGGTATGTACTCTCCCTCTGTCTGTGCTCACGGTATGTACTCTCCCTCTCTCTGTGCTCACGGTATGTACTCTCCCTCTCTCTGTGCTCACGGTATGTACTCTCCCTCTCTCTGTGCTCACGGTATGTACTCTCCCTCTCTCTGTGCTCACGGTATGTACTCTCCCTCTCTCTGTGCTCATGGTATGTACTCTCCCTCTCTCTGTGCTCATGGTATGTACTCGCACTCTCTCTGTGCTCACTGTATGTACTCTCCCTCTCTCTGTGCTCACGGTATGTACTCTCCCTCTCTCTGTACTCATGGTATGTACTCTCCCTCTCTCTGTGCTCATGGTATGTACTCTCACTCTCTCTGTGCTCACTGTATGTACTCTCCCTCTCTCTGTGCTCACGGTATGTACTCTCCCTCTCTCTGTGCTCATGGTATGTACTCTCACTCTCTCTGTGCTCACTGTATGTACTCTCCCTCTCTCTGTACTCACTGTATGTACTCTCCCTCTCTCTGTACTCACGGTATGTACTCTCCCTCTCTCTGTACTCACTGTATGTACTCTCCCTCTCTCTGTGCTCACTGTATGTACTCAACATTCACATAAAACGCTTATTCGCTACACCACAAAACAGATGCAGTCCTTTTTTTCCCAGGATGAGGTGGGTGGTGTGTGTGTGTGTGTGTGTGTGTGTGTGTGTGTGTGTGTGTGTGTATCAGCAGCAGCAAGAACAGGACGAACACTTATTTTGGCTCAATGACGGCTCTTCCTATTACACACACACACACACACACACACACACACACACACACACACACACACACACACACACACACACACACCACACCAGGTGTTATCCCTCACAGCATGGACGTCCCAGAGGTATACCACCAGGTGGTATCCATCACAGCAGGTACACCCCAGAGGGATACCACCAGATGGTAACCCTCACAGCAGGGACGCCCCATAGGTATACTACCAGTGGTATCCCTCACAGCTGGGACGCCCCAGAGGTATACCACCAGTGGTATCCCTCACAGCAGCGACGCCCAAGAGGTATACCATCAGATGGTATCCCTCACAGCAGGGACGCCCCAGAGGTATACCACCAGTGGTATCCCTCACAGCAGGGACGCCCCAGAGGTATACCACCAGTGGTATCCCTCACAGCAGGGACGCCCCAGAGGTATACCACCAGTGGTATCCCTCACAGCAGGGACGCATTAATGCTGTGGATCTAAAACAGATTGTCATTACTGCAATTAAATATAATTTGTCAAAGTCTTTTATAAAAACGAGGGTCGAGCTTTTTGTTATTTGGATTTACCTTTTCTGTATTGAACAGATTAATGGAGATTACCTTGTTGTAATAATAATAATAATAATAATAATAATAATAGTGATATTGATAATGTTAAAAATAATAGCAACATCAACAACAACAACAACAACAATAATAATAATAATAATAATAATAATAATAATAATAATAATAATAATAATAATAATAATAATTATTATCAATGTTTTCATTATTTGAGCATCAAATTAGTCGTTACTAAATTCTCTTGACTTTCGTTTTTTTCATTCCTTCTCTTCTTCGTCCTCTCACCGTCTTCCTAACCCACCCTTACCCTCTTCCTCTCCTCTCTTTCTTGACTTTTTCATCCACTTCTTTTACAACTTTACTCTCTTTTCTCCTCCCCTTCACAACCTCTCCACTCATCATTCATTCTCTCTTTCTATCCATCAGGCTCCCTCCGTTCCTCTGTTTCTTCTCTGTCTCTCTCTCTCATGTGCCGAGATGTTTCGCCTGTCCAGCAGACTTCTTCAGTAGAATACAGACGAATATAACACTGACGACAGTAGCTGAAGTATGTTTGAGGTTATCAGTCCTTTGGCCTACAGCAGAAGCATGAAGCTAGAGCTTATATATATAATAAAGTAGAAATTAAGAGTAGCAGCTGGAGTTGACGCCACAGGTGAGCGTGGCCTTCTAGTGGAAGTAGGTGGTGACAAACACTCGGTAAGCAAAGGTGTTGCAGTATTTATGATAGGTGTTTGTAACAGGTTGATAATTCTTGCACTGCTGATGTTGACAATGTGTTCTTTCGTTGTGCCTATGGCGCCCCTCTTTTGTCGTGCCTCTATTTTTCGGTAGGTCTATTCTTCACTTCCATATTTCCCACTCCTGCAATGGGTTTGTTTTACAATTTCTCATCTCTGTCTCTCACTCCAGTAAGCTGGTATGGAAGCATGAATGTTAGGGACTCGCCTTGCAGGTCTGTTCCCTTGATAAATATTACGACATCTCTGTCCCTAGTTCCACTAGTGTAAATGTTCTACTAAGTGGATGCGAACTATAGAATGACCTCTGTATGTTATCTAGCTGGGATATCTCACCCGAACACTTGTAAATGGTCGTCAAATGTTTCTCTCTTGTGTGTGTTGTTATTTGTGTGTCTCACCTGCCTTGAAGGGCGGCGTGAAGAGAGAACTTTCTTCTGTACGGGAGAACACAAGTGCTGTGCAGCGTACCATTACTAGTGTGGCTTCTCCGGTCTCCTCTCTGCCTCTTCGTCTCCTCCTCCTCATCTTGTCTCCATCTCCCCTGGCCTCCTCTTTATTTCGCTTCTATTCTTCTGTGGACAATCTAATAACAGTAGTCCTCCATCGACTTCTTTCTTTTCACCTACCTTTCTTTCATGCTTTCTTACCTCTCTTAATTATCCTCCTTTCCTCTCCTTCCTCTCTTCATTTACTCCTACCATTTTCCTTCTCTTATCTTCCTTTTCCATCACCCGTTCTTCCCTCTCCAAATATTCCCACCTCTTCTTCCTTTCACTCACCCTCTCTCCCTTTTACCCCTCCTATTCCATCTCTTTACCCCCCGTCTCCTTACCCCCCACTCAGGCACTTCCCATTGGCACCTCATAATCACGGTCAGGTAACTCCTAACAATCGGTCTCTTGCAATTAACGAATGTGAAGATTATTAAGTCTGCTCTCTGGGTATGTTGTATGAGGGAGCCGCGGGTGTCAGCACCGCAGGGTGTGTTGTGAGGCGCGTCTCTGGTGTGAGATACTGTGCGACACACCTGACTGAGGGCCTTGTTCAGTGAGTGTCCTTATAATGAGCGCGTGCGTGTCCTTGTAATCTGAGTGCGTGCATGTCCTTGTAAGGTGTCCCTATCTCCGAATGTGTGTCTCACAACGTTATAAGTTCTGACCTCCGTTACAACTCCGTCCATAAACAGGTTGGACAACCAGAGGTCACAATACGCGTCCATCCCCATCCAAAGCCACTGTTACTGGAACATATTCCCTTTCATTCCAACATACCGAAACATCGCTCCTACAACATCAAATTTCTTGACAGCTTCTGCCAACTTGCCACCTATTGGTGTCTGGGGCAACAAGAGGATGTAGAGGTTATGAAGACGACGTTGGGCCACCTGACAGTCGCCCAACATCACCTGACAGTGGCCCATCATCACCTGACAATGGCCCAACATCACCTGACAATGGCCCAACATCACCTGACAGTGGACCAACATAATATGTGTAGGGAAAAAAATATACGTGAAAAAACATACAACAAACACGTTAGTTTGTTGTGTTGTGTGCGACGTTGTTTCTCCGACTCCCGCGAGATTAGCTAATAACCCGTCCTAAGCTCACTTCAGTCAAATTTAACTAATTCTTCCTCCGACCGTCTTTGATCATGTGAAATGATTTCAACTCATCGTAGAGAGAGACTTTTTTTTTTTTTGGGGGGAGAATATGTAATTCCACCTACAATATTGAAGTCTCCGCTAAGCCCATAGGCAAACAAGCACCGTACGCACAACTCCGCCCGGGGCGGGGTAGTAGACAGCTTTCATCCCTCAACCACCAATCGGCGTTATAACTTTGTGTGACGTCAGACGCCCGGGGTGACCAATAGCTGCCGTGGGCGACGGTGTCGTCACGATGCACCGCCCCCGGTCACGTTGCTAGGGGGGTGCCTGGCACTGAGCCACGCCTCTGGCACTATGCAGGAAATCAATGATGTCTGGACCGGGATGTTGCCGGTGGAATTTTAGCCTTGAGATAGGTGGTAGTGGAGGGGTTGAGGAGCTCAGAGTGTGGCCGAGGTCTATGGACCTGGGGCTCCAGGCTCAGTGCCTGTGCTCCAGGCTCAGTGCCTGGGCTCCAGGCTCAGTGCCTGGGCTCCAGGCTCAGTGCCTGGGCTTCAGGCTCAGTGCCTGGGGCTTCCTTCTTGAAAGATGCTATTCAGAGGGTTAACTTGAAGGTAAACGCAAGTATACTGATAGTTCCCTAGAAGCGGTCAGAAAGGGGAACAGAGGCCTAGAAGGAGAGAGAGAGAGGGGGGGGAGGTAGGAAAAAGGGATCCATATCCACTAGTGGTCTGGTCACCGGGGAGCGACTGTGGTGAAAGAGGGGAGACGAGGGGAGGGGGAGACTAAAAAAACTTATACATAAAAAGGGTCTCTTTGTGTCAGCATCAAAGTGAGGAGCTGGAGGAGAGCTGGGAAGCTTTCGTCGAGGTAATGTAGATACTTAAGTGTGGAGCTTTATTATGGTAAGCCAGCCTGGCGACAGCACTACACACACACACACACACACACACAGGACAAAAATCCTTGCGTCAAGGGTCGTCACAGGTAGGGGCCACACCCAGAGGTCGTCACAGGAAGGAGTCACACCCGGGGGGTCGTCACAGGTGTTACTGGGTGCCACTGTTTGATCTTCAAGCACTGGCACTGAGAGTGCCGGCACCCACAATAGGGATACATACATATTTGTAAACAAAAGCTTATGAACTTCCAAGCTACAATGGACAACAATCCTACCCCCTTTAGCTTGTTCTAGTCTCCCCTTTTTTCCTTAGTTCGTCTTGGCCTCCCTCTTCTTTCCCCCTCACCCTCCTCTCCCAACTCACCTCTCTCTCTCTCTGCCATCCCCACCACCCATAACCTGTGTCCGATCGCTTCTACCCTCACTTATTCCCTCTAGAGCCAACCATCCTCTGAAATTCATCCTTTCTCGTTCTCTCCCCCTTTCCCCATTGCCTTTCCTTCTCTTGTGTTTCTCTCTCTCTCTCTCTCACGTGTCTCTCCCCTACATTACCACCATAAGTAATACGACGCAGTAATTATCAAACTTCTACCCTTCCCCTTCCCCCTTCCCTTTCAACCTCCCCATCCCCCCTTTCCCCTTCCAAATCCTCCCTCCCTCCCCCTCTTTCACCATCACACAACATATCTGATCACTGTAAACTGCCCTGGCCTTTCCCTCCCTGCACTCTCCCTCCCCCTACCTGACATCTCCCTTCCCTTACCTGGCCTCTCCCTCCCCCACGATCACTACCAACACCACTACCTACCACCACCATCCCCACCAACCACCCCCAACCCCTACCACCACCACCCTCAAAACCCACCATCACTACCAACCACCACCCCCACCAACCACCACCACCACAACCAACCCCCACCACCACAAGGTTGCCGCGGGGTTGGGGTGTGCGGGTGAGGGACGGCCGGATATCTTGTGTTTTCTCCCAGTGTTTTTTTTCGTCTCGGTACTTCATTATTTGCTGTCAGACTCACTCGCAGCGGCTGTCAGCATTAATTAGACGTAAGGTTAAAAAGCACACGGGATGGGGGGGGGGGGTACTGGGAACAGAAACATCGTGGGAGTCTAGGAGAGGAGAGAGGAAGATTGGGAAGGGAGAGGTAGGGGAAGCAGAGAGTAGGGGAAGATAGGGAGGGGAAGGGGGGTGACAGGTCTTGAATTTGACACTGGAGTTCGTGGCACTGTAGGTGATCTTAAGTTCGTGGCACTATAGGTGATCTTAAGTTCGTGGCACTGTAGGTGATCTTAAGTTCGTGGCACTATAGGTGATCTTAAGTTCGTGGCACTGTAGGTGATCTTAAGTTCGTGGCACTGTAGGTGAACTTAACGTCTTTAGTACCGGAGTTGAACTTTGGGTCTTGGCACTGTAAGCGAAAACGAAGAAACTCTACGCTGGACTTCCTCCTAGTTTCACTGTTAACAGTGCCGTCACCGGGAAAGTTATCCCAAGACTCCTTCTACACTGTTTTTCTTCCCGTTTTTTCCTGCTGAAGATGTGACCACGCCAACAGGAAAGCTGACCACTCACTCACTTTTTCTTTAAAAATTCTCTTTGATTTTGCTTTTTTTCTATAAGACTAAAAACACTATTGGTTTAATTCCTTAGAGCCTGTGGGTGATAGTCAGAATCCTAAGAACATAATGGGGATTGGGACTGGGATCTAGGATGATACAGTCTAGAGAAAGTTCTACTAGAAAATGTGCTAGACCATTTTCCTTGGCGTGAAAACAAACACACTCTCTGTTTTCCATGGAATAAGTGACTTTTAAACCTGCATTTAAAAGTCGGGGTATTTTGTAACTGATGATAGCAGTGGAGGGTTTGTTGACACCAGTCACTTGAATCAGCTGACAACGTGTGTTTATATTAATCAGCTGTGATGTGGAAGTTCATACCAGTCAGCTGTGATGTGGAAGTTGTTTACATCAGTCAGCTGTGATGTGAAGGCTGAGTGCTGCTTCGCCATCATTGGTTAAATGCCTGACCAATAGGAGCATGAAACACCAAGAAAGCACGAAGTTTATATAAGGACACGTTTCGCTAATTGTGGCGATGCGTTTCTTGCAATGTCCTAAACCGAACATCAAGCTTCCCTATCTTACACAAAGTCTCTCTACATACGAACATTAAGAAAATAAGAAAATAGAGGAGCAACGGAGGCCTACTGGTCTGTGCCAGACATGACATTCTCATTCCCAACCATAATACCTCATACCTTTAAAGCTACCCAAGTTTCACCTTCAGTAACGCTACTTGGTACTTTGTTCCACTCTTCAACACATCTGTTACAGAAGAGTAAGTTACAATACAGTGGCTGGAACAATTGGCACTTAACCCCCACACATACCACCACACATACCACCACACATACCACCACACATACCACCACACATACCACCACACATACCCCACACATACCACCACACATACCACCACACATACCACCACACATACCACCACACATACCACCACACATACCACCACACATCCACCACACATACCACCCACACATACCACCACACATACCACCACACATCCCCACACATCCACACACATACCACCACACATACCACCACACATACCACCACACATACCACCACACATCCACCACATCACCACACATACCACCACACATACCACCACACATACCCACCACACATACCACCACACATACCCCACACATACCACCACACATCACATCCCCACACATACCACCACACACTCCCACACATACCACCACACATACCACCACACACATACCCCACACATACCACCACACATACCACCACACATACCACCACACATACACACACCACACATACCCCACACATACCACCACACATACCCCACACATACCCCACACATACCACCACATCCCACATACCACCACACATACCACCACACATCCACCACACATGCCCCACACATCCACCACACATACCACCACACATACCACCACACATGCCCCACACATCCACCACACATACCACCACACATACCACCACACATACCCCACACATCCCACATCCACACATACCACCACACATACCACCACACATACCACACATCCCACACATACACCCACATACCACCACACATACCACCACACATACCCCACACATACCACCACACTACCCCAACCCCATACCACCACACTTACCACCTCAATACCCACAATACCATCCACTCTTACCCCACACGAACCTCCTTTAGCTCAAAATCTTTCTCACCTGTCAATATATTTTGCGATATTAATCTGACTTTTACTCTCCAACGCTAGAATCTATTTCCTTTGATAAAAAATAATCTCAGGGTAGCATTTACCCTGTGATCTACTGCATGACCATCTACTGCATGACCATCTACTGCATGACCATCTACTGCATGACCATCTACTGCATGACCATCTACTGCATGACCATCTACTGCATGACACTATCAGTTACTCAAACTTGAGTGGTAGTGAGGGGAAACTAAGAGGATTGATCTTTTTCTTACACTTACACACGAGTCCAAACCTTGCGTACATGTACTCACGAGTCCAAACATACACACTTACACACAGACACACACACACACACCTATATATATATATATATATATATATATATATATATATTATATATCAGCGATACGATATTTTCCTATATATTTTTAAATTGTAATGACTATGTTCAGATATATAAGGTATTAAATAACACAGGAAGGTTAAATATTAAATAACTTAATTTCTCTGAGATGATAATGTTATTAATCATTACTTGGTCTGTTGTGTTAGTTGCTAGTTACTGTGTGTGTGTGTGTGTGTGTGTATGTGTGTGTGTGTGTGTGTGTGTGTGTGTGTGTGTGTGTGTTATTGTGTGTGTGTGTGTGTGTGTGTTGTGTGTGTGTGTATTGTGTGTGTGTGTGTGTGTGTGTGTGTGTGTGTGTGTGTGTGTGTGTATATGTGTGTGTGTGTGTTGTGTGTGTGTGTTGTGTGTGTGTGTGTGTGTGTGTATGTGTGTGTGTGTGTGTGTGTGTGTGTATATGTGTGTGTGTGTATGTGTGTGTGTGTATATATGTGTGTGTGTATATGTGTGTGTGTGTGTATGTGTGTGTGTGTGTGTGTATGTGTGTGTGTGTGTATTATACAAGCGACACAACAGAACGTGGTGTATTATATGTTTATTTTCCTTAATATTCTCTGGAGGTTTTTGTTCTCGTGTCTCCCATGAAGTTTTTTTTGTGTACGGTGACGAGAAGCTGGTACCTCTCTCTCTCTCTCTCTCTCTCTCTCTCTCTCTCTCTCTCTCTCTCTCTCTCTCTCTTCTTTTTCTCTCTCTCTCTCCATCTCTCCCTCGGGTGCCGCCATCAGCTAGGCCCTCGGCGTGCCCTGACCCAGCTCCATCAGGGCGTCTGAGGAGAAGGGGAGGGGGATGGAACCCAGACTGGCAGTGAGGCTTTTGTCTCTGCCCTCTGAGGAAGGGAGGGTGAGGTCATGCCAATGACAGGCCAACTAGACCATGCATTGCCCTCACTCTACCCCTCGTTTCCCCTCTCCACTCCCACAACGAGCGTCACACAACCTAAAAAGCAAAAGTTTAAAATACAGCTTCGTCTCTCTCTCTCTCTCTCTCTCTCTCTCTCTCTCTCTTTCTCTGTGATCCTACTGGATTAAGGAGAGAATTAAAAAAAATGGTAATGCGGGTTGGTATTAATGCTTGCCCTTAATCATGGCATAAATTCTGGTTTTCCCCTCGTCGCTCTCTCCTACGGCTGGCTTGATCCCCTCAGTGTCAGCCCGAGGGCAAGAAGGGGAACTGGTTCAAGGGAGAGAAGTCTTGGCATTGTTGAGTCAATCTTGGTAATATTCTAGCCCAGCCGCGCGTGTGATGCTCCCTGCGTCTGCTCTATCATCTATGTCTACTTTATTATCTACGTCCACTTCAGCATCCACGCCCACTTCAGCATCCACGCCCACTTCAGCATCCACGCCCACTCCATTTTCTAATTCTTGTATAACCAACAGTCTGAACTTCAGAGAGTGTCTGAACTTCAGAGAGTGTCTGAACTTCAGAGAGTGTCTGAACTTCAGAGTGTCTGAACAGATGGAGTCGTGTCATTTTAATGTCAACTCTTTTTTACTTTACTGAATATCCATGTGAAGCGAATATAACGTACCCAAGAGAAGTCTTAACATCAATCAAGATCTTCCAGTACCAGAAAGCAAACTGAGTAAGACTCTGTGTGTTACCGATAACGGCTTATTCAGTTAACGAAGCTGTTCCTACACACTTACGATACTTCCGTAAGACATCCTTCAAGTCCCAATTTTGGGTAATTTTTGTGTTAAACAATACGAGACAAAATTGTAACGACAAATGTTACTTTCTTTGCACTAAATGTTAGTGGCTTTCTTTCGAGCCTATCAACCTTTTATTACGTAAAAACTACATGACCTGTATATTGCAGAAAAAAATATTTGTATTTGTATTTTTTTGCATTTGCTTGAGATAGGTTCATCTCCTCTCAGTATGGCCAGAAAGTCAACATTTTGAACCCCTTAGGGATAAATTAAGCTCTTTCTAAACTTGTAGATGTTCGAACAAGTGTGAACATGAACAGAGATGTTATGATACAGAGAAACCATACCACGGGTGCGGTTAGAACCCGCGATCAGAGACTCTCTGATCGCGGGTTCTAACCCCACCCGTGGTATGGTTTGTTTGCAATCGTGTCATTACGATTTCGTGAGTCATGATACAGAGAAGTTAGAACAAAGTTGATATTATAGCAGGCAATACCAGCACACTTGTATTATAGACACCAGTGTGACCACAGTATAGATCATTGACAAGTGTAAAATGGGGTTTAAATATGATAACTGTGTAACAATAAGCGTATTGTGGAATCAAAGCTTATTGTATTAAACGCAAGGTTACCCGCAGGAAGAACAACAGCACCTGGAGACAGGAAGAACAACAGTACCTGGAGACAGGAAGAACAACAGTACCTGGAGACAGGAAGAACAACAGTACCTGGAGACAGGAAGAACAACAGTACCTGGAGACAGGAAGAACAACAGTACCTGGAGACAGGAAGAACAACAGTACCTGGAGACAGGAAGAACAACAGTACCTGGAGACAGGAAGAACAGTACCTGGAGACAAGAAAAATATCAATACATAGAAACAGGCAGAACAACAGTACTTGGAGACAGGAAAAACAACAGTACATAGAAACAGGAAGAACAACAGTACTTGGAGACAGGAAGAACAACAGTACCTGGAGACTAAAGAGAGAACTGATCTCCCTCTGCCTTTCCTCACCTTCCTCAGCCATATTGCCTCAGGGTGAGAGGGCGAGGAGGGTAACGAGAGAGAGAGAGAGAGAGAGAGAGAGAGAGAGAGAGAGACTCTCCCTTCTATGTAGAAAAACTCTCCCAGCGACTCTTCTTTTGCCAACAATCACAAATCAGCACTACAATTCAGCAACACAAATCAGTTATTGAGTAGCGTCTCTTGCAGGTAATTACATTAGAGAGCAAACACCTGACTCACACTTAAGTATCAGAGGTAAGAAATACTTGTAGACTTGAGTACAAAGGCTGTTATCAGAGTGAGGCACTGGTACGTGGCAGCAGAGTGAGGCACTGGTACGTGGCGGCAGCAGAGTGTGACACTGGTACGTGGCAGCAGAGTGAGACACTGGTACGTGGCAGCAGAAGATTTAGTCGAACCTGTGTTCGGAGAGAAACAATTCTTTGCATTCTAATGTTGAAATAATTCTTCGTGCTTAGAAGCAGCAATTATTGTGTCTGTACATTATTACTTTGTGTTTTAGGTGATTATTTAGTGTGTGAACCTGTACTCACGGTGGTTTGTTATTGTTGTTAATTAAAGAAGTTTGCTCTCCTTCCTTCGGTATTCTTTAGTTTACGTTCAGGAATGACCTGAGATTTGTCCAAGACTCTTACAGTGCCGAGGTTGCTCTGTTAATGCGCACATTTAGTCGTATATTTATTATGACTCCTAAGTCAATGATTTTTTTCCTCCTAACATTTGCAGTTTCTCCTCTCCCCCCTCTTCGCTTTCTTTCTCAGATTTAATTCGGTTTTGGTCTTCCTCTTCCTTCTCGTTTTCTCATTAACTTACATTTATCCTTCTTATTACTGTCACGTCATCAGCTAACTAGACGCTCAAACGCAGTTCACTCCATCATAATGATTGTTTACGAATGTCAGAAACTGTAGCGGCACCAGCATTAAACCTTCTGGTAACTAACTCCTTAAACTCATTCATCCTGCAAGTATTTTTTCCTCTGTTAGTCTATGTACTGCCCGTCCACTGGAACAGTTATCCCTGTTCTCCTGGAAGGTCTTCTAGTATTAAGCTCTTGTGATGTACAGTATCATTGTTTTTTGAAGTCTGGAAAGATGTAGTCCAACCTCCCCTACCTAAGTTTATCATGGAACTCGATATCTACGACAGAGACTCCAGGAAAGTCCATCCAGCCCTGTCGTTCTTGTTTCTTCTACATTTACGAGAGAGTCTTCAAAGCCCCTAAATAAGGGCCTCAGTCTGGCTCTTAAAATCTGAGTGAAAACAATTTGTCCTTGTTGGTCTTCACACAACTATTAGCACTAATGAGTCCTCACTATTAACACGTGAAGATTATTTTCATTTCAACAGTCTTCAAAATAATCTTTACTTTGCCGTTGAGTAAGAGGTAGACATCAATCACTTTACTGTTAAGATACTGTCTTACTTTTACTTTAAGATTGAGAGTTAAACAAGTCTCATTTTTTTCCATATCAAATTCGACCACCGCCACCAAAACGAAGAGGGAGTTTGAAGTCGCTAATGGTTCCCGGAAAGACGGGAAGAGGGAAGACTAATGGGAAGTCTTGGTTATATGGAGGGGAGAAGCGGGAGAAGGAAGGGAGAGGAAGATGGTTGTGGAAGAGAAGAGAAAGAATTGGAAGAACTTGAGCAGGAATGAATGATATATATATATATATATATAAAATATATATATATATATATATATATATATATATATATATATATATATATATAATATCATTCATTCCTGCTCAAGTTCTTCCTAGGATTGCTGGTGTCTTTTTCCAGTCTCATAAACATGAAAGATTTCAGGTATGTATTGCTACTTCTACTTATACTTAGGTCACACTATACACACCCCTCTGTGTTTTCTTCTATTTTCTTACTAGTTCTTGTTCTTGTTTATTTCCTCTTATCTCCATAGGGAAGTGGAACAGAATTCTTCCTACGTAAGCCATGCGTGTCGTAAGATGCGACTAAAATGCCGGGAGCAAGGGACTAGTAACCCCTTCTCCTGTATACATTACTAAAATTAAAAAGAGAAACTGTTGTTTTGTTTTTCTTTTTGGATCTCCCCGCCTCGGTGGGATACGGCCGGTTTGTTGAAAGCAGAATATATATAAACTATAACTGAAGGGAAGGTTAGAAGAACAAATTACGTACGATAACAGTCTCTAGGGACACATTGAAACTAATCATTTGTATCCTGGACTAGGAAGGACGTGGAGGACCCAGAGGAAAAAAAAAAAAAAAGTTTGAATAAATGTCGAGAAATAAAAATGTTGACCAATCACAAGTGACTTTACAAAGAGAGGATTTTTTTTTTGTATATAGGGAGGGTCGGGGGTGAGGAGTTTAGAAAGTGCAGAAACGAAGGGTCATTGAGCACTCAACATGATCAAAAGTCCAATGCAATCACCGATTGTACACACACACACACACACACACACACTCACACACTCTCTCACACACACACACACACACACACACTACACACTCACACACTACACACACACACACACACACACTCACACACACAGTGTTTCGTTACACACACACACACACATACATACATACAACAGGCCTAGTGTCTAATCGACATGTGCCTAGGACAAAATGGTAACTAACACACACACACTGAACAATGATATGAGGTGAATAATATTGAATGGTTTAGTATAAAGTTCTGAAGAGTAGTGAAAAGGAATATACACGTTTAACACCATTATAAGACATGTTTAACACCAGTATAAGACACGTTTAACACCAGTATAAGACACGTTTAACACCAGTATAAGACACGTTTAACACCAGTATAAGACACGTTTAACACCAGTATAAGACACGTTTAACACCATTATAAGACACGTTTAACACCAGTATAAGACGTGTAATAACCTAGAGACTGACCAGAGATCCACACAAGCCAGAAATGAAGATAAAAACGCAAGACAAAAGACAAAATCACGGAAAACAGATAATGGAAGCGAAATCTTTCATGGAAATATGTAAATTAAAAATAAGAGCAAACAAAATGGAGAAAAGAAAATACGAAGAATAAAGGATAACAACGCTCTTTGTCGATGAGAAATAAATATGTGTGATATTAAATGAGAACTTTCAGTAGAGAAATATTTTATTGGGTAGTAGAGTGAGACACATATGGGCAGCAGGTGGGAATCTTTATTGTCTTGACGTTTCGCCTTTTCTGCGGGTTTCTTCATTCGAAAATACTGGAGACATCGGAAGCAGTGGAGATGTGAAGATGAGGTGGTCAGTCCCTCTGTCTTGAAGTAGTAGCTTTGAGGTGGTCAGTCCCTCTGCCTTGAAGTAGTAGTCAACTCCATATTAATAAGACGTTTCGAACATTGAACTTAACAAAACCTCCAATGGCTGAAACGTCGTTTTAATAAAACATTTCTTTATTAAAAGTCCTTTATTATCAGCATTCGTCTTCTCATAGATATTCGTTCACACTAAACAAGATGATTCAGAATGTTGAAAGATGAAGCAGCATCAGCATAACCAACAACAACAGCAGCAGCAGCAACAACAAAAGCAACAACAGCAGCAGCAACTACAACAACAGCAACAGCAGCAACAGCAGCAGCAGCAACAACAGAAACTAAAGCAACAACAGCAATAATGAAAGGAGCAGTATTGCCAACAATAGCAACAGGCACAATAGCAGCATCATCATTGCCAACAGCAACAAAGGCACAATGACAGCAGCAGCATTACCACCAACAACAGCAGCAGCAGTATTACCAACAGCAACAACATAAACAGCATCGCCACCACCAACAGCAACAGCGGTAAAGGCAGCAACAACAGCAGCAACAACAAAAACATCAGTAGCAACAACAGTAGCAGCAAAAACAATAGTAGCAACAACAGTAGCAGCAACTACAGTAGCAGCAACAACATTAGCAGCAACAACAGTAGTAGCAACAACAGTAGCAACAACAACAGTAGCACCAAAAACAGTAGTAGCAACAACAGTAGCAGCAACTACAGTAGCAGCAACAACAGTAGCAGCAACAACAGTAGTAGCAACAACAGTAGCAACAACAACAACAGTAGTAGCAACTACAGTAGCAGCAACAACAGTAGTAGCAACTACAGTAGCAGCAACAACAGTAGCAACAACAACAGTAGCAACAACAACAGTAGT
Organism: Cherax destructor; assembly: GCA_009830355.1. Lineage (NCBI taxonomy): Eukaryota > Metazoa > Arthropoda > Malacostraca > Decapoda > Parastacidae > Cherax > Cherax destructor. The sequence continues at coordinate 199,359 of WNWK01000017.1, forward strand.
AGCAACTACAGTAGCAACAACAACAGTAGCAGCAACTACAGTAGCAACAACAACAGTAGCAACAACAACAGTAGCAACAACAGTAGTAGCAACTACAGTAGCAGCAACAACAGTAGTAGCAACAACAGTAGCAGCAACAACAGTAGCAGCAACAACAGTAGCAGCAACAACAGTAGCAACAACAACAGTAGCAACAACAACAGTAGTAGCAACTATAGTAGCAGCAACAACAGTAGCAGCAACTACAGTAGCAACAACAACAGTAGCAACAACAACAGTAGTAGCAACTACAGTAGCAGCGACAACAGTAGCAGCAACAACAGTAGTAGCAACAACAGTAGCAGCAACTACAGTAGCAGCAACACCAACTACAGTAGCAGCAATAACAGTAGCAGCAACAACTGTAGCAACAACAACAGTAGCAACAACAACAGTAGCAACAACAGTAGCAACAACAACAGTAGCAGCGACAACAGTAGCAGCAACAACAGTAGTAGCAACAACAGTAGCAGCAACTACAGTAGCAGCAACACCAACTACAGTAGCAGCAAGAACAGTAGCAGCAACAACAGTAGCAGCAAGAACAGTAGTAGCAGGAGCAGTAGCAGCAATAACAGTAGCAGCAAGAGCAGTAGTAGCAGGAACAGTAACAAGAACAGTAGGAGCAACAATAGTAGCAACAACAGCTACAGGAAGAACAGTAGCAGCAACGACATCAGCAACAACAGCAGCTTCAACAACAACAGCAGCAACATCAATAATAATAATAATTACAACAATAATAATAATTACAACAACAATAATAATAATAATAATAATAATAATAATAATAATAATAATAATTACAACAACAACAATAATAATAATAATAATAATAATAATAATAATAATAATAATAATACTCTAGAGACGAATTTACTAAAACACTAAAAATTAAGAGCATAAACGAACAAAAGGAGGAAGACAATATAGAGAAGGATTAGGACTTAAGAGAGAGGAGGTGGAGAGGGATTACTGGGGGTATCAGCGGCAGTGGAACAACACACAGGAAACCCTTGGTGGAAACCCCCAGCACGCACTTGACGGGTGTGTATTGGGGGGGGGAGTCAAGGGTGTATCAGAGGCAGTGTATAAACAGAGGAAGCCCTCGGTGAAACCCCCAGCACTCACTTGAGGGTGTCGAAGGTGTATTGAAGAGAAGAGGCTAACTATCTGTTTCCATGGATGCTCGTCTCTCTCTCTCTCTCTCTCTCTCTCTCTCTCTCTCTCTCTCTCTCTCTCTCTCTCTCTCTCTCTCTCTCTCTCTCTCTCCATCTCTTTCCTTTCATCCATCTATCCTTTTCTCCATCCCTCTCTCGCACCCCTTAACCTTCTCTCCCTCCATGAATCCCCCGTTTACCATTTAAGTGGATGTTGCTATACTAAGCGGAGATGAGTTTGATTTATGATGTTAAGAATGACTGTCACCAGGCACTGACACTCTGTTCTAAGGTACATGACGACTCTACAGTGTTATATTTTATTGTATATCCGTAAGTATTAGGCGTTTTCCTCTCTACTATTACTACTACTACTACTAGTACTATTGCTAATACTATGATTGCTACTATTATACGTCCAAACACACTATGAAGATATAGCCTTAGTCCCATGCACAGAATAAGCCTGAGAATGGACATTTCGATTATTTTGACGTGATATATGATAACGCTTTACCGTATAACAAGACGACTCACTGGGGTGCAGATCGGCAGAGTGAAATGCAATGTAATCCATCCTAGGATTATTTTCAGCATTACTGAGTGGTAGGGCCAGAGAATGGCAGCTTTGTGTTCCCAGGTAATTAGAGAGTTACCCTTCCAGTGATCAGGATAACAGGATTATGACGTCATGGCTGCCACACGCTACCAAAACACTGACACCAGATCTCCCACGACACTTAGCTCACCACGAAGGCGCTCAACCCTAATGTAATAAGTACCGTAAATGTGCAACTAGCAGTTATGCTAGTACTGCTATGCTTGCTGTATTATTATCACCACAGATAGTACTCATGTATATATATATATATATATATATATATATATATATATATATATATATATATATATATATATTTCAAGAAAGAAGAGAGAGAGAGAGAGAGAGAGAGAGAGAGAGAGAGAGAGAGAGAGAGAGAGAGAGAGAGAGAGATAGGTATCACCTCTAGAGATGACTGGGGACCCACAGCCTCAGTGAAGAGAATGAACTTACTTCGGGGAAAATTCAGGTTTCTTCCTTTAACTGTATGAGTATTTTTTTCTCCTACCATCCCTATATACTATGTCAACTTTATTTGAAAACAGAATATATTAAAAAGGTACAATGGGAAGGAGAAGAACATATATAACATCTCAGAGACAACATCTCAGATACTTCATGCAGCTCCCCGACGGTGGGTTGTGTGCCCTGAATACTGAAGGCATTTCCTCTCTGGATTGCAACACTGAGTCTCTGGAAAAGAAAGGTAGTCGCTTTGGGGTCCCTTGTTTCCATGATCAGTTTCTCATCCACCTCTTTAAGGAATCTGAGAGCACACTTGCCACACGCTCCGAGGGTCTCCGATCTTCTTGATGCCAGCCCACTGTATTTGCTGATCTTGTGGGTCTCCCTGAAACTGGCGGCAGCACCCCCTTCAGCTTCAGAGTATTGTAGGCAGAAACTAGATAAGTTCCTTCAGAAGTGCATGATCAGCCTGGCTCCGAAGGCAGTCTTGAACTGCAGGCTGCAAGTAGTATTAGCCTGGCTGATCGGGCTGTCTCCATGGATGCTTGGCGGAATAGAAAATACTTCGATATCAGTCACAGGTGTAACAAACAGGTCACACCTGATCGGATCCTCACCACACACACACACACACACACACACACACACACACACACACACACATTCTCACCGCCAAACATTAATGCAATTATTTAGGTCCTTTAAGAGAGTCCTCCCCAGCAGGACAATCAGAGGTGGTGACGGGGGAAGGTCACTGGGGAACTGAGTGTGGGCTGGTATAATAAATGTCCCAGGGGGGAGCACATATTGGATAACTCCCCACCACATCACACACTGGGGGGGGGCAGAGGCTTGGTGAGTATATTTAGGTGTAGATGAGGTGGGTGTGGATGAGGGGTGTAGGGAATAAGGTGTGTTTAGGTGGGGGAAGTGTGGATAGTGGGCGACGTGTGTATTCCACACCCTCCTCCTCCCCTAGTGTATTCCACAACCTCCTCCTCCCCTAGTGTATTCCACAACCTCCTCCTCCCCTAGTGTATTCCACAACATTCTCCTCGCCTAGTGTATCCCACAACCTCCTCCTCCCCTAGTGTATTCCACAACCTCTTCCCCATTAGTGTATTCCACAACATTCTCCTCCCCTAGTGTATTCCACAACCTCCTCCTCCCCTAGTGTATTCCACAACATTCTCCTCCCTAGTGTATTCCACAACATTCTCCTCCCTAGTGTATTCACAACATTCTCCTCCTAGTGTATTCCACAACATTCTCCTCCCTAGTGTATTACACAACATTCTCCTCCCTAGTGTATTCCACAACATTCTCCTCCCCTAGTGTATTCCACAACATTCTCCTCCCCTAGTGTATTCCACAACATTCTCCTCCCTAGTGTATTCCACAACATTCTCCTCCCCTAGTGTATTCCACAACATTCTCCTCCCCTAGTGTATTCCACAACATTCTCCTCCCCTAGTGTATTCCACAACCTCCTCCTCCCCTAGTGTATTCCGCTGCTTATCCTACTGTCAAATGTAGGAATCACTTCCTAGTGGTAGATAGTTTTCATTTACCCGGAGATGTGTTAGTTTTTGAAGTGATTTTTGAGGGTCTTCACTTGTCACACTTGTCTCTGGTACTGGTTCCTCTCTCACTGTCTTGTGATGCAAGCAACTGCACTCTTTTCATGCCTTTTTACATACTTCACCAGATGTGGGTTCCATACTGGCGCTGCATACTCCAAGATGGGCCTAACATTTACCACGTATAAGGTTGTGAAAGCCTCCTTGTTAATGTTCCAGGAAGATATCTGTGAATTTGCCAGTCTCGCGTTTGCCGCAGCGATTATTCAGTTGATGTGTGCCTCGGGTGAGATGCTAGGAACTATGCTCACCCCGAGAACCTTCTCCTTCAGAAAGGTTTACAGTCTTTGACCCTCTAAACCTGTGCATTTCTTCCAGACACCTCTTGTGTGTATTCTCCTCACTAGTTTCACATTATCTGTGAACAGGGACACCTATGAGTCAGTTTTCATGGCCATGTCCTTTACTTGCCCAAGGAACAATACTGGTCCAAGTGGCGCCACAACTGGCGTCGCAAGTCGCAGCTGAGTATGTGTGTCACATCATGTACTCGTAACAACTTCACATACATCAAATTTTTTCAAGCTAGAATCAATTCAATTAATCAAGACTTGATCACGATTGGTTGATGGTGAAGTTGGTGCCGCCAGAGGCCGCCACCACACAGTGGCCCACTACAATTTAATTGGGTCTCTATAACAAGATAAAAAGATCCACCTTATTCCCCTCAATCCCTCACCAGGGGAGATAACCTACACCTCCCCTATCTCTCACTCTCTTCCCCTCAGTTTGTGAGCCCCCAGCGTTGCCACCACCCTCAAACTCCCTTCGCTAACACCTGAAGGACAGTTGCAGAAGTAGCGTGCGATTTTGAGGTGAAAGTCAGAATTCCAGATCATGAAAAACCTGTGATAGAACTGACTAATGGCAGGTGTGTGATGAGTTGAAAAACCACCAGGGGCCACGAGGATCGCTCTGGCGGTGGATGGGATACGGTCCGTTGGGAAAGACCCATAAGGCAACAAAGAGATAAACCGCAGTGTAATCCGACCTACGATTCTCACCCATACCGGAGCCCTCACCACCCAGGCTTCAACACCACTGCTCCCATTAGGAGCCTCCTCAAGTGCGCAGGATTCAGATTGGATCCTAAACTAGGTAAGCGAGGAATGAAATGGAACCTTTCTTTTACGATGGCACATGCAGACCTCCCAGCGAGACATCAGTGCACAGGATCCGCCGAATTTTAGCCATCGAGGTGGTCAAGAGGGCGAAGCAGCGTTATGATAATGAGTCGCGTGGCGGGCGAGCACGCGGGGAGGGCGCTAATAGTCTAAGAAAACACGGTAAATACGGGATAATCCTGATGAAAACGGAGACAGAGAGAATGGGGGAAGGGGAAAAAAAATAAGGCCGCGAAGCAAGGACAAACAACGGAATGCAAATGTTCTGGAAGTGACATGTGTTGTAAGAGAGACGGACACAGTCCTGCCATCACCACGCCTGGGAAACCTCCAGCTGCCTCACCCAACACCCATTTTACGGTACACAAGTCCAATTTTTAGAGCCTCCACTGTTTCCTGCTATACGAAAACACGCTTCTATCGTGGCAGTTTTTACTGCTACCGAGAAACACGTTTCTGTCACGGCAGTTTTTACTGCTGTAAGAAAATACATTCCTATCATGGCAGATTTTTACTATGTGAAAACACGTTTCTATCACGGCAGATTTTTAGTGGCTTAAAAAAAAAAAGCATTATTTTTATGAATCACCTTTCCAGCAGAGTAAAGATTGCTACCTCTTCACCCCGCACGTATTTCTGCGACAAGAGTGTTCCTGTTGCGCTAAAACACTTTGCTAATATAATTTTATTTTTACTGATTTGCTAAAACTGACATTACCGTCATACCAGAACACATTTCTGTCACAGCAGATTGTTCCAGCTGTTCCAGGTCACGACCTGTAGTCGCTTCCGGAAGTCAGATCAGGTCCCAGACCAAGCCTCCTGGTTGCTGGCCTGATCGATCAGACTGTTGGCACCTACCGCCCGGCTGATTGGGAACCGTATGCACCACAGCCCGGCTGATTGGGAACTGTTTTGAGGAATTTGTCGAGTTCCTTCTTGAAAACAGCTAGGACTTTCTCGGTAACCTTCCTTACGCATAAAAGGGAGGGTGTTGCACAGTCTTGGTTCCCTTACACTTGTTAAGTTCTCAGTGTGCTTATCGCTCCCTTGCTTTTCATCAGAGATATAAAAGAGGGAGTTAATCACTTCCTAATTTCCCTTCTAGGAGTAAAACACCTCCTCATTTTGTTCCCTCTGAGAATAAATACTTCTTTACTGCTTGTTTCATCTCTCTCTCCACTCTTTCGTTTATTCTTCATTTAACTTACACTTTTCTGCTTTCCCAAAAAAATGTTTACCTCACTCTAAGCCTATATATACCCTCTGTGTCCATGTATTGTTTGTAACGGCTTGACAAAGCTCCTGGAGAGCGAAACGTTGCCACAATAAAATGTCACATTAGTTGCATTTGTGTCCTTTTACTTAACATATTGTGGGTAATTCTACCAACGTTAATACAAAGAATGTTTTGGCTACAGAAGTGTCTACTTATTTTCATTAACGTGAATGATGGATCCCAGTGTCGTACTGACGGTAATAGCGAAGACGAGAAAACACAATAAGTGTCCGGGGCTCAAGACTGTTCAACAGCCTCCCACCAGCCATAAGGGGAATTACCAATAGATCCCTGGTTGTCTTCAAGAGGGAGCTGGACAGATACCTAAAGTCAGTGCCGGATCACCCGGGCTGTGGTTCGTACGTTGGACTACGTGCGGCCAGAAGTAACAGCCTGGTTGATAAGGCCCTGATCCACCAGGAGGCCTGGTCATGGACCGGGCCGCGGGGCCGTTGATCCCCGGAATGCCCTCCAGGTAGGTAGGTAGACGAGACACGGCGAAGAGTTTTTAAGGAACAACATTTTGCCCTGCGCTGGCCTTTATCAAGTCATTCTTTACGAGGACACCACCTAATAAAAGCCCTAAGCCCTACTCAAGAGCGAAACGCCGTCCCAATAAAAGTTTATTCCCCCGACGATATTCTTTTCCTGGCAGAGAACATGCGGTTGTTACCTGGGTGAGGGGCTGCAGGGTAGCAACGCTTGTTATTGTCTGTCAGGAGGACAAGCAAGCCAGTTTTCTTTACTAAGAACGACCGACAAAAGAGAAAGTTAAAAAAAAAAGAACAATACTTGTCCACTGGTATATGTGATAATGATATATCAGGATTTACTCGAAAGTCAAAGAAAGAAAAAATACAACAAGGTTATTGTGCTTTATGTTATTGTTTCGAAATACACCATTAACATGCTTTTAATACATTATGCTTTAATATATTTTGCTTGTTTCTTCCCAGGAAAAAATATTTAGGGTTCATCAGAAACAGAATAGTGAATATATAAACGCAAATATAACACGTTTTATTTTTGTGTACATTAACGAGGATCAAAGAGACAATTCGTTAAAGATTATATATATATATATATATATATATATATATATATATATATATATATATATATATATATATATATATATGTGTGTGTGTGTTTGTGTGTGTGTGTGTGTGTGTGTGTGTGTGTGTGTGTGTGTGTGTGTGTAAAACGAAAGCCTGTAATTGTTTTACATGATGGTAGGATTGCTGGTGTCTTTTTTCTGTCTCATAAACATGCAAGATTTCAGGTACGTCTTGTTACTTCTACTTACACTTAGGTCACACTACACATTTATGTACAAGCATATATATATACACACCCCTCTGGGTTTTCTTCTATTTTCTTACTAGTTCTTGTTCTTATTTCCTCTTACCTCCATGGGGAAGTGGAACAGAATTCTTCCTCCGTAAGCCATGCGAGTCGTAAGAGTCGACTAAAATGCTGGGAGCAAGGGGCTAGTAACCCTTTCTCCTGTATACATTACTAAAGTTAAAAAGATAAACTTTTGTTTTTCTCTTTGGGCCACCCTGCCTTGGTGGGAAGCGGCCGATTTGTTGAAAGAAGTATATATATATATATATATATATATATATATATATATATATATATATATATATATATATATATATATATATATATATATATGTGTGTGTGTGTGTGTGTGTGTATACAAAATACAAGTTCAATCATCTTTATGTATGTACTCATTCACCTATTTGTACTCACTTATTTGTGGTTGCAGGGTCGATTCACAGCTCCTGGGGGCCACGTGAGGAACTGACATATGGATAGTATCATACACACACACACACACACACACACACACACACACACACACACACACACACACACAGAAACAAGGGGACACAACTGAAAGCTGAAGACTCAGATGAGTCAAAGGGATGTTAGGAAGCATTTCTTCAGCCACAGAGTAGTCAGGAAGTGGAATAGTCTAGAGAAAGATATAGTGGAGGCAGGAACCATACATAGTTTTAAGACGAGGTATGATAAAGCTCATGGAGCAGGGAGAGCAGAGACCCAGTAGCGGACAGCGAAGAGGCGGGGCCAGGAGCTGAGTCTCGACCCCTGCAACCACAATTAGGTGAGTACACACACACACACACACACACACACACACACACAGAGGAATTGACAAGAGGGATAGAGACAGAATGTTTTAGAGCAACAAGGGGTCACAACTGGAAGTTGAAAACTCAGATGAGTCAAAGGGATGTTAGGAAATACTTCTTCAGTCATAGAGTTGTCAGGAAGTGGAACAATCTGGAGAGTGATGTAGTGGAAGCAGGATCCACACATAGCTTTAAAAGAGGTACGATAAATCTCTTGGAGCAGGGAGTGGACCTAGGAGCGACCAGCAAAGAGGCGGGACCAGGAGCTGTGAATCGACCCCTACAACCACAATTAGGTGAGTACAAATAGGTGAGTACACACCCAATAATAATAATAATAATAATAATAATGACAATAAAATAATAATATCTCCAATTAGACCTACAATAAACTTAACAATAAATTCCATTAAATATATTTTTATTTTCCAAACAACAACGCCACCAACACCGTGTTTCCTTTCACATTCCCAAAACTCCATTTTTTGTATTACTCTTTTAATCATCATCATTCCCGTAATTGTAATTATCACAATCATAGTAATTATCAGTGTTTGGATGATAATGAGCCATGGAGGCGAGTGTTGCGCCCTGACACGGGTGATGGTTCACTGCAAGGTATTTCAACTCGTCTGGGTAATTACCCAGACTACCACAAGTCCCGTCCACACAACCTGTTATTAAGGCTTCCATAAACTTGGCGTCGCTGGACCACAGTTTGTTGGTCCTCTTCGTTACTGGTCCAGAGAGATTGGATCACGCCGTCGTCGGACCGGAGATTGTTGGTCCACGTAGTTACTGGTCCAGAGAGCTTTGATCACGCCGTCACCGGTCCATAGATTGTTGGTCCATGTCGCCACCGGTCCAGAAATTGTTGAACTACGTCATCACCTGTTCAGATATTGAACCACGTCGTTACTGGTCCAGAGAGCTTGTATCAAGCCGTCACCGGTCCAGAGACCGATGGTTCACGTCACCACCGGCCCAGGTCTCGACCCTCGTCGCTAATAAGTAAACATTACGCATTCTCTCTTTCAGATGTGCTGCTGATGCTGCAACACATCCTCTCCGCAACACCTCAGGAAATCTAAATATGCGAGGATGAAATAAAGACAGCAAGAAAAACAGCACAGATAAAAGACGTCATATACAGAATACACTTCAAAACATACTACGAGTGCCGTGATTTACATGTAGCTCAAATATCCATAGCGTTAAACATGCCATCCAGAGTAACTCCGGATGCAGGGGATAGAGCGTGAAACCGTCGTGGGCGTAGTGGGCGTGAGAGATACTTTACACGCACGGCCGAGTGGAACACACTCAGGATTTAGCGGGGGGGAAAAAGTGGCAGGAAAAGATTGACGGAAGGTTTAAGCGCACACAGGTAGCGTGAAGAGGGAACCCCCCCCCCACCACCACCGCAACACTGACTGCCTTTCTCCCCCCCCCCCCAGTCGTTTCCGTCAGTGTGTTGCGTGTGTTGCGGTAAGAGGCGTTTTGTAAATAAATGGCTCAGTGAACCGACAGGATGATGGTGATGAATTGAGACACCTGAGTAACACTTGGGCATCTTTACTGGGGAAACGTTTCGCCCACCAGTGGCTTCCTCAGTCCAAGAGACGCTGTGTTGTGGTTTATTTCTCTGTGACTTATTTACTCATGGTGAGTTGGGTATTTAACAAATCCCATAGGAAGTTAGTTTAACTTCATTATGTACATCAAACCCATCTTGTGAGCGGTAGTACAGAGAAGAGACGCAGTAGTGAACGTTCCTGCGGTGTCTCTTAGGACAACGAAGACCAGGTACTAGAAACTACTAACCTGTTCGAAATTTGCAAATTATTTTAACTGCATAAATTTAAAATAATTTTATGCAATGACTCAATCAGAGGAGTACTTCCCTCACGAGTCTTTGCCCTCTCAGAATGCTGCCTTCCTCAGGAACATTGCCTCCTTCAGGAACATTGCCTTCCCCGGGCAACTCCACCTCCCTCAGGAACATTGCTATTGCCTACCCCGGGGAACTAACCTTCCTCAGTAACACTGCCTTCCCCAGGGTACTCCACCTCCCTCAGGAACACTGCCTTCCCCAGGGTACTCCACCTCCCTCAGGAACACTGCCTTCCCCAGGGTACTCCACCTCCCTCAGGAACACTGCCTCCCCCGGGGAACTCCACCTCCCTCAGGAACACTGCCTCCCCCAGGGTACTCCACCTCCCTCAGGAACACTACCTCCCCCGGGGAACTCCACCTCCTTCAGGAACACTGCCTCCCCCAGGGTACTCCACCTCCTCAGGAACACTACCTCCCCGGGAACTCCACCTCCCTCAGGAACACTGCCCCCCCCAGGGACTCCACCTCCCTCAGGAACACTCCTCCCCCGGGTACTCCACCTCCCTCAGGAACACTGCCTCCCCCAGGGTACTCCACCTCCCTCAGGAACACTGCCTCCCCCGGGGAACTCCACCTCCCTCAGGAACACTGTCTCCCCCGAGGAACTCCACCTTCCTCAGGAACATTGCCTCCCCCAGGGTACTCCACCTCCCTCAGGAACACTGCCTCCCCCAGGGTACGCCACCTCCCTCAGGAACACTGCCTCCCCCAGGGTACTCCACCTCCCTCAGGAACATTGCCTCCCCAGGGTACGCCACCTCCCTCAGGAACACTGTCTCCCCCGGGTACTCCACCTCCCTCAGGAACACTGTCTCCGGAACTCCACCTCCCTCAGGAACACTGTCTCCCCCAGGGTACTCCACCTCCCTCAGGAACACTGTCTCCCCCGCGTAACTCCACCTCCCTCAGGAACACTGTCTCCCCCGGGGAACTCCACCTCCCTCAGGAACACTGTCTCCCCCAGGGTACTCCACCTCCCTCAGGAACACTGTCTCCCCCGGGGAACTCCACCTCCCTCAGGAACACTGTCTCCCCCGGGGAACTCCACCTCCCTCAGGAACACTGTCTCCACCGGGGAACTCCACCTCCGTCAGGAACACTACCTCCCCCAGGGTACTCCACCTCTCACTGAACGTTACTCATTTAACACAAGAATATAAACACACGTCAGTAATCACAACTTTTCAACTCACAGTAAATATCGAGTTCTTTCTTAGTATATTATTTCCCAAATAAACGGCATCTAATATTTACAAGTAATAGTTTATAAATCTATGATTCGCATACAACTTTGTTGACTCTAACAATATTTTCCACTATTAAATATTTCTTAGGAATAACAAATGCACAATAAGCAGCTTACCGCAGTTCGTTATAATGATTAAACAGTCAAGTGTATAAGAGACTAAAGAATCATAAAGGCGTCTGAGCCGCTAAAATACAACATTATTATTATTATTATTATTATTATTATTATTCATAGTAAATGCCACACTAGCATACATTACTTTGTATTCTGAGAACAGCAGTGTATATACACTGAGAACAGTGTATTGCACATAAACACACACACACGCACAATATAATATATATATATATATATATATATATATATATATATATATATATGTCGTGCCGATTAGGTAAAACTGGTCAATTAGCAAGAACTCATCTAAAATTAAGTCCTTTCTAAAATTTTCTCTTGTACGTTTAAAGATATATTTTTTTCATTTATGTTAATATAAGAATTTATAATTTTGTACCAAGAGAAACTTTGAAAACCTACCTAACCTTATTACAACAAGCGCAATTTAATTTAGCCTAACCCAACTAAATATATTTTAGATACGTTAACATTAATTTAATAATAAACAAACACAATGAAATATATTTTTTTTGTTATGTTCAGAATGATTTTGGCGAAATTATTGCATACACAAATTTTCGCTTGTCGTATATGGCAAGAAGAGCGTTGCTATTTTAGCCAAAATAGCAAGTTTTACCTAATCGGCACGACATATATATATATATATATATATATATATATATATATATATATATATATATATATATATTATTAAATTAGGCAGAGCTTGTGCCAGCCTTTATGCAATCACCCTACCTAGTGTGTCGGGTCTAATGAGCTGAATGGTCAGACATTAGCTTCCCATCAGCCAGTCAGGTAGGCACTAGCCAGACAGCCATTCAGTGATCTCAGCGAGCCATTCAGACATCCATGAGGTAATGAGACAGTCAGCCAGTTAATCAGCCAGTCAGCCAGTCAGCCAGCCAGCACGGTAGCCAGAGCAACAGCTGGCTAGCGGGGCACAACGTCCGCTTCCCTCAACCAGCCTTTTTGGGTACACCAACACAGTGAGGGATACCCCCTTCATCCCTCACACACACACACACACACACACACACACACACACACACACACACACACACACACACACACACACACACACACGACATTAAACTACAAGACAGTGTCAATGAGAAGCTTAGTACGTAAGGTTATGGAGAGACTAATGGAGAAGAATGGTGGTATACGAGGAAAGGAGCCAGTTTAGAAGGAGGAACCAGCGATGTTTCAGAGATGGTAAATTTTGTGTGGATAGATAGATAGATAGATAGAGAGATAGAGAGATAGATAGATAGATAGAGACAGAGAGAGACAGAGAGAGAGAGAGAGAGAGAGAGAGAGAGAGAGAGAGAGAGAGAGAGAGAGAGAGAGAGAGAGAGAGAGAGAGAGAGAGAGAGAGAGAGAGAGAGATCCTTTATTCCCAGGATGACTCGAGTCTGGACCATGTTCGTACAGCATAATGACATCATCAAAATAAAGTCAGTTGACTAAATGAAATCGCTGGCCCACAGATGGCTTCAACTTCATCCTGTTCCGTATTTGTAATGTTTCTAGGTTACACGAGCGACATGCCAGAAGAGACAGTCTGACGTGATCTGAAAATTATGAGGGGAAAATAAAAAAAAAAGAAGAGAGGAGAATGAAAGGCTTCAAACGACCTGGTTATGGACCTGGCCGCTGGGCGTTGACCCCTCGGAATACCCTCCAAGTATACTCAGGTATACCCCGGTAATGGAGGAAAGGCTCAGGGGACAAAGGCTGCAAATCTCACTCAAGAAGAACAACATTGGGCGAAACAGAGTACCGAGCACACTAATCAATCGCATCACTCAATTACACTCTGTTGCAAATAAGCGTCTGGCAAATCTAAGATGAGCTTTCAGGACCCTAAGCAAGGGATAATTCCCAGCACTACGTACGAGATACGTCAGGCGCGTCTTCGAGTATGCAGCGCCAGTATAGAACCCACACCTGAAACAAGTATATCAACAAATTATAAAAAGTGTCCAAGGTTTTCAAGGAAACTAGTCCAGGAGCTATAAGGAGAGATTAGTTTAGCTAATGACATTAGAGGACAGAAAGCTCGGGAAAGATTTGATAACGACGTAAAAAATATTGAGAGAAATTGAGAGGATGGATAGGAACATGGTTTTCGAGAGACAGGAAACAGGTACACAAGGGAACACCTTCAATTTTGATACACAGTTTATTCGCAACACTCTTGTGAAATATTTTCTCGGAATTAGAGTGGTCAGGAAATAGAACGATCTGGACAGCGAAGTGATAAAGGCAGGATCTCTACGTGGCTTTAAGAAAAGGTATGACAGAGTTTACTAGGTCAGGAGAGAGTAGAGTCAGCAGTGATCAGTTTGAAAGGCAGGTTGACAAATAGACGAGTACAAATAGATACCTATGATATACCGGCCCTAGGTCAGGCTTGTCTGGTGCTTGCCTGGTCAACCAGCCTGTTGCTGCTGGCGGTCCGCTGGCTCACATATCCATAACTCAGTGTTGAATCCTGTACTTGGCAGACATATTTCTAGTCTCCTCTCTAAGACTTCAACACTTCAACGCGCGCGCACACACACACATACACACACACACACACACATATATACACACACACACATACACACACACACACACACATATACACACACACACACATACATACACATACACACACATTATGGAGGCAAGATCCATACATACCTTTAAGAAGAGATACAATAAAGCTCATGGAGCAGAGAGTGGACCTAGTAGCGACCAGCGAAGAGGCGGGGCCAAGAGCTATGAATCAACACCTGCAACCACAAATAGGTGAGCACATACACAAGCACGCGCAAATTCACACGCAGGAGTACGCACGTACACGGAACCTACCTCTCCCTCCCCTACCACTACTCAAAAAAACTGGCAGGGTATCCTGTACGAGACGTGTTGCAGCCCAGCCACCCATGGTGCTCCATAGATACCATGGCGGGGGTCAGGAGAGAGAGGGGGGTATGATGGAGGTATGAGGGAAGGAGAGAGGGGGGTATGATGGAGGTATGAGGGAGGGAGAGAGGGGGGTATGATGGAGATGTGAGGGAGAGAGTGATGAAAGGAAGTATGGAAAGTAAAAGAGGAAGGAATGAAGATATGAAAAGGGAGGAAATGAAAGGAAGAGAAGAATCAGGAATTAAGTATAAACTGGGGAGGAGATGGTGGATAACAGGGAGTGAGGAGGAGGAGAAAATGACGGAGGTAGAAGAGACGGAAATGTGTACATTAGAGGTGACGTGGTAGAAGAGAATAAACTGAAGAATGGATCCTAAGACTGGTCACAGACCGGGCCGCGGGGGCGTTGACCCCTGGAATTCTCTCCAGGTAGACTCCAGGAAGCAGGTAGAGTGGGAAAGTAAAGAACATGAGACGAGGAGAAGAAAGAAGAGGCATAAATTTGGGAAAGAAAGAGAGGAATAAAGATGGATGTAGGACAGAAGAGAGAGGGAGAGGAGGAGAGAAGAAGGGGAGGATGGAAGGAGGACGCTGGTAAAATGGTTAATGTGGTAGGCGGTGTAGAGGGTAATTAGAAGTGTGTTGATCACTGTGTACCCTCATTGTGTGGTAATGAGGAGTTGATCAGGTTGCCACAGCAGGAGGGAGAGGAGGAGAAGGAGGAGGAGAAGGAGGAGGAGGAGAAGGAGAAGGAGGAGGAGGAGGAGAGGAAGTCGACATGAACCTTCGTCATGTTTTCTCATTGCTTCTGTTTTTATTTCAAGACTCAGGGGTTTCATTATTAGTCTATTCCCTCTTTGGTTTTACTATGTTTCTTTGTTATGTTCTTTATCAAGTGTTGTCGTAGTCTTCGTCTTTATTTGGTAATTTTTATACTCCATGTTAAACCTTGCATGGTCAATCTATGTTAAACCATGCATGGTCAATCTATGTTAAACCATGCAAAGTCATTCCATGTTAATCCAAGCATGATAAATCCATGTTAAACTATGCATGATAACTCCATGTTAAACATGCATGACACATCCATGTTAAACCATGTGTGGTCAAGCCATGATGACTGTCTGTGGTTTCTTTGCACCTCAGAATGATGTTCTTCATTATGTCCTGTGATGCTTCTGAGTTCTCAGATTCATTGTATTTCGGAAAGAAACTCACTCCATCATTTTTTTTCTTAATTGTGCTTGTCTCTCTGTTTACCATCTACTCCATTTCCTTAATTTTATCTCCAATATGTGCTTCTAGAATATCCTTATATTCATGAAGAATACTAAAGACATGGGAAACATTTCTTCTGCTGTGGAGTTACAATATTCTTTACGTAAGTTCCACTCTGGGTAAATATTACATCTGGTCTATTCGGTTCGCTCTCTTCCACCGTTCTCATTTGGCGACTACGTTCTGAATTGAGTTAGTTTTCAACATTCCTTCTCCGCAAGGTCTCGGGAGACCATAGACCAGTGGAAGGCCTCGGTCAAACACCCAAAAGCTAAACTCGTGTCAAGAATAATTTCTTCTCTCACTCATCCTCTTTTCTGGCTGCCCACATCTTCTCTCCTGTAACTCTCTCCCTTTCTTCTCTTTTCCTCCTCCTCGTGTGTGTGTGTGCGCATACTCAACATACATTGATATGAGTCTGTGTGTTCGTGTGTTGAATGGGCGTGGTGGGGGATGGGCATGGAGGATGGGCGTGGAAGATGGGCGTGGAGGATGGGCGTGTTTGACATACTAATCCCAGCTTCCAGACCCTGGGACGGAGACCAGGTCGACTAATTATATGTTTCCTGTATAGTAATGAAGGCAATGAAGATATGGAGGCGATAAGACCAGACAAGACGGCCAGAGACGTGTCTGATTTACTGATGCAGGGAGGCAGGGAGACAGGGAGGCAGGGAGACAGGGAGACCAGGAGGCAGGGAAGAAGGGAGCTAGGGAGACCAGGAGGCAGGGAAGAAGGGAGCTAGGGAGACCAGGAGGCAGCAAGGCTGGGAGGGAGCAAGGAAGGTCGAGGGGGAGCAAAAGAGAAGGAAGGGATAAGGAAGAAACAGTAGAAACTGGAAGACGTAGACAAAGAAAAGAATATTTCAACAAAGTTTTTTTTTTTTTTTTTTTTTAAATAGAGCGGGAAAGTAATGTGAAGGACCTGGGAGTGGTGATGTCTGAGGATCTCACCTTCAAGGATCACAATAGTGCCACTATCACATCTGCGAGGAAAATGATAGGATGAATAATGAGAACTTTCAAAACAAGAGATGCCAAGCCTATGATGATCCTTCTTAAATCACTTGTTCTCTCTAGGCTGGAATACTGCTGTACATTAACATCTCCATTCAAGGCAGGGAAAATCGCAGATCTAGAGAATGTACAGAGAACCTTTACTGCATGCATAAGTTCCATCAAACACCTTAACTACTGGGAACCCCTGGAAACACTTTACTTGTACTCACTGGAACGCAGGCGAGATAGATATATCATAATCTACACTTGGAAAATCTTAGAGGAACTGGTCCCTAATTTGCACACAGAAATCACTGCTTAAGAAAACAAAAGACTGGGCAGGCGGTGCAAAATACCCCCAGTGAAAATTAGGGGCGCCATTGGTACACTAAGAGAAAACACCATAAGTGTCCAGGGCCTAAGACTGTTCAACAGCCTCCCACCATGCATAAGGGGAATCACCAATAGACCCCTGGCTCCCTTCAAGAGGAAGCTGGACAGATACTTAAAGTCGGTGCCGGATCAGCCGGGCTGTGGATCGTACGTTGGCCTACGTGGAGCCAACAGTAACAGCCTAGTTGATCAGGCCCTTATCCACCGGGAGGCCTGGTCGAGGACTGAGCCACGGGGGCGTTGACCCCCGGAATACCCTCCAGGTAGGTAGGTAGGAAGAATAAAAGAAAAATAATATAAGCTAGTGCAGTATGTGTGGATATAACAGAAGTGACGAGTATACAGATATATCGTCAGAGAACAGACTTGTGTGTATGCTTTCAGATGCGACGGATATATGGATATATGGATATACAATCAGAGAAGAGCCACATTTCAAAATACAGTCAGAAGTTATCAATATATCAGAGGAGACACATGAGAGTATGAATAGTATATGTATATCGGCAGTCAGTATAGGCAAATGTGTATACATTTGCAATATTAGTATATTTTATTTAGCCTACGCTCCTTCAGGGTGGCTCAAAACCTGTAAGGATAATCCATAAACTCCAAAGTTAAGCAAGACTGATGTGTCATCTCATGGTGAAACGCAGAAAAAAATAATATAATAAAATAAAGAAAACAATGGATCTCTGGTCAAAACCCTACAAGGTCATTCGTCTGACAACACAATTCCACCTCCATATTATTAACACTTAATCGAGGCTGAGAGATTCATGCATAACTTTTCTTCAAAAAAAAAAAAAAAAAGCAGTCACAGATTCAGGAAGAAAATCCACAGTGGCTGCCAGCAAGAACTGTGTCAGTGTTATATTGTAGTAAATAATCCACAGTGGCTGCCAGCAAGAACTGTGTCAGTGTTATATTGTAGTAAATAATCCACAGTGGCTGCCAGCAAGAACTGTGTCAGTGTTATATTGTAGTAAATATAAAGTAGGAATATCTCCTCTTACTTAAATCTCTGGACACAAAGACGTGCGCATCTCCTTAAATTCCTGAATATAGAACCAAGTGTGACCCGGGACGTGGTAATGCATAGGATTATCTTTTGTATGAAGAGTTAAGACATTGTGTACAGTTTAACAGATCTAGTTTTACTGCATCTGCAATTAACTCGAGGTTATTCCATGGATTATTTTGCGAGGAATGCTTCTTTGTATAGTCAATAGAGGTTGTAGGGCCGTGGCAGGTCTCCTGGCTGTGTGGGAAACATGACACCACTGCTATGGTGAGAGTCAGCAGTGAGGAAGTCAAGAGAGGTCTGGAGTAAAGCACTCTAGTGGTATACTTTTAAAAACTGTGGACTTCAAATTACAAGCTTTACTGTTCATCTAGTGGCTTTTTCCTCCATTCCAAAATTCTCGAGTGTAGTTTCCTCCTCTGCATCATTATATTGCTCTAGTGATCAAATTTTATTGATTACGTGGTTACCTAAATACCTATTTATTCAATATTATCAGTAACATTAAGGATTAATAAACTAGAGGCTTTATTTTATAAATTATCCCCTATAACACATTCACCTTAAAGCGGTAAACTAAATAATATTGGTTTGATATTAGCTAGGTTTAGTTTAACAGCCTGTGGACAGAAGAACTATATAATGAATCAAGTGTTTAACCTAGTCTTGAGGCTGCGCAGTCCTAGACGAAGCAACACAACTGAACTCGAGTTAGCTTCATTCATGAACGAGACGAGTATTTGATGCTTCATAAAAATGAGGGCAATATTTAACACCCCGGCTACGAAGGACTAAGGGGGCGAAAAGGTTTCATGATTCCTTCATGACGGTGGACGACCACCACTGCCGTCGTCCCTGATGATGCTGGCTCCAAGCAAGAAGAGTTTCTCTTAAGCGTATTAGACGCAGAGCACAGTTTGTTGCTGGCAAAGGGGTGGGGGGGAGGAGTTATGATGACTTTATCCACTGCTTTCCTCTTCCCCACACACATCAAGGGACGGAGGTGTCTAGACTCTAGAGTGATAGAGTGGTGTGTAAGCTGGTATATTAAGTGTGTGTTGGTGGATTATGATGGATCTACCTGGTGTTGTTGGTGTGAACGTCCTGAAGCTGCATGTTGAAGCCGCTCCTGTGTCGGTAATGCAAACCTGTAAACAACGTGAATGCTTATTAATGTTAGATCTACTATACCATGAAGTGAAGGTGTTTAGTGAGTTAATACACAACGAACAAGAAAGCTGATTTAGCAAGTTCATTTTCTCTATTGTTTGAAAAGTTGCGTTCGTGTAATTAAAATGATTCAGTCAGATTACGAGACACTGTGAATCCGGGTTCCATTTATAGCGAAATTCGTGGAGCCAGATGGCTGTCATCCGCGGTTGTGTTAGCAGAACATTCATTATAAAATTTACCTTTCGGGAGAGCGAGTAAAGGAAACTGCTTAGTGTTATGATAGGATAATTCTAGATGAAACTCACAAATAATGCACTCTTGAACTTTTATCTGGAAACCTGGACCTAAACGTTATCTTAATTTCCTTTGAAAAATTTGGATCATTTGTGAATTGTTCAGTCACGGTGTTGTGGCTGTTATTCCCCACTAGAGACCTTGACTTAAAAAAGGACGAAAAAACAGAATGTGAGAAAACGGATTTGTAAACACAGCGATGACGATTATTTTGTTAGTCTGCGGTGGTAGGAGATCCACGACACAATCTTTATATTGTGTGAGTTACTGGAGTTTGCGATGGTGATTGTATGAGCCGTGATGGTGACCGTATTAGAGGAAGGATTTTGTAGTGATGGACGTTGTTGGTGGAGACTGTGGTGAGGTGGTTGGCTGTTATGCTGTGGTGGTTGGTTCTTGTGGTGGGGTGAATGATTGTTTTGGGAGAATGGTTGTGGAAGTGGGAGTATGTTATGATGGTAGAGGAAATGGATGCTCTGTTGGAGTGGATGGTGATGGAACACTGTAGCGTGGATGGTGATGGAACACTGTAGCGTGGATGGTGATGGAACACTGTAGCGTGGATGGTGATGGAGCACTGTAGCGTGGATAGTGATGAGCACTGTAGCGTGGATGGTGATGGAGCACTGTAGCGTGGATGGTGATGGAACACTGTAGCGTGGTTGGTGAAGAGCACTGTAGCGTGGATGGTGATGGAACACTGTAGCGTGGATGGTAATGGAACACTGTAGCGTGGATGGTGATGGAACACTGTAGCGTGGATGGTAATGGAACACTGTAGCGTGGATGGTGATGAGCACTGTAGTGTGGATGGTAATGGAACACTGTAGCGTGAATGGTGATGGAACACTGTAGTGTGGATGGTAATGGAACACTGTAGCGTGGATGGTGATGGAACACTGTAGCGTGGATGGTGATGGAACACTGTAGCATGGATGGTGATGGAACACTGTAGTGTGGATGGTAATGGAACACTGTAGCGTGGATTGTGATGGAACACTGTAGCGTGGATGGTGATGGAACACTGTAGGTGGATGGTGATGGAACACTGTAGCGTGGATGGTGATGGAACACTGTAGCGTGGATGGTAATGGAACACTGTAGCGTGGATGGTGATGGAACACTGTAGCGTGGATGGTGATGGAGCACTGTAGCGTGGATGGTGATGAGCACTGTAGCGTGGATGGTGATGGAACACTGTAGCGTGGATGGTAATGGAACACTGTAGCGTGGATGGTGATGGAACACTGTAGCGTGGATGGTGATGGAGCACTGTAGCGTGGATGGTGATGACACTGTAGCGTGGATGGTGATGGAACACTGTAGCGTGGATGGTATGGAACACTGTAGCGTGGATGGTGATGGAACACTGTAGCGTGGATGGTAATGGAACACTGTAGCGTGGATGGTGATGAGCACTGTAGTGTGGATGGTAATGGAACACTGTAGCGTGGATGGTGATGGAGCACTGTAGCGTGGATGGTGATGGAACACTGTAGCGTGGATGGTGATGGAACACTGTAGCGTGGATGGTAATGGAACACTGTAGCGTGGATGGTGATGGAACACTGTAGCGTGGATGGTGATGGAGCACTGTAGCGTGGATGGTGATGAGCACTGTAGCGTGGATGGTGATGGAACACTGTAGCGTGGATGGTATGACACTGTAGCGTGGATGGTGATGGAACACTGTAGCGTGGATGGTAATGGAACACTGTAGCGTGGATGGTGATGGAACACTGTAGCGTGGATGGTGATGGAACACTGTAGCGTGGATGGTGATGGAACACTGTAGCGTGGATGGTAATGGAACACTGTAGCGTGGATGGTGATGGAGCACTGTAGCGTGGATGGTGATGGAACACTGTAGCGTGGATGGTGATGGAACACTGTAGCGTGGATGGTAATGGAACACTGTAGCGTGGATGGTGATGGAACACGGTAGCGTGGATGGTGATGGAACACTGTAGCGTGGATGGTAATGGAACACTGTAGCGTGGATGGTGATGGAGCACTGTAGCGTGGATGGTAATGGAACACTGTAGCGTGGATGGTGATGGAACACTGTAGCGTGGATGGTGATGAGCACTGTAGTGTGGATGGTGATGGAACACTGTAGTGTGGATGGTAATGGAACACTGTAGCGTGGATGTATTTGAGAGAGAGAGAGAAGGGGGATGAGGATAACTTGATATTTACAATTTACTAGCCACTACCTAGCCACTACTAGCACGTTGAGAGACAACACAATAAGTGTCAGGGGCCCGAGACTGTTTAACTGCCTCCCAGCTTACATAAGGGGGATTACCAATAGACCCCTGGCTGTCTTCAAGCAGGCACTGGACAGGCACCTAAAGTCGGTACCTGGCCAGCCAGGCTGTGGGTAACAGCCTGGTTGATCAGGCCCTGATCCACCATGAGGCCTAGTTACAGAGTGGGCCGCGGGAGCGTTGACCTCTGGAACTCTCTCCAGGTAAACTCCAGGTATCAACTACCATAATAAAATGCGTGTTTGTATGTGTCCACCTAGTTCCTAGTGTGGCCAAGAGAGGGTCGAATCTTAGCTCTTGGCCCCCAGCTCATAATTCTCTAATTCTGTCTCGTGGGCACTGTCGTGCTTATTCTTAAAGTTGTGTATGAAGTATTCTTTGTTCGTAAAGTGGCGATCGTACCTATTATACAGTTTCTCCCTCACTGTTGTGAATCATGACCAGATACTCGAATGCCACTGTCCGAGAGGCAGTGGAATCCTCGGAGACACATCTCCCAGCATCCTCGAAGACACATCTCCCAGCATCCTCGAAGACACATCTCCCAGCAACCTCGAAGACACATCTCCCAGCATCCTAGGAGACACATCTCCCAGCATCCTCGAAGACACATCTCCAAGCATCCTCGGAGACACATCTCCCAGCATCCTCGAAGACATCTCCCAGCATCCTCGAAGACATCTCCCAGCATCCTCGAAGACACATCTCCCAGCATCCTCGAAGACACATCTCCCAGCATCCTCGAAGACACATGGAAATAAAAAAAAAAATTATGCGATTATCCCGCGACTCTCATTTCAGACATTTCCTCCTGATGTAATTATCTAATACAAATCTTCTGAGATTTACAAAAAAGACAGAATTTTTTTTCCCTCATATAAGGAAAAAAAAAAAACATTTATTTAACAAAACAAAAAATAATTACGTAACCCGCTCGTCTGTTACGTAACCTGCTCGTCTGTTACGTAACCCGCTCGTCTGTTACGTAACCCGCTCGTTTGTTACGTAAAATTTTTTTCTACAGACCGACAAAAATACAAGTTCATTCCATGTATCGTAAACGAAATTTTGTAACTTACAATTATCTAATTAAGTCAATTAATTGCTGTTTAACTGGAATATTTCCGCGAGGGAAAATATCTGAAAAACGATCGATACTAAAATCAAGGATGGAGGCGATGCTAGTGAAAGTATCTTGATCCGAGGAATTGCAGCTACCCTCCCCCTGATTACTTCACGTTTTCCATGCGTTGTATAACCCCCTACACGTTTAGCGCTTCTCATTAATGATAGCTAGATGTGTTTCGGTGGCTGCGCGACCCGAGGAAGGTATCCCGGTATCGCATAACCCCAGCCCCCTCTTCCTCAGTGCACGCGAAAGGCATAGTGCAGAGTGCGACATAAGTTTGTGATGCAGTTAAATATTAGGACTGAAGATTTTAAGTGAAAGGGGAAGAGGCAGTCACAAGTTATCACATGGAAACCAATGTCCCAATTTGTTTAATATGCACTGACAAGTTAGGATATACAGCCCAGCACAAGTTCAAACTTTTCCCCCAGACCAGCTTTAAAAGTCAAAATATTAACCCAGTGTTGTTAGTCTTAGGAAAGCCCACCAGTGTTGCCAGACCCAAGAAACGCACGTTTCGCCCAGTGGGAGCTTCACCAGACAACCTGACAGAACATCTACTGTGCGAAGAGTAGTTTAAGCGAACATCCACTTAGCGAATCATCATTTCAACAGAGGGAAACATCGTTTTAACAGCATTCACCGGGCGAAACGTTGTATTTTAACCTTGTCGAGGTATATTTGGTGTACAACACCCGAAGAGTCTAGTCAAAACAGAAAAAAATTTACTGGTTCAGAACGTCCCTAAAAACACGAAAAAAATGATTAGGTTAACATAAGGGGCAAACATTTGTTTTCCTGAGGTAGGAAAACGTTGTCCGGGAATTCACCGACGGTGGTGTTACCTGACGCGTGAACGACATGCAAATTGTGTCGAAAGGAGTTTGCTTACAATGTTAATGAGTTTACAAACTCGGTAAGAGGTAAGGGTGAGGGTGTAGCAGACGCTGTGCCTGCCAGCATGGGTGTGATGGGTGGGGAGTGGGTGTGATGGGTGGGGTGTGGGTGTGTTGGTGGGGAGTGGGTGTGATGGGTAGTGTGTGGGTGTGTTGGGTGGGTGTGTTGGTGGGGAGTGGGTGTGTTGGGTGGGGAGTGGGTGTGATGGTTGTGGAGTGGGTGTCTTGGTGGGGAGTGGGTGTGTTGGGAGGGGAGTGGGTGTGTTTGGTGGGTGTGTTGGTGGGAAGTGGGTGTGTTGGGTGGGTGTTTTGGGTGGGTGTGTTGGGTGGGGTGTGAGTATGTTGGATGGGGCGTGGGTGTGTTGGGAGGGGTGTGGGTGTGTTGGGTGGGGAGTGGGTGTGTTGGGTGGGGTGTGTGTGGATGTGTTGGGTGGGGTGTATGTGTGTTGGGTGAGGTGTGGGTGTTTTGGGAGGGTGTGGGTATGTTGGTGGGGTGTGAATATGTATATATTTATATATGTGTTTATACTCACAATAGTGTTCAAATATGAGATGTTTTTAAGGAATGCAATGTACATATTCTCCAAGAAATAACATTTAAAATTTATATTCTAAAGTTTGCCTAAAACACACAACACATGACATATATCGAAGACCCATACGAAGCAAGTTTGAAGTCGTTCTTCAACACAGTTCTCGTGATAGCATCCAAGCCACAATAATATCGGGAAACAGAGTGACCATCACCCAGCAGACTCGTCCTAAACCTCACCTCTGTTATCTTCTTATAAACATATCTGAAATTTATTTTGATGGGAAAAAAAAATCTCTTGTTCCTTTATATGCGATACTATTTTACTTTTGTTTTTAAATAGATATGAAAATTTCTTTAAAATCAATGTTAGTCACCTATACTCGAAATTTTTTTTTTTTTCCAAGAAAATCTTAATTTTAGTGGTAATATTTTGAACCGAAATAGATCTTGGCATCAGTGTTGAGGAAGGTATGGAGCGAGTCTTAACCTCCACTAAATTCTTGTTACCAAAACCCACACACCCCCTCCCCTGCTGCTGCTGCTGCTGCTGCTGCTGCTGCTGCTGCTGCTGCTGCTGCTGCTGCTGCTGCTACTACTACCAATAATAATAATTTTAAAAAGAAGGAGAAGAATAAAAAAGTAAGTAAAAAAAAGATAAAATATAAATAAGTAATCTCTTGGGTAATCTCCCACGACGTAACTCTCCCAAGATAACAGATAACTCAATATTCATGTGTGTTATGGTCTGCGATACTTAGCACGGCGGGTATGCTTGGGCAGCCGGGCGAACACATCGCTCTGTAATTAAGGCTTCCGATAATTGGAGCCCAAATAATAACGCCTGCCGTGTTCTCCTGCAGTATAATACGCGCACAATGGCCTGATAGACGCCAAATTGCTCTTAATTATAGGGATTAGCTAAATTAACACGATAAAAGAAGGGATCGTCAACTCGGTGCCAGAGGCGACGCTTCTGCAGGATCTTGCGTGGCTTCAGCGGCTGTGTGAGGCTACTGTGTAAGAGGACCATGTGTAAGAGGGCCTATATATATATATATATATATATATATATATATATATATATATATATATATATATATAGAGAGAGAGAGAGAGAGAGAGGCTAGGTATACGAGTTCATGTATAGGAACTAACTGAAGAGACGCTAAATACTTTACATAGCCAAAAAACATGGACAGATCTGAAGGTGCTTAATCTCCTCCTCCTCCTCTTCTTCTTCTTCTTCTTCTTCTTCTTCTTCTTCTTCTTCTTCTTCTTCTTCTTCTTCTTCTTCTTCTTCTTCTTCTTCCTCTTCATCTTCTTTTTCTTCTTCTCCTTCTCTTACTAACTCCCGTGACAATATATAAACACATCTATTGCTTAAATTCGCTAATAATATACTCATTCATCTTGACAAACTCGTTATGTTTTAATCTGATGTTTTTCCTCTCAATTCTTTTCTTGTCGAAACAAACATCAAAGAGGGTGTTCGTTTAACCCCCCGGCGCCGTCTTCAGTGCGATGATGCTTCAACAGTGAGGTCATGATTGCATTCTTCCGTAGCGTCTATTACAGGGCGAGATATTAGTCAAGGTATTCAGAGCAGATGAGAGACTGTCACAACTAATTTAATGGTCAGTGAAAGAGTTCAAAGATTGTATATATATTTTTTAAACCGGAGTTGGGTTCCTCTCATTATTCCTTGTTGCTATGCATTGCTGTTTTGTCCGAGGTAACACGCTGCCTTGACAACGTCACTACACAGCTTGCTACTCGTAACTCAGTTCTGAGCAGTTGTGATGGAATGGGCTATGATTTCAGCTCCTGGCCTCGCCTCTTCATGTTTATTTGAATGGCGTTGTTAAGTAAGCATTTTGCCTCTTTTTCCAAAATCATGTCGCTGTGGTTAAGCAGTCTTTTATAAAGATATATGAGCAAAAACTAGGACATATTAAATAAAAGCTTTCGGTCCTGGGAACCTGATCACTTCTAAACGTTTCTACTCCAGGACCGAAATGATTCGTAATAGGTGCCCTTGTGCCTCTTATTTCTCAACACACTTTCCAAGATTTTGATAAAATTGTACCATTACCAACTTCTTAATATCTCTGTGTGATTACACAAGATTTATGGCACTCACTGAGAAGGACTATTCCCTCTCTCTCTCTCTTCCAACCTTCAACATGGCCAAAATTTAGTATTTTAAGTCATTCATCATATCCTCGATCTCTTTTTATGAAAGCTATATTTTATCTCAGGACTCTATTAGACAGAAATCCATTATTTTTAAAAAGTATATGTAAAGTCTTAGTTCTGGTAGGTCAGCGGAGGCTTAACCATTTAACAGGTGGTGTGACATAGACCTGTGTTAGAAGACAGCCACGGGCTGTCTTGCCCTGTTAATTAACATCGAGTATGTATATATATATATATATATATATATATATATATATATATATATATATATATATATATATATATATATAAGCGCAGTAATGCTTAGTATCTTAAGTTGGTGTTCAGCAAGTGTCTCCTGATCTACTGAAACATTTCATCTGCTTGATCCAGCAGCCTGTGAATAAAATTTCCACCAATGGATCAAGTGTTTTCACGCAGTTTATATATATAAACAGGCGACCCGTTCCTCGCTCACGTAATTTACATTATAGTTTTAGGATTTAAGTAGTGCCGTGTGTATGTACTCACCTACTTGTGGTTGCAGGGGTCGATTCACAGCTCTTGGCCCCGCCTCTTCGTTGGTCGCTACTAGGTCCACTCTCTCTCTGCTCCATGAGCTTTATCGTACCTTTTCTTAAAGCTATGTATGGATCCTGCCTCCACTACATCACTCTCCGGAGTGTTCCACTTCCTGATAACTCTACAACTGAAGAAATACTTCCTAACATCCCTGTGACTCATCTGAGTATGTGTGTGTGTGTGTGTGTGTGAAATAAGAAGAGAGGGTGTAACATAGAACAAGAGACTTAAAAACTTAGACATGTAGCTGGGCGAGACTACAGCTAAAATACCCATTCATTAGCTTAAATGGTGTTATCTTGGTTAGAGTTAAAAAAGCTGACACACTCCTTAATGACTCATCTTGGGATCAAAGCTTTTATAATGAATCCCGGGGTTCCTCGATGCCACGGATTGTCCCATTGACTTTCCTCAGTGTTCCAGTTTGTTCCGTCGGGTACATTCCTGCCCTCTTGGAACTCACCATCCCATTCCCAGATAATTAAACTGGAATCTCTAATTCTCTCTTTCTCTCTGTATCTCTTTCTCTCCTCTCTCTCTCTCTCTCTCTCTCTCTCTCTCTCTCTCTCTCTGTGTCTGTCTTTGTCTATTTGTCTGTCTGTCTCTGTCTGTCTGTCTCTGTCTGTCTGTCTCTGTCTGTCTGTCTCTGTCCGTCTGTCTCTGTCCGTCTGTCTGTGTCTGTCTGTCTTTTTCTCTCTCTCTGGCTCTGCCTATCTCTCTCTCTCTCTCTCTCTCTCTCTCTCTCTCTCTCTCTCTCTCTCTCTCTCTCTCTCTCTCTCTCTCTCTCTCTCTCCGTGCAATAACAGCGACTTTCTTGTCCTGCAAACAATTAAAGGGACTTAATTGTTCTTATTTTAACCTTGTGTAAACAACCGGAAAATTTGTATTTTTAAAAGGTAACTATTGACAAGTGTTTGACTGTTTAATTACTTTCCAATCAGTTGACAACTGTTTGACTGTTTGATTACTTTCCAATCCGTTGACAAGTGTTTGACTGTTTAATTACTTTCTAATCCGTTGACAACTGTTTGTTGGTATAATTACCGACAATATGTGAGCGAAACGTTGCCACAATAAAATATCACATTAGTTGCACTTATGTCGTTTTACCTAACACAAACTCCCTTCTCAGGGAGGTTCTGTTACGTATGTGAGGGGGTTCTTGTTCCAAGGAATTAGACCTGAATGCTCCCTTCCTTGTATCGAATCTGACTGACCTCGATTTTTTTTATAGATTTAGCGTACCCCCACGCATGCAATAAAAATAATGATGAACAAAGAGTCGTTCACGACATCACATACGACGTGTGTCGTGACCGTCCTGGAGTACACAGCACCAGCATGGATCCCACACCTGATCAAGCATGTTGGTAAATTAGAAAGAGTGGAAAGATTAGCAACGAGACTAGTCCCGGAGCTACGGGCTATGAAGAGATACTAATGAAACTCTGTTAACATTAGAGGACAGAAGGTCCAAGGGAGACACGATAACGACTTAGAAAGTACTGAGAGGCACAGACTGTTCGAGTGGCGGAAAACAGGAGCATCAGAGATGTTAAAAATATATTTATTCAGCTTCAGGGTGGTCAAGAAGCGGAACGACAGAGCTTCAAGAATGAGTACGATGCAGGTTATGGAGCCAGGAGAAAGTGAATCCAGAAGCTGCTTCTTGAAAGGCGGGGGCCAGGAGCTGAGACTCGACCAATGCAACCACATATAGGTGGGAACACAGACACAGACAGACAGACAGAGACAGATAGATAGACATACACGCACACACACACATACACACACACACATATATACACATACACACACACACACACACACACACACACACACACACACACACACACACACATAAGAAGAGGTATGATAAAGCTCATGGAGCAGGGGGAGTGACTTAGTAGCAATCAATGAAGAGGCGGGGCCAGGAGCTGTGAATCGACCCCTGCAACCACAATTAAGTGAGTACACACCAAGACATCAGGAAAGACATTATTCTTGTGACACTCCAACATCTTACGGAAAGAGAATGCTTAATTGAAAAAAAAAAAAATTATCAATGGAACAAGAACTAATGAGCTTTATTGAAAAAGGGCACAGAGTTGTACGCTATTCGGTTAGTGCGTTGACGGTAGATTGGGCGTCCATCCATACACTTTCTCCATGGAGGAGGAGCGGAGAAGTTGAGTAGGATGAGAGGGGATAGAGGGAAGGGGTAGGAGAAAGAGCGACTGGAGTGAGAGGGCGGAGAGAGAAAGTGTAGAGTGAGAGTCGTGGTGAGGTGTTTCGTTGGAATAGGAGAGAGCAGAGAGAATGATTGGAGTGGGTGAGATGGGAGAGAGCACAAGAGTGGGCGCAGTGGAAGGGGAGACTCATGTTGATGGGAAAGAATAGTTGGGGTGAGTGGGAAACGCATCGTGTAAAGGGTATTCTTCATTTTGGTGGGAATGGATTGAGTGGTTGTGCGAGATGGAAGAATTGCTGGAACAGAGTGGTTGGGATTGAATATTTCGTCTGGGGAAGAGTGTCTAGTGAAGGAGATAGGGTGATAACTGACAAAATAAGAGGGCCTATTTTTTACAGTTTTAGACAAATTGGATTCGTCAGTGTAGTGTTGCTTGCGCTATTTTGTTTGGTAGAGGGGGAGCACTGCCAGTGTGCTGGGAGTGCTAGGGCACTCACCTCGATCCCCGCTACAGGTGCAAACATTAGACACCTGCTTGTTAGTCGTCTGGTGTGGGTCGCATCCTGGGGACAAAATTGACCTAATTTGAGGGAAATGCTCTGCATAACAAGGGGCTTTCTATATAGTAGTATGTCATTGATGTCAGCTATGGTCTGTATACCTTGTACATGTACTTGTAGTAAATAAAGATTATTATTATTATTATTATTATTATTATTATTATTATTATTATTATTATTATTATATGATAGTTACGTAG
Source organism: Cherax destructor (assembly GCA_009830355.1). Taxonomy (NCBI): domain Eukaryota; kingdom Metazoa; phylum Arthropoda; class Malacostraca; order Decapoda; family Parastacidae; genus Cherax; species Cherax destructor. The sequence goes on from WNWK01000017.1 coordinate 229,733, forward strand.
TGGGAACACCCCCAGTGTGCTGCTACATTATATCTTAGGTATTTCTGAAGGCTCACCTTTAAGTGATTATCAGATTTGTGTGTGTGTGTGTGTGTGTGTGTGTGTGTGTGTGTGTGTGTGTGTGTGTGTTTTGGTTGTTTTGTATTTTTCTTTTGCTCACCAATCGAGGCCTTATCTACCGATTTCAAATTTTCAGCGCTTGTGTACGGTAACTAGGAATATATTCTTGGAACAATTGGCATGTGGCCGTGTCCTAGGCTGTATTGTAGAATATTGGTCCATGTGAGTTATTTTTGGCTTCAAAGCTGATGTTTCTTACTGAAAGATTTGAATTAGTCTAGGGTCGTCTGTTACTATTTATTGAAGCAATCGGGATACTAATGTCTAACTAATAACTTAACTAGGATTTTTTAAAGAGGTGGACCGGTATGCCAGCGGAAGTCATCGGTCTTATGACCAAAAGCTCCCTCCAGCTGTGAGTCATCATATGACTAAGACCCGCGTCAGGAAACACTTGTCCTGTTTCTTCCTGAGGAACCTTGTACCTACCTACCAGCGTCCAGTGTGACATCCTGAGAATTCCACTCTGATTCGCTTTAAATCTTTAACTGTATAAGAAACTTACGTCACACTCTGCACTAATCTTCTCGCGTGCGTTGACGTGCACTTGCCTGGGGTTATGCAGTATGGGGATATCTTTCTTGGATCGTGCAGAGAGCAAAATACATCTAGTTACGAATGAGTACAAGAAGTGTATGTATTGTTAGCTAGAAATATTTTGACAGCTGAATTGTATGTGGACGTGTTCTCCCGCCCTAATGGCAGGTGTTGCTTCTTTACAGGAAGCAGGTAACGAGGGGAAATGAGGGATATGGAGAGGGTGAGTAGGGTAAGTGAAGATAGAGAAGGTGAGTAGGGTAAGTGAGGGAACTGATGAGGAACAGTAGGCACGTGAGGGAGAGGTTTACTAGGAAAAGTTGGAAAGAGGATGAGGTTAGTAGGGAATGTGTGGGAGTAAGGGAATGGGAAGTTCAAGAAATGACAAAGTTGAAATATAAAATGATATTGAACAAAAGAGAGGAAAATGACAGAAAGGGAGGAAAGAGGGAGAAATACATGGATGGAAAAACAAATGTACACTTCATCAGTTCAAATTAGAAAAAAAAAACAATACCACGGAATCAATAGAAGCAGGTCCACAAATAACTGAGATCTGAACCCCCAAAAAAAAAATCAATTTGAAAACCATCAAGGAAAAGCGTCCTCATTGACGGACATCAATTGGATCGGGCAGCAGATGATTCCCATCCTGCGGGAACTCCTCCAAGACTACTCCAAAACAAAGCTCGGTGTGCCCGAGTGCAAATCATTGTGTGGAGGATGGTGCTCGGAGATGGCCGAGAGTCATGTCTGCGGGAGGTCTGGCGTGCACCCAGCGAGACCTCTTTGTGGCTCACACGAGAGCTCCGTCAGCGCCACCAGCAGTCTTTGTTTACAGCAGCAACCGCCCATCATTCAGAGGACCCTACTATGCTCTCCTGCTGTTCCCAATATGCTTGTTTGGTCCATTGATTTAGCACACCCTTTTCCACCTCTTTCTACACACACACACACGCACACACACAAACACACACACACACACACACACACACACACACACACACACACACCACACACACACACACACACACACACACACCACACACACACACACACACTAAGAATAACAGAAAGGGACGAGGAATCAAAGTTGGTGAGGGTATCGAGTGGGGTCCCGAAAGCATCAGTATTAGAACCACTTCTGTTCTTAATACACGTGAACCACCTACCATATGGGATGGAGTGTTATACGACACTGTTTCCTGATGATGTAGAGTTAATGAAACACATAAGAACAAGAGAGTGATAAACTCCATGGAGAACTCCACAGGCTGACAATGTGATCAGCTTTGTCAGCTACATCATTCAGGAACTTGAACGAAGAATCCCTTAGAACTTTATGGAACATACATTAGGCCAATCACCGAGTACGCAGCCCCAGCATGAAGCCCATACCTTATCAAGCACACAAAGCTCGACAAATTCAAAAGGGTCATAACCAGACTAATACCGGAATTGAAAGTCATGCAGGAAGGAGCTAAACCTGACGACCATGACGGAGAGAAGGACAAGGGAAGACATACCACACTAAATATTAAGAATAACTGACAGGGCACACAGGGACAGATTTGTTGAATTAAGAGGACAAACATGAAAGGGAAAGTTGAAAAGTTGATTGACTTAGATGAGACAATAGGACAACCTCAATACACAGTTTCAAGAATAAATATGATTAAGGTCTTAGAGGCAAGAAACCATTAATGCTGGTGTATGAAGTTTAAAAGGCAGGTCAGGAGCTAGGACTCGACCCCCGTAAACACAAATTAGCATGTACAAATCTGAGCGTGAGTTGGGGGGGTTAGGGATGTATCGGATGTGAAAATTTAGATATCCGCGGATGCGGATGCGTATACGGATGTCTTACTTATTTAGCGGATGCGGATGTAAGAAATTGTGCGGATGTTCCGCGGATTTCGGATGCAGATGCGGATGCGGATGTAAGAAACTGTACGGATGTTCAGCGGATGCGGATGCGGATGCGGATATCCGATACATCACCAGTGTGTGTACACTCACCTAACTGTACTCACCTAATTGTGGTTACAGGTGTCGAGTGTCAGCTCCTGGTCCCATCTCTCTGCTAACTGGGTTCACTGTTTAGTTCGTTCCACTTCCTGACCACTCTAAGGCTAAAGAAGTATTTCCTAACATCCCTGTGACTCATAAGTGTTTTTAACTACCAGCTGTGACCTCGTGCACCTGAGACTCACCTCCCAGACTCCAACTGGTCACACTGTCAGTTCCTCGGTATTTCTTACGTTGTGTGTGTGTACTCACCTAATTGTACCTACCTAATTGTGGTTGCAGGGGTCGAGTCACAGCTCCTGGCCCCGCCTCTTCATTGATCGCTACTAGGTCCTCTCTCTTCCTGCTCCATGAGCTTTATCATACCTCATCTTAAAACTATGTATGGATCCTGCCTCCACTACGTCACTTTCCAGACTATTCCACTTCCTGACAACGCTATGACTGAAGAAATACTTCCTAACATCCCACTGACCCCTTGTTTCTGTGTCCCATCTTTGGAACATAATGTCTCCATCTTTGTCAATTTCTCGCAGTATTTTATACGTCGTTATCATATCCCCCTATCCCTCCTGTCCTCCAATGTCGTCAGGTTGATTTCCTCTAACCTTTCTTCGTAGGACATTCCCCTTAGCTCTGGGACTAGTCTTGTTGCAAACTTCTTTTGCACTTTCTCCAATTTCTTGATATGTTTGACCAGGTGTGGGTTCCATATTGGTGCTGAATACTCCAGTATGGGCCTGACGTACACGGTGTACAGTCTCGTGAATGACTCCTTACTTATAAGTCGAAAAGCTAGTCTTAGATTTGCTTGACGCGCATTTGCTGCAGCAGTTATTTGATTGATGTGTTCCTCAGGGGATATGCTCGGTATGATACTCACCCTAAGGTCTTTCTCCTTGAGTGAAGTTTGCAACCTTTTCCCCATGAGCCTGTACTCCATTTACGGTCTTCTTGTCCTTCCCTTAGTTTCACAACTTTGCACTTTGTGGGGTTAAACTCCAAGAGCACTTGTCAGACCAGGCTTGCAGCCTGTCCACATCCATTTGTAACCTCCACATTAGTTTCACGTCATCTGCGAACGGGGATACCTGTCAATCCAGCACTTCGTCATGTCATTCACGTATACAAGAAGCATTGGACTGATCCCTGTGGAACTCCATGAGGTGTTTGTTTGTGTGTGTGTGTGTGTGTGTGTGTGTGTGTGTGTGTGTGTGTGTGTGATGTGTGTGTGTGTGTGTGTGTGTGTGTGTGTGTAGTGTGTGTGAATGTTTGTGTAAAACACTTACTGTCGTCCTGCTGTATCATAACAGCGGGAATTCAATTGTTTTTACCGATATATTTATTTTACTTTGGCGAGGAAGAAAGGAGGAGAGAGAGTAGAGAAGAATGGGAGAGGAGAGGAGAGAGAGAGAGAGAGAGAGAGAGAGAGAGAGAGAGAGAGAGAGAGAGAGAGAGAGAGAGAGAGAGAAGATAACGGAGGAGGAGGAGGTAAGATAACAGGGTTCCCACCCTCCTGGCGCTGTCCTGCTGGTGGTCGATTGCCAAAACAAAAGACGGAGGAGAGGCGCATGCGGTGTTCCCCCTCTCCCTCCCCTCCCCTCACCATTCGACTTATCCCCTTACTTCCCTGCCTCTCCCCTCCCTCCCACCTCCCCTCGTTACCAGGGCCATGAGATCAGTGAGTCAGGGAGGTTTGGGGGATCACACTATTTTGTTGTTTTGTACAGTCGTCACATAGTGCTGTCACATAGTGCTGTCACATAGTGCTGTCACATAGTGCTGTTGCATAGTGCTGTTGCATAGTGCTGTCACATAGTGCTGTTGCATAGTGCTGTTGCATAGTGCTGTCACATAGTGCTGTCACATAGTGTTGTTGCATAGTGCTGTCACATAGTGCTGTTGCATAGTGCTGTTGCATAGTGCTGTCACATAGTGCTGTTGCATAGTGCTGTTGCATAGTGCTGTCACATAGTGCTGTCACATAGTGTTGTTGCATAGTGCTGTCACATAGTGTTGTTGCATAGTGCTGTCACACAGTGCTGTCACATAATACTATCACATACACCTTTCACACACACACACACACACTCCTGTCACATATTACTATCATATACTCTTCTCACATACTGGCGTCAAATACTGCTATCACATAACTACTAAAACATTCCATTGTCACATTCTCCTGTCACATAGTACTGTCACAGTACGTTGTGACAGTTATACTCGTAGTGTGTTTACGAGACATCGATGACTTGTGCTTCATTAATACATTATATATATATATATATATATATATATATATATATATATATATATATATATATATATATATATATATAATATTCTCTCTTGACCCAAACATAACGCTTTTTTACCCGGCCTTTATGTTATAATTATATTTAAATACTCATAAATAGAGGAGCTGGAGATATATTTATCTATCTAATGAATTTCAATATTTACTTCTTTGATGATACTTTACAAACGTTAATAATTATTATTATTATATTCTTAATTTGTGTTAACTCAGTAAATGTTAAGGGTCCCCGACTCTTCAGCTCTATTCGTGCATACTGGGGATTACCAGCAACTCCCTGGCTGGCTTCAGAAGGGAACTCGACTGACTCCTCAAATCTGATCAGCTGGGTTGTGGTGCATACGATGGACAGCGGACAGCGAGCCTCGAAATCTTGATCGATCAGGCCAGCAGCCAGAAAGTCTGGTCTTGGATGGGGATGCAGGGGCTCTGAAGCCCCCAAGAAGCTACTCCAGGTAACCTCCAGGTAAACCCACTGAAGATCGTTCTGCTCTAGCAGAATGGGAAATTATCATGTTTGGTGGAATTACCGTGAAGGTAGCTCTGATTCTTTGAATCAAGAGCCCTTCACCAGCATCACGGTGGCCCCTGCGCCTTGCATAAAGAGTCACAAGGATCACATATCGAGAATTTCGAATATAGAACAGCTGACCCGCCACATCGGCTCAGTTTTTCTGAGCACACACAAACGCCCACCGCTTGCCTGGCTGAACTCAAATTATAAAACATTAATATTTAATTCTACACAGATCATATATCTTTTTTTTAATAAAAAATAATGACAAAGTCCTCCACATTTCCAAGAATTTCCGAAATAAGAATAAATAGTGATATAATCTGGGTGCGTTTTCCAGAGGTTGGCGCCAGTTTCCATTTTCCGGCCTATCGAGGCCGGTGATCGCTCGTTTTCGCGCCAACTCCCGACCAATCACATTCTTCTACCTGGCTGCATGGCGCCTTAACTCAATTTGGCGGGAAATTAAAATATTTCCCCGCGCAAGATTCTCATTTATATTAAAGTGGACAAAGATAAAATTTTCTCCGGCGATGATGGAAAATGTGTTGGCAGCTCGTGGATATAGAGGTCAAGACCCTCACACAAGACAATTATAATATATGTGTGTGTGTGTGTATGTTAGTTACCATTTTGTCCAAGGCATATGTTGATTAGACACTAGGCCTGTTGTATATGGGTGCGTGCGTGCGTGTGTGTGGTGTGTGTGTGTAGTGTGTGTAACGTGTGTGTGTAATGTGTGTGTGTAACGTGTGTGTGTAATGTGTGTGTGTAATGTGTGTTTGTAGTGTGTGTGTGGGTGTGTATAATGTGTGTGAGAGGTGTGTGTGTGAGGTGTGTGCGTGTGTGTGTGTAGTGTGTGTATAGTGTGTGTGTAGTGTGTGTAGTGAGTATGTGTAGTGTGTGTGTGTAGTGAGTGTGTATAGTGTGTGTGTGTGTATGTGTGTGTGTACTCACCTAGTTGTACTCACCTAGTTGTGGTTGCAGGGGTCGAGTCATAGCTCCTGGCCCCGCCTCTTCACTGGCCGCTACTGGGTCACTCTCCCTGCGCCATGAGCTTTATCATACCTCTTCTTAAAGCTATGAATGGACCCTGCTTCCACTACATCGCTTCCCAAGCTATTCCACTTCTTGACCACTCTGTGACTGAAGAAATACTTCCTAACATCCCTGTAATTCATCTGAGTCTTCAACTTCCAAATGTGTCCCCTTGTTGCTGTGTCCCATCTCTGGAACATCCTGTCTCTGTCCACCTTGTCAATTCCTCTCAGTATATTATATGTCGTTATCATGTCCCCCCTATCTCTCCTGTCCTCCAGTGTCGTCAGGTCGATTTCCCTTAACCTCTCCTCGTAGGACATACCCCTTAGCTCCGGAACTAGTCTTGTTGCAAACCTTTGCACTTTCTCTAGCTTCTTTACGTGCTTGGCTAGGTGTGGGTTCCAAACTGGTGCTGCATACTCCAGTATGGGCCTAACGTACACAGTGTACAGGGTCCTGAACGATTCTTTATTAAGATGTCGGAATGCTGTTCTTAGGTTTGCTAGGCGCCCATATGCTGCAGCAGTTATTTGGTTGATGTGCGCCTCAGGAGATGTGCCTGGTGTTATACTCACCCCAAGATCTTTTTCCTTGATTGAGGTTTGTAGTCTCTGGCCTCCTAGACTGTACTCTGTCTGCGGTCTTCTGTGCCCTTCCCCAATTTTCATGACTTTGCACTTGGTGGGGTTGAACTCCAGGAGCCAACTGCTGGACCAGGCCTGCAGCCTGTCCAGATGCCTGTGTGTATGTGTGTGCGTGTGTGTGTGCGTATGTGTGTGTGTGTGTATATGTATGTGAGTCTTAAAGAAGTGCGAGAGCACCTCTAACCAATAACACTGAACCTCAACATTTCAACCTGACCTATATAGTGCAGGCTCTTCACATTATTCTTATTCTATAATAATAATAATAATAATAATAATAATAATAATAATAATAATAATAATAATAATAATAATAATAATAATAATAATATTATTATTATTATTATTATTATTATTATTATTATTATTATTGTTATTGTTATTATTATTATTATTGCTCTATTCTGAGACTACCATAATATCACCAAGATGGTTGATGCTGGACTCACATCTCGGGATCGACTATAATTTCGTCGACAATCCACTTATGAGAAAATCAATACGTGGCCACCCCACACCGCTGGAACACCAAATGTTTCCCCTCAATTACTCCCCTCTCTCTCTCTCCCCTCTCTCTCACCCCCCCACCCCATCCTCCTCCCCATCTTCCTCTCATTTATTTTTTCTCCAAATCTACCTCGACTTTCTTTCATTTCCGTCCCATCCCGGTCAGGTAGAAAATATACACTGACGAAATGCGTCCTTGGAAGTCAGCCAGCACTGTCAGACAGGTGGATGTACGTGGTGTTCACGTCCGTCAAAAAGCGTCACGTACGTGTACGTCAAAACTCGCAAATGGAAAGAAACAAAATCTGGGTTTCATAAAATATTATTTTTCTTTATCATTTTAATTTTAATGATCCCCAGAATAATTGTATTAATAATGAATTAATTACGATAGTATGATTTTTTTTGTGGGGGGGGGGGGGCAAGCGTATCAGTAGAGGATCTGAGGAGGGGTGGTGCAACACGGGGTGCTGGTGACATTTCTCGAGTTACACGGGGTGGTGATGACATTCCTGGAGCCACACGAGGTGCTGGTGACATTCCTGGAGCCACACAGGGTGCTGGTGACATTCCTGGAGCCACACGGGGTGCTGGTGACATTCCTGGAGCCACACGGGGTGCTGGTGACATTCCTGGAGCCACACGGGGTGCTGGTGACATTCCTGGAGCCACACGGGGTGCTGGTGACATTCCTGGAGCCACACGGGGTGCTGGTGACATTCCTGGAGCCACACGGGGTGCTGGTGACATTCCTGGAGCCACACGGAGTGCTGGTGACATTCCTGGAGCCACACGGGGTGCTGGTGACATTCCTGGAGCCACACGGGGTGCTGGTGACATTCCTGGAGCAATCTGGTGGAATAACACAGGGTGTCAGCGCCATCTAGTGAACCAACTTGAAGGCGATTATACACACGAGTCTTGTACTTCAGTTAAAATAATCTCAACCTGCGTGATGATTAATAATGCTTCGCTTAAGACAAGTTGTAACACTGACTCACGACGCTGGAGATGGTTTCAGTGATGCAAGAAAATATTTACCGTAACACTGTATGCGAGTTCTCATTACAGCTGATACTGAAATTTACAGGAAAAGGAACATTACTAATATAATCACAGGAAAACACTAAACCAGCATGGGAAATGCAGCGTCGACATCAGAGGAGCGGTGCTTGCTGGAGACATCACTGTCCCGTTTACACTGAAATGTGCGACAGAAGAGTGTTAAGACACAGGAATCTCATGACGTGTCGTCAGGAAACAGCAGTGTAAAGATGTTGACAGAATTACCTGGCACAGGTCTTAATCAGTAGTTCAGCTCGTGTTGGTCTACCCTAGCTAAGTTTTCACCCCATTAAATGACTAAGTATGGCTACACAGAGCAGTAGATTGCCAAGAGGATTCCAGATATTGGAGAAAGTGCGTCTAGAGCACAAGACACACGGAAGACTGGGTTTATAAAGACGTGAAGAAGTGTTGAGGTTGAAAGGTGAGAAAGAGAGGAGGAGGGGAGAGAGGCTTGTTGGTTCAGGAGATGAGCTTCGAGGTTACATCCCTTGGGAGCTTTCGGAATGAGGAGAGGATTGCATGGGTGGTGATATTTGTGGAGGGGAGAGGCTGCGTGCGCGACTGTGTGCACTTAATTCGTTGTGCTTGTGGTAGTTGAGATGTAACTCCTGTGCCACGTCTTGACCTTCTAGTAACTGGTGCAGTGGCAGTCTTATCACTTAAACACTGTCGTACCTTTTCCAGAATTTAGAAATGAAGTTTGACGTCGCTATTACCTCTTTCCTTGTTCTTTGCACTTTTTTTTAACCATAGATATGCAAAATTTGTCTGTAGATTATGCTACGTTTTCCTTAATTACTTAATTTCTTCCCTATAAGTCGCACTTTCCTTGGCTAGTTTCTATATTTCCTAGTTAGACTTTTTTTTTTTTACTTAGGTCGGCTAACTTTTTTCATTGCTAGTTGAAGAAAATGATCATTTGTTCAGATTTTTCCTCTGTTTCCTTCAGAAAATCTGAGCCCAATCAATATTTTTTCCCCCTAGTTACCTGTAGTTACCTGTAGTCACTTCCAGAGGTCCCCACCCCAGACCAGGCTCCTGGTTGCCGGCCTGATCGATCAGGCTGTTGCTACCCGTTGTGATGTAGTGGCTTAAAAAAACGACAAGTTGAAGAATGTGACACTTGTACAACATTTGGGTATTTTACTGAGGGAAACGTTTCGTCAGCCAGTGTCTTCTTCAGTCCAGTACAGAGAAGAACGGTGGAAGAATAGGCTGAGAATGAGGTGATCAGTCCCATAGCCTGGAGACGACGTCTTTACAGACTCCAGCAATAAAAATAATAAAACTGTTTCAGAACATGACCGAGTTTTATTAAAGAGAAATTCGGTTTTATTAACGAGAAATTCAGTTTTATTAACGAGAAATTCAGTTTTATTAACGAGAAATTCGGTTTTATTAATGAGAAATTCAGTTTTATTAACGAGAAATTCGGTTTTATTAACGAGAAATTTGGTTTTATTAACGAGAAATTCAGTTTTATTAACGAGAAATTCGGTTTTATTAACGAGAAATTCAGTTTTATTAACGAGAAATTCGGTTTTATGAACGATAAATTCGGTTTTATTAACGAGAAATTCAGTTTTATTAACGAGAAACTCGGTTTTATTAACGAGAAATTCAGTTTTATTAACGAGAAATTCGGTTTTATGAACGATAAATTCGGTTTTATTAACGAGAAATTCGGTTTTATGAACGATAAATTCGGTTTTATTAACGAGAAATTGTTTTATTAACGAGAAATTCGGTTTTTATTAACGAGCAATTCGGTTTTATTAACGAGAAATTAGGTGTATATCCGAAGCCAACACAACGTTTTCGGATTGTTCAAGTGGGTTTAAAGCCTATCTGCTACTGGAGGGTCATTAAGGCTACATACAGTCTCTCCACCATCTTTAAAGTATACATTAAACCCATAAATAGGGATGACAGTAAACTCTGCGTGTACATACAAGGGTCGTTTGCGAGATATAAGAAAATCTTTGGTCTTCCTCAAGGGTGGTAAAACAGATCTCTATATTGTATGTTGTGATCCTATCTCACCGCTCCCTCCAGTGTTTCTGAGGTCTACTTCTCGCGCTCGCATGTGGTGTGTGGCGCATGTTGTGGCGCATGTTGTGGCGCATGTTGTGGCGCATGTTGTGGCGCATGTTGTGGCGCATGTTGTGGCGCATGTTGTGGCGCATGTTGTGGCGCATGTTGTGGCGCATGTTGGGCGCATGTTGGGGCGCATGTTGTGGCGCGCGCCGCAGATAATTAGGGCTCTAAGGAATACTGAAAATAAAAAAAAATGGATATATATATATATATATATATATATATAAATAATATATATAGGATGGGGTCCACCTCTAGTGCAAATTGTGGGACCCATAGCCTCGGAGAAGTGGATAAAAAGGCATCAAGGAAGAATATTTGGATTTCTTCCTGAAGCCGTTTGAATATTCCACTTCTCCTACCACCCCATCCTATATACACACATACATACATATAAATGCTTTATTAATAGACAGAATACATTTATAAAACACACAAACATGAACATGAATACAATGGTACGTACAATATGTCAAAGATTATGAATCTCCTCTAGCTCCTCCGAAGCCGGACGCGAGCCGAGTATGCAGCATGCGTTTCCCCTCTGGATGGCCACGCTGAGACGCTGGAACATGAACGTGGCTGCCCTTGGGTCCCTGGTGGTGTCGATGAGTATATTTAATATATATATATATATATATATATATATATATATATATATATATATATATAAAAATATATAACTATATATGAATATATATAATATATATATATATATATATATATATATATGTAAATATATATATATATATATATAAAAATATATATATATATATATATATATATATATATATATATATATATATATATATATAATATATATATATATATATATATATATATAAATATATATATATATATATATATATATATATATATATATATGTATATATATATATATATATATATATATATATATATATATATATATATATATATATATATATATATATATTATATATATATATATATATATATATATATATATTTTATGATATATATATATATATATATATATATATATATATATATATATTTATACGTATATATATGTAAATGTTGACAGCTGAGGGTGGAACCCTGTGGTTGACGATGCTATACCGACTATCATCCATAATACTGATATCTGACAGAGAATATACATTTTCTCTATTTACGCCATTCAAGGGAGTACCTTCATTCTGGTGACGGACTCTTGATTCAAGGAATCGAAAATACCTATACCCTTCCTCGGATCAAACCTGATTAAGCTCCACCTTTCCCATTACCCAAATACTGATGACATTTACAATGTAAAATCTTCCCTATAAATATATAAGTAATATCTTAATATCCAAAAGCATTTTCATTACTCTTTAATGAAAAAATTCCCTCAATATCTTAATAGAGTAATTTTATCCTTAAACGTCGAAATTAAAATATTTGAGATCATTTGGAAAATACACGACTGGCGAGTCTTTAAAATCTTCGCTCATAATAACTAAGTCAAGTTCTATTACGAGATATTATACATGGTTAGATTACGAGAGATCTTATTCTACACTTCAATTAAAACCACAAATCTTCAGTTTATGAAAAAAAGGAGTCGACACAAGTCGTTTTGAGAGCTGCTAAGACTTAATTTTCAAGCCAGTGGACAATTTATGACCCTCAAACAAGATGACACGCTTGTTTGGCAGTTAATTTTCCGTCATGGTTTTCAATCTTGCTGTGAGTGTGCCATAAGCAGGCAGAGGCACGACAACCTCAGAGGCTGGAGGAGGTACGACAACATTGTGTGTTAGGTAGAGGCACGACAACCTCAGAGGCTGAGGAGTACGCACATTGTGTGTTAGCAGACCGACAACCTCAGAGACTGGAGGAGGTACGACAACATTGTGTGTTAGGTAGAGGCACGACAACCTCAGAGGCTGGAGGAGGTACGACGACATTGTGTGTTAGGTAGAGGCACGACAACCTCAGAGGCTGGAGGAGGTAGACACTGTTAGTAGAGGCACGACAACCTCAGAGGCTGGAGGAGGTACGACGACATTGTGTGTTAGGTAGAGGCACGACAACCTCAGAGGCTGGAGGAGGTACGACGACATTGTGTGTTAGGTAGACCACGACAACCTCAGAGACTGGAGGAGGTACGACAACATTGTGTGTTAGGTAGAGGCACGACAACCTCAGAGGCTGGAGGAGGTACGACAACATTGTGTGTTAGGCAGACCACGACAACCTCAGAGACTGGAGGGCGTACATAATTGTATGTTAGGCAGGGAACGACAAATTTAAAGACTGGAGGAGGTACGACAACATCGTATGTTATACGATGGGGCGAAAAATCTTCCACGTCGAGGGTTGCGAGAATCTTGCGTGTTACTGAGCTACGATATTCTTACGTGCGATGACGAAAAGAACTGTCTTGTTCTTACGTGCCGTGAAGAACAAACTTTATTTAGTGCTGGAAGAACAAGATTGTGTATTCTTACGTGCTGGAGAAAAATTGTGTACTTACGTCGATGAAGAACAAGTTGTGATTCTTACGTGCTGAAGAACAGATTGTATTCTTACGTGCTGCGAGAACAGATCTTGATTCTTACGTGCTGCGAGAGAACAAGATCGTTGTATTCTTACGTGCTGGAAGAACAAGATCGTTTGTTCTTACGTGCTGTGAAGAACAAGATCGTTCTGTTCTTACGTGCTGTGAAGAACAAGGATGTTGTATTCTTACGTGCTGTGAAGAACAAGATTGTTGTATTCTTACGTGCTGTGAAGAACAAGATTGTTGTATTCTTACGTGCTGCGAGGAACAGAGGAACATCGTTGTATTCTTACGTGCTGCGAGGAACAAGAGATCGTTCTGTTCTTACGTGCTGAAAGGAACAAAAAAATCGTTCTGTTCTTACGTGCCGTGAAGAACAAGGACGTTGTATTCTTACGTGCTGTGAAGAACAAGATTGTTGTATTCTTACGTGCTGTGAAGAACAAGGTGTTGTATTCTTACGTGCTGAAAGAAAAAGGGAAAGATCTGTTCTTACGTGCTGCGAGGAACAAGATCGTTGTATTCTTACGTGCTGCGAGGAACAGAGGAAGAAGATCGTTCTGTTCTTACGTGCTGTGAAGAACAAGGTCGTTGTATTCTTACGTGCTGTGAAGAACAAGATCGTTCTGTTCTTACGTGCTGTGAAGAACAAGGTCGTTGTATTCTTACGTGCTGTGAAGAACAAGAAAGTTCTGTTCTTACGTGCTGCGAGGAACAAGATCGTTGTATTCTTACGTGCTGCGAGGAACAGAGGAACAAGATCGTTCTGTTCTTACGTGCTGTGAAGAACAAGATCGTACTGTTCTTACGTGCTGTGAAGAACAAGATTGTTGTATTCTTACGTGCTGCGAGGAACAAGATCGTTGTATTCTTACGTGCTGCGAGGAACAAGATCGTTGTATTCTTACGTGCTGCGAGGAACAGAGGAACAAGATCGTTCTGTTCTTACGTGCTGTGAAGAACAAGATCGTTCTGTTCTTACGTGCTGTGAAGAACAAGATCGTACTGTTCTTACGTGCTGTGAAGAACAAAAGTCGTCCCGCTCTTTCTTTTTTGCTCTTCCAGGTGAGTGCCTCGATGCTAGTAAAGAACTCTTGATCCAAGAAATTGGAGCATCCTTTCCCTTCTTCAGATCGAACCATATTGTCTCCCATTCCCCAGGCACTGCATGACATCTACGGTTTTAGCGCTTCCCCTTAAATGTAATAATAATAATAATAATAATAATAATAATAATAAGTCCAGTTGTCTTTCCAGAATTGTACATCCATTGCCAGCCATTCGTAGCCCACCTATTGCAAGGTCGAGGGCAAAACGTTGCCTGACCACTTGGAGATGTTACTTCTGAACCCTTCAGTCTCAGTCTCTAGACACGCCAGCAAACACTAGCACATATTTATTAGAAAACGTTTTGGTCCTGGGATCTTGATCACTTCTGATCAAGAGGCTGCGCTTAAAGAAAGCTCACTTAGTGAGAGAGGATCTCCGTCTAGTGTCCCTGCCTCGTATTCTCGCTCACTGAGAAAGAACTGCTCCAATGAGTCTCAAAATGACGGTAATTGGGATGTAAACAAAAGAAAACGGGAGCACTGCAGCCGCTCTGATGACCGATGTCTGGAAAGTCCCACTCACATATGTCTATTTCAACTAATTCATTTGTACAGGTACCCAAGGTATTAGCTATAATGAGTTATTTCCCTGTGTACGTAACTGTCCCACACATTAAAAGAACCTACCTAGTTTGGGCCAGTAGGCCTCCTGCAGTGTTCTTCCCATTTTCGTTCTGCTTTTTGTAGGCCACAAAGTGCTGATATTTTTTTATAGTACTTAATATAAGAACCATGTGTGTAAGACACAATATGCGGGTTATGGAATTATATTTAGTTTCGTCGACACCATACCGGACCATGAAGAGGTACTTAGCCCTCTCGTGTGGTGAAGTGGCTGACAGTGTGGTGAAGTGGCTGACAGTGTGGTGAAGTGGCTGACAGTGTGGTGAAGTGGATGACAGTGTGGTGAAGTGGCTGACAGTGTGGTGAAGTGGCTGACAGTGTGGTGAAGTGGATGACAGTGTGGTGAAGTGGCTGACAGTGTGGTGAAGTGGCTGACAGTGTGGTGAAGTGGATGACAGAGTGGTGAAGTGGCTGACAGTGTGGTGAAGTGGATGACAGTGTGGTGAAGTGGCTGACAGTGTGGTGAAGTGGCTGACAGTGTGGTGAAGTGGCTGACAGTGTGGTGAAGTGACTGAAAGTGTGGTGAAGTGGCTGACAGTGTGGTGAAGTGGCTGACAGTGTGGTGACGTGGCTGAAAGTGTGGTGAAGTGGCTGACAGAGTGGTGAAGTGGCTGACAGTGTGGTGAAGTGGCTGAAAGTGTGGTGAAGTGGCTGAAAGTGTGCTGAAGTGGCTGACGGTGTGGTGAAGTAGCTGACAGTGTGGTGAAGTGGCTGACAGAGTGGTGAAGTGGCTGACGGTGTGGTGAAGTAGCTGACAGTGTGGTGAAGTGGCTGACAGAGTGGTGAAGTGGCTGACAGTGTGGTGAAGTGGCTGACAGTGTGGTGAAGTGGCTGACAATGTGGTGAAGTGGATGACAGTGGTGAAGTGGCTGACAGTGTGGTTAAGTGGCTGACAATGTGGTGAAGTGGCTGACAGTGTGGTTAAGTGGCTGACAGCAATCTTGGAACATTAGCCAAGAGTTATATATCAGTGGTATACAATACCGACAAGAAGAAGAATTAGACACATGTGCGACATCTGGGTACCTTTATTTTGTAGACGTTTCGCCCTCCAGTGGCTTTATCAATACGATACACGGACATAACCTGAAGACGAGGCAATGAGTTGGTCAGCCAGGGAACGTTGCTCTCCTCTCAGAGCCCTTGGTTATCCTCTACGTTTTAGATTGGCTTTCTCACAGCAACATGCAAGCTACATCCCGCACTCTACAGTTACCTTAGTTACATTTGTGTAGAGTTATACATCATCAATACATAGGAGTCCTAAACCCATCCGTCAAAACAAACTGTCCATCCGTCAAGGTACCTTCATACCTGTCAAGGTATCAAAACCTGCTTACCTCTCATCCACCGAGAGAGCTGTACAATCCAACGGGTTTTAGCATATAGTGACTACCACAGTAACACATTACAAGCATTAAAAAAATAATCAAGAACTGTCAGAAAACTTCCAAAAAGTTCCACTTTTAAAAAAGAAAAAAATCCACATATATTGGAAAGGTGAATTATATAAAATCTGGGAAAATGGTGAGCGGAGAAGCTGAAATGTTTGGCCGGTGCCGGAGTTTTGAAGTTGATCCTTCTTGCTTCAGTGTATCTTCCTTAGACTCGAAAAAATATTATTTTTGTTTGGAATATATGAGAGAGAGAGAGAGAGAGAGGAGGGAGGGAGATTGCTATCGTAATAAAGTTATTGTTTTTATTCATGTTATTTCCTTATTAGTCACAAATATCATTAATCCTGTTAATATTATGTGTTATTTTCTCTAATATTTATCACCGTTGTTGATTAATAATAACGTGTTAATGTGTAAATGTGAATGGTCGAATGTTAGGTTGATTATCGTCATTCTCCCAATCACGAAAGCGATTATTATCATTATTATCATTATTAGTACTAGTGGTGCCTTTCCATCTTCAGCAGCCATTTACTTGATAAACATTAATAAAAATTACCTGTAGATACAACGAATGTCAAACACAATAAGCATATACTCAACTTTTTTCACATTGATCTATTTACCTGGGAGAACTCAAATGTTTTTTTTAAACTGTCAAGAGAGAATCACTTCCAAGAAAAGCAGCTTTCCTTTTTCCCCTCAATCCCAAAGAACCACAGATCGTGCTCTCTCATCCAAGTAAATCCATCTCTCTTCCCTCTCCTTAACACCCTCACCCCAGACATTATCCCCTGAGTGGTGAATCCTGCTTTTCCACACCCTCCACCTTTCCTTATGTCAGAAGAGGGGAACAGGCAAGCAACAAGCAGGACCACACCCATTCTGTTTGCCTATATTATCAGCTCATCAGTTCTGTTTATATCGTCAGCTGATCAATATTTATGCCAACAGCTGATCACTAGGTTTTCCGTTTATGTCGTCAGATGATCAACATACAGTCGGCTGATTGCTAAGTATTCCGTCTGTTTATACCGTCAGCTAATTAAAGCTGTCAGCTGATAACTAGGTCATCGGTTTGTTGTAACAGTCAGCTGGTCGTTGATCAGCCTGTCAGCTGATCAGGAGAAAATTTCGAACGTCAGCTAATTGACATCTGGGTCTCCAGAGTCTTGAGTCTTCCTCTTCACGAATATTCGTTATTCTGTTTTTTTTTCCACTAACGATTTTGTATACTATGATGTTTTCACGTCTTTACTTCTCTCTATTCTCATTCTCTCCCTATTTTTGCCTATCCGTTTGTCTTTCTTTCTGACATATCTACTGTATTCTCCTAACCCAGTCTCACTGACGATCTTTTTTTAACGAAATCAATCTCATCCAAACGCTTTTCTCAATATATATATATATATATATATATATATATATATATATATATATATATATATATATATATATATATATATATATATATATATATATATATATATATAGTCTGGAATGACAAAATGCATTCCAGACAAAATGATTTGGAGAAAATCGCGTCTTCTTCCACAATCCGGAGATAAACAGATGCCTGGGTCTTCCATTCCCCGCGTAAGCCCGGGTAAAAGGATTGGACCCAATAACGGTCGCGCCTAACAAGATCAGAGATCAAGCGAAAGGTATTTCCAAACCAGCAGCGTTTGTCTTTTTTTTTATATGTATGTATATAAACGATGGAAAAGTTACGGAGTTAAAAATTGGGAATCCACGAGGAAATTTTTATGCTAATAGTGAATATAAATCAATAAGTTAAATGAGATTGTAAATGTAAAAGAGAGGAGAAAGTGGGCAAAACGCACGCACACGCACACACACACACACACACACACACACACACACGCACACACACACACATACATGAGCTGTGAATCGACCCCTGCAACCACAAGTAGGTGAGTACAACTAGGTGAGTACACAGAGTGGGCGCCAGTGACGAGTGGGGTTCCACAGGGGTCAGTCCTGGGACCAGTGCTGTTTCAGGTATTTGTGAACGACATGACGGAAGGAATAGACTCCTAAGTGTCCCTGTTTGTAGATGATGTGAAGTTGATGAGAAGAATTCAGTCGGACGAGGACCAGGCAGAACTACAAAGGGATCTGGACAGGCTGCAAGCCTGGTATAGCAATTGGCTCCTGGAGTTCAACCCCACCAAGTGCAAAGTCATGAAGATTGGGGAAGGGCAAAGAAGACCGCAGACAGAGTACAGCCTAGGGGGGCAGAGACTGCAAACCTCAATCAAGGAAAAAGACCTTGGGGTGAGTATAACACCAGGCACATCTGAGGCGCAGATCAACCAAATAACTGCTGCAGCATACGGGCGCCTAGCAAACCTAAGAACAGCATTCCGACATCTTAATAAAGAATCGTTCAGGACCCTGTACACTGTGTACGTTAGGCCCATACTGGGGTATGCAGCACCAGTTTGGAACCCACACCTAGCCAAGCACGTGAAGAAGCTCGAGAAAGTGCAAAGGTTAGCAACAAGACTAGTCCCGGAGCTAAGGGGTATGTCCTACGAGGAGAGGTTAAGGGAAATCGACCTGACGACACTGGAGAACAGGAGAGATAGGGGGGACATGATAACAACATATAAGATACTGAGAGGAATTGACAAAGTGGACAGAGACAGAATGTTCCAGAGATGGGACACAGCAACAAGGGGACACAGTTGGAAGCTGAAGACTCAGATGAATCACAGAGATGTTAGGAAGTATTTCTTCAGTCACAGAGTGGTCGGGAAGTGGAATAGTTTATGAAGTGATGTAGTGGAGGCAGGATACATACATAGCTTTAAAAAGAGGTATGATAAAGCTCATGACGCAGGGAGAGTGACCCGGTAGCGGCCAGTGAAGAGGCGGGGCCAGGAGCTATGAATCGACCCCTTCAACCACAACTAGGTGAGTACAACTAGGTGAGTACGAGGCGTAATAAACGATTGTTAATAAACAAAATAATGACCAGGGTCTCGAATCATGGTGGTGGCACGCGCAGCAGCAGCAGCAGCAGCAGCAGGCCCTGTGCATTACCACTCAGCTGGCACGCAGCAGCAGCAGGCCCTGTGCATTACCACTCAGCTGGCACGCAGCAGCAGCAGGCCCTGTGCATTACCACTCAGCTGGCACGCAGCAGCAGCAGGCCCTGTGCATTACCACTCAGCTGGCACGCAGCAGCAGCAGGCCCTGTGCATTACCACTCAGCTGGCACGCAGCAGCAGCAGGCCCTGTGCATTACCCTTAGCTGGCACGCAGCAGCAGCAGGCCCTGTGCATTACCACTCAGCTGGCACGCAGCAGCAGCAGGCCCTGTGCATTACCACTCAGCTGGCACGCAGCAGCAGCAGGCCCTGTGCATTACCACTCAGCTGGCACGCAGCAGCAGCAGGCCCTGTGCATTACCCCTCAGCTGGCACGCAGCAGCAGCAGGCCCTGTGCATTACCCCTCAGCTGGCACGCAGCAGCAGCAGGCCCTGTGCATTACCACTCAGCTGGCACGCAGCAGCAGCAGGCCCTGTGCATTACCACTCAGCTGGCACGCAGCAGCAGCAGGCCCTGTGCATTACCCTCAGCTGGCACGCAGCAGCAGCAGGCCCTGTGCATTACCACTCAGCTGGCACGCAGCAGGCAGCAGGCCCTGTGCATTACCACTCAGCTGGCAGCGCAGCAGCAGCAGGCCCTGTGCATTACCACTCAGCTGGCACGCAGCAGCAGCAGGCCCTGTGCATTACCACTCAGCTGGCACGCAGCAGCAGCAGGCCCTGTGCATTACCACTCAGCTGGCACGCAGCAGCAGCAGCAGCAGGCCCTGTGCATTACCACTCAGCTGGCACGCAGCAGCAGCAGGCCCTGTGCATTACCACTCAGCTGGCACGCAGCAGCAGCAGGCCCTGTGCATTACCACTCAGATACAGAGTTTACAAAGAACACTTCTATGCTGAAAACTTTGTGGCAGAGTGATAACAGAACTGACCCTGCTACATGTAAGGTGCTAAGGTTCGAGTCCACCTCCATTCCTCCATATGCAAAACAACCACGGAGGGAGATGAATGATAGCTCTAGGGCCTTTCGTGTTGCAATAAACACATCATCAGAAGATTGCAGTGATACAGAAAAGATAAGGTGCAAATACGTGCAAAGCTTCATCAAGCTTGAGTTGCTAAAGCTCTACACAGAGCAAAACGCGATCCAGCAAAAGCTTGCTCTGCAACCTGTGTGTTCTCTGCGCTATTTTTGCCAGTTCGCCATTTGAATTCAGTTACCCTTGAAAAAGTCACTGAGATTGTAAAGAAAACAGGAACCGACCGAGTTGTATTTTTAGACTATTTCAACATTATTTAGTCTAAACTCAACAAATATCACTAAATATTTTCGAGGACATTGGAAATGAAAAATGGCCAGAAAATCGCTAACATTAAGTTGGTGGACTTCAGGTAAACTCCAGGTACACCATCTGCTGTTAACCTGACCACCGTCAGGTTAGGTAAGGTTCGTCAGGAAACAGGACAAGTGTTTCCTGACGCGGGTCTTAGGCAGATGATGACCCGCAGCTGGAGATTTTGGTCATCTGACCGAGGCCTTCCGCTGGCTTACCTAGCCAACCCCTTTAAAAATTATGGTCAGTTATAACCATTCAGTTATTGAGACGACCGTCAGGAGACTAGTTATGGGAAACTTGCAGAAAATTACTAGGAAAATGTTATAAATATCTAAAGGATGAATTGATTGTGATACTTGTGTCCCATAAGTATGGAACCATGCGAGAAAATAAAAAAAAAATACAATAATAAAAGCTACTATTCACAAAATGTGTCCGCCAGTATTACTGATACGCGGATACAGACGATGGATACAGACACACATGTGTGGATGTTCTCTTGTACAGTGATCCAGAATTAACGGGCCACTGCACCTTTTTTTTCTAGTGGTGACGGAGTAGGTTTATTTAGGCACAGGAGCAAATCAGCACAATTATAATAATAATCTTTATTTACTACAAGTACATGTACAAGGTATATAGGCCTAGCTGACATCAATGACATACTACTATATAGAAAGCCGCTTGTTATGCAGAGCATTTTGGGCAAATTAGGTCAGTTTTGTTCCAGGATGCGACCCACACCAGTCGATTAACAACCAGGTACCTATTTTACTGATGGGTGAACATGGACAGCAGGTGTCTTACAGAAACACATCCTAATGCTGCTACCCGTACCGGGGATCGACCCCCAGACCTCAGTGTGTGAGCTGAGTGTGCTAGCAATCAAGCTACGGGACACCTTAATCACACACCTTAACATACATACTAACATGTGAGTAAATTGATCGCTTGTTTGTTGTTGTTGGGATTCTGTACGTTAGTAAATAGTAACCCTGTAAACGTCACATAGGGAGGGTTAGTTCAAATGTAAATATATAGTAAGAAAGATGGAAATTGAAGAGAGGCGAGAGTGGTGGTCGGGTTGAAGGTTTTTGGGGAACGGGCGGTGGGTTTACGACCGTCAAGTCTGTGGTAGAGCTTTGTTTTCCTGTCCAAACACAACCTTGGTCCAGCTGCTCCAGGTTTCCTCTCAACGCATCGACCCTAAACTCAATTAACTGTTAAATTGGCCCTTTTCTTCACCCATTTTCCCCCACTCAGGGAGGCCATCTGACCGTCAAATCGAAGGTAATAGGTAAGAAAAATGGGAGAATTCTTCACTCACTCGTCCGTCTTCCAAGATTTTCAACCCCATTTCTCCCCAAGTGGTGTTGCCGTTGCGCGTTCTCATGCTTTTCAAGGGCTGCTTCTTCGTGCAAGTCTTACACACAAACTTTGAAACGCTGAGGCCAGAATAATACACAATGCATATAAAATTAAATGATTTCAACTATAAAAATACCGAAGGCGAGTAGGAATGAGAGAAACAGGAGGATAACGAAGGTTACAAGACGATCCAGGAGAGCAGAGGGAGGAACCCTCTGTCTGGGACAAAACCAAGACTCCGGGAGTTACAAGGTGAGTGATGGGGAGTTGAGGAATTATGCCATCCTTCATGTAGAGAGGTGATGTCACGGTTCATAGAGGTGTAATGGTCGTGGGTGCTGCGTAACGTGTGGTATTATAGTGGTGATGGTTGTTGGGGGAAGTAGAGGGATGATTGTTGTTGGGGGAAGTAGAGAGGTGATTGTTGTTGCGTTCGTATGAATGTTGTTATAGTGCAGTATAACATGGGGTTAACAGATGTTGCGAAGTGTGAAGACTGTTATATTCCAGCATCTCCCTTGGTATTTTCTGTTGTATTGTTTCTTATTTGTTATACTATTATGTAGTTCTGTTTGTTGTTCTGTTCCTACTAGTTCATCAGTCCTTCCCTAACCCCAGAGCATAAGTCTTCACGACACCTATTTACCTAGTACTATACTGCACTAAGCTGTACTATACTATAACAACTAGCTGGGCTGATCAACTAGCTGAGTATCATATAATTGATAATCGTATACAATACCCACAAGTTGATGAATAAGGCTCATGTGTAACACTTGGGTAATTTATTGCCGGAACTTTTCGCCCACACAACAGGCTTCTTCAGTCGAATACAGATGAATACAACACTGTAGAGAGTAGTAGCAGTTGTGACGTGATCAGTCCGTCAACCTTGGCGGGGGACTGACCACCACCTATCAAAGACTGATCACGTCAAAGCCACTTTTACTGTTTCCATTGCTCTATTCGCCTGTATTCCACTGAAGAAGCCTGTTGTGAAGGCGAAATGCATCGGGAAAAAAGACAGTCGAGTGTGTTGTTCACTCGCAGGACGATTGGCATTCTCAGTACTAAACTTCTAAGAATGTATTCACTCGGAGGATGAGTGACAGTGTTCAGTACTAAATTAACCTCACGGAAGTCGTCCTAAGGTCCTCTCTATCTTCGGGTTATTTTTGTATTGTTCCAGTCACAGTTTTGTTACTTTTTGTTCTTTAGATTCACTCCCAGGATCATCACTGTCCTGGTGGAGGTCGACTCACTTACAGTACTAAAAGTACTCACTTAGTAAATTCGTCGCTTGGTAAAAAAAAAAAAACTCGTAATTAAACGTACCCGAGAGAAGTGTAGCTGGCTCGCCGGATGTCCAAGGTCCTGTGTTGTAACAAGATGGGAAAGATCAGACACTTGTGTAACATTTCGTAATCTTCATTGAGGAAACGTTTCTTCAGCCAGTGGCTTCTTCAGTCCAATATAAAGGAAAAAGTGTGAAAGATGAGGAGGAGAATGAGGTACTAAGTCCCTCAGCCTGGAGTAGATATGTTCAGTACATCAATCTGGAGGAAAGTAGAGCATATGATGGGAGTAGTGACTTATATACTGCAGTCAGGTGAGTTGAAGCAGCAGGAGGCGGAGTCACTAGTGGACAAATCCACTAGTGTAAGTAGGTCATGCTTGTAGGTTAGGCAAGCCTAGAAGAACTCCCTGTATCAAGATCCCAAGATGTTGCAGCGTCTGACACATGTGATGTAATGGTTTAAAAAAATGGCAAGTTGAGGAATGAGACACCTGTGCAACACCAATCAACACCTGTGCAACACCAATCAACACCTGTGCAACACCTGTGCAACACCAGTCGACTAACACCCAGGTACCTATTTTACAGATGGGTGAACATGGACAGCAGGTGTCTTAAGGAAACACGTCCTAATGTTTCTACCCGTGCCGGGGATCGACCCTGGACCTCAGTGTGTGAGCTGAGTGCGCTAGCAATCGAGCTGGTGGTGTACAGGTGATAAGCAGCTTCAATGACCCTCGTGCAATCGACAGACTCTAAACCTGATAAACCAACTAACCTCAAATTCCCCGACATAACATTTGAAAATGTTTCTGTTTAAGGGAGAAGAGCCAGAGAGCAGTATTTACCCAGGCTCCGCCGGTCAGCCTCTCACTTGTGGTCTGACTCTGATGGGCGCGGAGCTTCAGAGCTTCCACTCAGAGCAACTGCAGTCACTCATCCGGGTTTATGAACGGAGCGTACAAACAGATAATAAGATTAATGGAAGCATCAGTTCATGAAGA
The DNA here is from genome assembly GCA_009830355.1 of Cherax destructor. Classification (NCBI taxonomy): domain Eukaryota; kingdom Metazoa; phylum Arthropoda; class Malacostraca; order Decapoda; family Parastacidae; genus Cherax; species Cherax destructor. The sequence continues at coordinate 254,351 of WNWK01000017.1, forward strand.
CAGCCGTTTGGACTAACAATACAGATCCGTTTAATGTCTGTAGTTGAGTCAGTCACATGCTGGGGGACGCCACGCTGCTACCCACCAATAATACTACTGATCCAAATGCAATATTGCCGATAAAAATGGTGCGAAACAAGCTTTTAGTGGGTCAACGTTTTGTTTAAATCATGACTTAATTAATGAAGCCTTACACAGAGCGAAATGTTGTACCACTTTAAGTCATACAAATGCATTAAAATAGAACTTCAATAAATTCAAAGTTACGAGAACTTGATTGATATGAGGAGGCCGATTTGAGTGGGCTGTCAGGGTGAAGAACACTCACAATCATGAAATTCAAGAGTTCTGGAGGTAGACATCACTCCTAACCTGTCTATAGAAAACACACAAACACACACATACACACACACACACACACACACACACATACATACACACACACACACACACACACACACACACATACACACACACACACACACACATACACACACACACACAAACACACACACAAGGTTTGTTCCATAACTCAGGGGTCTGTCCTATGAAGAAAGGTTGAGGGAAATAGGACTAACAACACTGGAGGAAAGAAGGGTCAGAGGAGACATAATAACGACATACAAAATACTGCGGGGAATCGACAAGGTAGACAGTGACAGGATGTTCCAGAGAGGGAACACAGAAACAAGGGGACACAACTGGAAGTTGAAGACTCAGATGAGTCAAAGGGATGTTAGGAAGCATTTCTTCAGCCACAGAGTAGTCAGGAAGTGGAATAGTATAGAGAAAGATATAGTGGAGGCAGGAACCATACATAGTTTTAAGACAAGGTATGATAAAGCTCATGGAGCAGGGAGAGCAGAGACCCAGTAGCGGACAGCGAAGAGGCGGGGTCAGGAGCTGAGTCTCGACCCCTGCAACCACAATTAGGTGAGTACAATTAGGTGAGTAGTACACACACACACACACACACACACACATACACACACACACACAAAGACGCTATTGTTCTCTGTCTTCCACCCCCTCCACCTCACTGATTACTCTCAGCCAACACGTATAAGAATGACATTTTTATCCCAGGTAATGCGAGGGATTAACAGTGGACGCAGTAACAAGATGGTTGGATTTTCTCGTATCTGAGTTTTCTTTACTTACCCCCCCCCCAAAAAAAAAAAAAAAAAAAAAAATAATATATATATATATATATATATATACAATATTTAACCTGAATAAACACAGCTAATGTTAATAATATAATATTTCCTAAATACACTCTTAATAATAATAGTCATTAAGAGGAAAACTTAGGAGGTTAACTGATCTGTATATTTCGACACCCTTCTGGGATCTTCTTCAACAAATCGGAAATGGAAATGGAAATAAAAACGAACATTAATAAAAAAAATGAAAGCATGGAGCTGCAAGAGGACACACATTTTTGCCCTATCAGTACGTAAGTAAAGGTAGGTCTCAGTAGGTCGTTAGAGCTAATTGGTCGTTACAGCTGAGCAGTCCGCTATTAATTAGCGTCGGGAGAAGCAGGGTCGGACGAGGCCGCGGGCATCATTATCCACAGGATTGAATTTCGTAAAAAAAAATAAAAAAAAAAAATCTCCTGCCTCATTTTTTCAGCGTGGGCGCTCAAGATTAAGAGAAAACTTCGTCTCACGCCCTGCAAAATGTTTGGGGGAAAACTTGCATGGGAAAAACTGAAAGGGAAAATTGTGTCGCTCTTGCATCTAGAGATTTTCTTTGTTACTGTCTTCCAGAGTTGTGATCTTCCAGAGTTGTGATCTTCCAGAGTTGTGATCTTGAAGTGTTGTGATCTTCCAGAGTTGTGATCTTCCAGAGTTGTGATCTTCCAGAGTTGTGATCTTCCAGAGTTGTGATCTTCTAGTGTTGTGATCTTCCAGTGTTGTGATCTTTCAGAGTTGTGATCTTCCAGAGTTGTGATCTTCCAGAGCTGTCATCTTCCAGAGTTGTGATCTTCCAGTGTTGTGATCTTCCAGTGTTGTGATCTTCCAGAGTTGTGATCTTCCAGAGTTGTTATCTTCCAGAGTTGTGATCTTCCAGAGTTGTGATCTTCCAGAGTTGTGATCTTCCAGAGTTGTGATCTTCCAGAGTTGTGATCTTCCAGAGTTGTGATCTTCCAGAGTTGTGATCTTCCAGAGTTGTGATATTCTAGTGTTGTGATCTTCCAGAGTTGTGATCTTCCAGAGTTGTGATCTTCCAGAGTTGTGATCTTCCAGAGTTGTGATCTTCCAGTGTTGTGATCTTCCAGTGTTGTGATCTTCCAGAGTTGTGATCTTCCAGAGTTGTGATCTTCTAGTGCTGTGATCTTCCAGAGTTGTGATCTTCTAGTGCTGTGATCTTCCAGTGTTGTGATCTTCCAGAGTTGTGATCTTCTAGTGTTGTGATCTTCCAGAGTTGTGATCTTCCAGAGTTGTGATCTTCCAGAGTTGTGATCTTCTAGTGCTGTGATCTTCCAGAGTTGGGATCTTCTAGTGCTGTGATCTTCTAGTGTTGCGATCTTCCAGAGTTGTGATCTTCCAGTGTTGTGATCTTCCAGTGTTGTGATCTTCCAGAGTTGTGATCTTCCAGAGTTGTTATCTTCCAGAGTTGTGATCTTCCAGAGTTGTGATCTTCCAGAGTTGTGATCTTCCAGAGTTGTGATCTTCCAGAGTTGTGATCTTCCAGAGCTGTGATCTTCCAGAGTTGTGATCTTCCAGAGTTGTGATCTTCCAGAGTTGTGATATTCTAGTGTTGTGATCTTCCAGAGTTGTGATCTTCCAGAGTTGTGATCTTCCAGAGTTGTGATCTTCCAGAGTTGTGATCTTCCAGTGTTGTGATCTTCCAGTGTTGTGATCTTCCAGAGTTGTGATCTTCCAGAGTTGTGATCTTCTAGTGCTGTGATCTTCCAGAGTTGTGATCTTCTAGTGCTGTGATCTTCCAGTGTTGTGATCTTCCAGAGTTGTGATCTTCTAGTGTTGTGATCTTCCAGAGTTGTGATCTTCCAGAGTTGTGATCTTCCAGAGTTGTGATCTTCTAGTGCTGTGATCTTCCAGAGTTGGGATCTTCTAGTGCTGTGATCTTCTAGTGTTGCGATCTTCCAGAGTTGTGATCTTCCAGTGTTGTGATCTTCCAGAGTTGTGATCTTCTAGAGTTGTGATCTTCTAGAGTTGTGATCTTCTAGAGTTGTGATCTTCGAGTGCTGTGATCTTCCAGAGTTGTGATCTTCCAGAGTTGTGTATGGTGCTTCAGTGTTGTGATCTTCAAGTATTATTTAGTTTCCATGTTACAATCTTCCATCATTACTGTGTTCTAGTATTATGGTGTTCTAGTGTTATGGTGTTCTAGTGTTATGGTGTTCTAGTGTTATGGTGTTCTAGTGTTATGGTGTTCTAATGTTATGGTGTTCTAGTATTATGGTGTTCTAGTGTTATGGTGTTCTAGTGTTATGGTGTTCTAGTGTTATGGTGTTTTAGTGTTATGGTGTTCTAGTATTATAGTGTTCTAGTGTTACGTGTTCTAGTGGTATGGTGTTCTAGTATTATGTTCTAGTGTTATGGTGTTCTAGTGTTATGGTGTTCTAGTATTATGGTGTTCTAGTGTTATGGCGTTCTAGTATTATGGTGTTCTAGTGTTATGGCGTTCTAGTATTATGGTGTTCTAGTGTTATGGTGTTCTAGTGTTATGGTGTTCTAGTGTTATGGTGTTCTAGTGTTATGGTGTTCTAGTGTTATGGTGTTCTAGTGTTATGGTGTTCTAGTGGTATGGTGTTCTAGTATTATGGTGTTCTAGTGTTATGGTGTTTTAGTGTTATGGTGTTCTAGTGTTATGGTGTTTTAGTGTTATTGTGTTCTAGTGTTATGGTGTTCTAGTGTTATGGTGTTATATTGTTATGGTTTTCTAGTATTATGGTGTTCTAGTGTTATGGTGTTTTAGTGTTATGTTCTAGTGTTATGGTGTTCTAGTGTTATGGTGTTCTAGTGTTATGGTGTTCTAGTGTTATGGTGTTTTAGTGTTATGGTGTTCTAGTGTTATGGTGTTCTAGTGTTATGGTGTTCTAGTGTTATGGTGTTCTATTGTTATGGTGTTCTAGTAATTTGGTGTTCTAGTGTTATGGTGTTTTAGTGTTATGGTGTTCTAGTGGTATGGTGTTTTAGTGTTATGGTGTTCTATTATTATGGTGTTCTAGTGTTACCTGTTCTAGTGTTATGGTGTTCTAGTATTATGTTCTAGTGTTATGGTGTTCTAGTGTTATGGTGTTCTAGTGTTATGGCGTTCTAGTTTTATGGTGTTCTAGTGTTATGGTGTCCTAGTGTTATGGTGTTCTAGTGTTATGGTGTTCTAGTGTTATGGTGTTCTAGTGTTTTGGTGTTCTAGTGTTATGGTGTTCTAGTATTATGGTGTTCTAGTGTTATGGTGTTTTAGTGTTATGGTGTTCTAGTATTATGGTGTTTTAGTGTTGTGGTGTTCTAGTATTATGGTGTTCTAGTGTTATGGTGTTCTAGTGTTATGGTGTTCTAGTGTTATGGTGTTATAGTGTTATGGTGTTCTAGTGTTATGGTGTTCGTGTTATGGTACTCTAGTGTTATGGTGTTCTAGTGTTATGGTGTTCTAGTATTATGGTGTTCTAGTGTTATGGTGTTTTAGTGTTATGGTGTTCTAGTATTATGGTGTTTTAGTGTTGTGGTGTTCTAGTATTATGGTGTTCTAGTGTTATGGTGTTCTAGTGTTATGGTGTTCTAGTGTTATGGTGTTCTAGTGTTATGGTGTTCGTGTTATGGTACTCTAGTGTTATGGTGTTCTAGTGTTATGGTGTTCTAGTGTTATGGTGTTCTAGTGTTATGGTGTTCTAGTGTTATGGTGTTCTAGTGTTATGGTGTTCTAGTATTATGGTGTTCTAGTGTTATGGTGTTCTAGTATTATGGTGTTCTAGTGTTATGGTGTTCTAGTGTTATGGTGTTCTAGTGTTATGGTGTTCTAGTGTTATGGTGTTCGTGTTATGGTACTCTAGTGTTATGGTGTTCTAGTGTTATGGTGTTCTAGTGTTATGGTGTTCTAGTGTTATGGTGTTCTAGTGTTATGGTGTTCTAGTGTTATGGTGTTCTAGTGTTATGGTGTTCTAGTGTTATGGTGTTCTAGTGTTATGGTGTTCTAGTGTTATGGTGTTCTAGTGTTATGGTGTTCTAGTGTTATGGTGTTCTAGTGTTATGGTGTTCTAGTGTTATGGTGTTCTAGTGTTATGGTGTTCTAGTGTTATGGTGTTCTAGTGTTATGGTGTTCTAGTGTTATGGTGTTCTAGTGTTATGGTGTTCTAGTGTTATGGTGTTCTAGTGTTATGGTGTTCTAGTATTATGTGTTCTAGTGTTATGGTGTCTCTTAGACTAAGGGACTGACCACAGCCCATCAAAACAGACGGGCGGTAGTCATTTTTGAATTCGACTGATGAAGCCTGCAGCGCAGGAAGACACCTGTGTGTTTGCACTTGTCTTACTCATTAATATAAGGCCAAGTAGCAGTGCCTCCTCTGGTTCGCTACGGCCTCTTATGGGTTCGCTACGAACTTCTTCGGGTTCGTTACGAATTTCGGGTTCCCTAGGTTATTATTCATAAATGCGTGATTAACCTTTGTAGCTTTTAGGATTAAATATTACTACTAAAAGAAAGGCACACGTGAAATTCAGTGTCAAAAAGCCTAGAAATCTGTCAACAAACTTAACCTATACTGGAGGAACTGACAGCATGGTCTATGCTTAATAACCCTCATTATATAGAATTCTTCTGTCAGCTTAATTCAGTTCCAGTGAAGTGCTTCTGTCTAACACAGAAGCGAAGTCTCCCTTCTTTTAAGATGCTGATGAACATGCTTATGCATCACTTAACCCCTCTTAAAATCAGCGCTGCCAAATCTTCAAGGAGCCTCCACCTAACTCACACCACGCACGGTAACAGTGGTAGCAGTATTGGTCCTTTCCAAAACTGATTTGACTAAATTCCTCGAGACTCAGAATTCTTTCTTTGCACCTTTGTCCATACGAGTGAAAGTCGCTTCTTGTACGGCATATCGAGAGCAGCATCTCACTCCCATTATCTGCTCTACGATCATCATTATCATAACAATATAACAATACGCTACACCCCTTGTATTCATGAAGGTTATCTTGGCTCTAGCAGACGCTAAATTACGTTAGATGGAGCCAATAAAGTAATTATTCTTTTCTGGGCTCGATAAAGGGGAATGTAATGATGCTATCACCCGTAGTGATGCCTTTAGAAATTTACATTCTGAATTAGCTGTAAATCTTTAGAGTTGAAGGTGAGATGGGGATTGTGGAAAGGCAAGGTGGCCGCTATTACTACGACAAACAGTCTTTCTCAACACTTTGACTACTGTTACTATGATAGTCTTCCTCAACATTTTTAGCAATGTCACCCATGTAAAGCCTTATTTAAGAGGCACGTAAGTTAACACGTTAAGTTATACCATGAATTAAGGAAAGCTCCTGGACTTCACCTTACAAAACAGACAAAGCAAATGCGATAGTAATTATGGACAAGGTAGATTATAGTGGAAAAATAAACATGTTATTAGAAGACTGGGGAACTTAGGTGCCTCTTAAGCCTCGCCAGCAGATACTCTGAAAGATGAAATACTTTAGCTCTTCCTTCGAATCTTATGTAAATTATACTTTCTTCATTCAAGCACTGTCATATACGGTATTCTACGTATGGAACAGTAAAACAGTGTTACCGTGGATCACAGAAGCACATGCAGCACATCTATTAATGGGATGGTGTTTTTTTTTATGGGGTGAGCCAGGTAAGCCAGGGGGAAGACATTTACCTGGAGTCAATTTCGGGAGTCACTACCCGTGCGGCCCGGTGCCAGTACAAGGCCTCGGTCAAATGACCATTATCTTCTCTGTACTAGTTATCATATGAGTAACAGGCCGCGCCTTCAGTAGAAGGTGCCTTGATGCCAGTGAAGGGCTCTTGATCCTAGGAATTAAATTTATCCTTCCCTTTTCTTGACTCAAACCTAACTGCCTTCCATCCTCCAGGGGCTGTTACGACCTTAACTGGTTTAACGTTATCTCGTGAATAAAACAAAAGACGGCGTCGGGAGGTTTTCCCGGTTTTGTCTGACAAAATTCCTTCGATAATCACTGCTAAAACTCATTTTTAATGGGTTTGTTTTACACTCAGAGATGAAGGTCTATTACGCCAGCACCTCCGATACTCAACAGTCAGGGCTTGACCTTATTTTCTCAAAGAATAAGTTCAATATAATTTGACAAAACATTTACAAGTGAAACTTCATCTCAGCATATTCTAAAGTTCAAGTTTCATATATATATATATATATATATATATATATATATATATATATATATATATAAAATATATATATATATATATATATATATATATATATATATATATATATATATATATATATATATATATATATATATATATATATATTTCACACATATATATGATTCTCATTACTTAATATATTTTGTGAAATTTTTACCTAATTTTATTTTAATAATTTTTTTATAATTTCCTAGCTTAGAAGTCAATAAAACAACACTTCTTTAATAAGGACAACATTGTACCTCCCAACACCGGTAAATATTAGAGCCAAAAAGTCTGTCGTGACCACGAAACGTGAGACCCATTGACTGATTGTTGGGTTAGATTAAATCTATCATGATTTTTCTCGTCACTCAAATGACTCACTACATAAAACTAGGGTTTGAGAAGAACCTGCCTAGTATGGGCCGGTAGGCCTGCTGTAGTGTTCCTTTTTTATTATTTTCTTGTGTATATTTCGCGTCCTGGGGAACTACGTAACACAGTTGAGATTCCAACACTGACCTTTATTTTTCCAATGCAAATTATAGAATATCCAAGTTAAAAATAAGATCAAGGATGTCTAGGCACTTGTAATCAAAATTACATAGTTGATGGCAACGCAAAATTGGTTACCACAATAAAGTTCTTCAAGGTGTAAGAGAAATCATATTTGTATCGACTTTTAATATCGTTTAACCTGCTACAAGTTCATTCTAAATTTTTTTCTTGCTCTGGTTAGTTTCTTAGCTCAAGAAATAACATAAATGGAATTTAAGACAAGAGGGATGAATTTGATGGAGGTAGATTCCACGAAATTACTGACACTAACGTGCAGTAAGTCTTGGCTGAAGAAGATACTATCACCTGGACACGCTACCTCCAACACAGTACTACCTCCAAGAGTACCTACAACACGCTGCCTCCAACAAAGTACCTCCAAGAGTACCTACAACACGCTGCCTCCAACACAGTACCTCCAAGAGTACCTTCAACATACTGCCTCCAACACCTTACCACCAACACAGTACCTCCAAGAGTACCTACAACACCTTACCACCAACACAGTACCTCCAAGAGTACCTCCAAGAGTACCTACAACACCTTACCACCAACACAGTACCGGTCCTTGACCAAACACGATACCCACGAGCATATCCAATAGACGCTCTCTACTACAACTTGTGATTATTGCTTCGCGTAACTTGCGATTTCCATCATATATAATTATAACGGAATGAACATCGGCCAATAAAATGCAGAGATATTGACTGCAGCTGCACGAGACGGCATTATTAGTTAAGACATATTTAAGAAAGTGTAATATTGTGAAGAGCCAGCATCCACTGTGAAGAGCCAGCATCCCCTGTGAAGAGCCAGCATACCCTGTGAAGAGCCAGCATCCCCTGTGAAGAGCCAGCATCCCCTGTAAAGAGCCAGCATCCCCTGTGAAGAGCCAGCATCCCCTGTAAAGAGCCAGCATCCCATGTGAAGAGCCAGCATCCCCTGTAAAGAGCCAGCATCCCATGTGAAGAGCCAGCATCCACTGTGAAGAGCCAGCATCCACTGTGAAGAGCCAGCATCCCCTGTGAAGAGCCAGCATCCCCTGTGAAGAGCCAGCATCCCCTGTGAAGAGCCAGCATCCCCTGTGAAGAGCCAGCATCCACTGTGAAGAGCCAGCATCCACTGTGAAGAGCCAGCATCCCCTGTGAAGAGCCAGCATCCCCTGTGAAGAGCCAGCATCCCCTGTGAAGAGCCAGCATCCCCTGTGAAGAGCCAGCATCCCCTGTGAAGAGCCAGCATCCCCTGTGAAGAGCCAGCATCCCATGTGAAGAGCCAGCATCCCCTGTGAAGAGCCAGCATCCACTGTGGAGAGCCAGCATCCCATGTGAAGAGCCAGCATCCACTGTGAAGAGCCAGCATCCCCTGTGAAGAGCCAGCATCCCCTGTGAAGAGTCAGCATCCACTGTGAAGAGCCAGCATCCCCTGTGAAGAGCCAGCATCCACTGTGAAGAGCCAGCATCCACTGTGAAGAGCCAGCATCCCCTGTGAAGAGCCAGCATCCCCTGTGAAGAGCCAGCATCCCCTGTGAAGAGCCAGCATCCCTGTGAAGAGCCAGTATCCCCTGTGAAGAGCCAGCATCCCCTGTGAAGAGCCAGCATCCCCTGTGAAGAGCCAGCATCCCCTGTGAAGAGCCAGCATCCCCTGTGAAGAGCCAGCATCCCCTGTGAAGAGCCAGCATCCACTGTGAAGAGCCAGCATCCACTGTGAAGAGCCAGCATCCCCTGTGAAGAGCCAGCATCCCCTGTGAAGAGCCAGCATCCCCTGTGAAGAGCCAGCATCCCATGTGAAGAGCCAGCATCCACTGTGAAGAGCCAGCATCCACTGTGAAGAGCCAGCATCCACTGTGAAGAGCCAGCATCCCCTGTGAAGAGCCAGCATCCCATGTGAAGCTGCGACAAGTGAGGGAAGATAATCAGTAATAACACCACAAACGTTAACACTGCAGGGAAAGTTTTTATCCAGATAAAGTTTCGTTCTAGGGTGAACTTCATCAATATTTAGTGAAGTTCAATCCTTAGCGGAACGTAATTTAAGATCAAGGCTGCTTTAGGTGCCTTTAGTTTTCACTGACCTTTAATAGTGAGCTACAGTGCCTTGATGCTCTTTAAAGAATGATCTTGCTTTAATTACTCGACTTCTAATATTCAACAAACGCAAATGTTAATGTTATCATGCGTTTACATTCTATAAAAAAATAAATATTAATACTGTTTTTAGGATTATTTTGAGCTAGCTAGCAGCACTAGAGTCTGATAAAGAAAACAGTTGCTGTTCTCATGATTATAAAGTTGTAGTCAGGTTTTTAATGCTTAGAATTTTCACTCCCGATTTTAAACATTTAGAAGAATTATTTAACTACATCGCAATAAAGGCGTTTACCTGGAGAGGGTTTCGGGGTGGTCAACGCCCCCACGGCTCGGTCTGAGACCAGGCCTCGTGGTGGATCAGGGTCATATCAACCAGGCTGTTACTGCTGGCCACAAGCAAACTGACGTACGAACCACAGCCCGACTGGTCAGGTACTGACTTTAGGCGCCTTCAGCGTAATTTAAAATGAAAACAAACTAGAAATGTATTTTGAATATAAGAGTAAGCTGGTAGTCAAGAGTATATAAAGCGATAAGTGTGTACATTACACTGTATATACAGTGTCAGGGCTATGTATGTCAGTGTATATACACTGCTAGTAGCCTGAAGACAGATCTTGGTCTCTTGGCACTTATTAAGTTATTTGCTAATGTAGTCATCGCATCCGTGCTTTTCATTTAAGATATTTTGGTATTTTTGATGCCCAGATTTGGGATTAATCCCTCCAGACTTTTCCAGGTGAAAATTACGACGTATATTTCTCGCCAATGTTCCAAGGAGTACAGTTCGAGGGACTTCAAGCATACCAAGTAATTTAGGATCTTGACTGAATATATACAATCATTGAAGGTTCTCTGTACAATCAGGGAAGGTTCTTTATACTCTGCAATTTCGCCTGCCTTAATAAGGGTTATCAGAGTGCAGAAATATTCCACTCTAGAGAGAGCATTTGACTTAAAAGATTATCATCATTGGTTTGATATCAGATTCCTTACGTTTATAATAGTAACACTGTTGTGATCTCTGCACATAAGATCTACTCATTATTACTATTAGTAGTGATAATATGAGATCTTATATCCATGGATCACAACAGTGTTACTGTCATCAACGTTAGGAAACTGATACCACATCAACGATGATACTCATCAATATTCCACTCTGTTGATTGCTTTGAACTTGTTTTATACTCTGTTCTAGTTTTTTCATTAATACATTTTTTTTCCATAGCGGAGAAACTGAAATTTGTCCTCATTGAATGTAATGAACATTGTTGTTTTCTGTGACCCAGTGGAAGACCTAGTTCATGGTAGCAGGACTTGCTGTGTCCTCACCATCATGGTCTCTTATTCTTGCTGATAGTGGACAGTTACCTTCACTATCTTGGTCTCTCGTTGTTACTACTAGTAACCAGTTACCTTACCGTTACTCAGTGTATGTGTGTGTGTGTGTTTATGTGTGTACATGCATGTTAGTGTATGTGTGTGCATGCAAACACCCTGGGATATAATTATGAAGAAATGAGGGAAGATAAACAACGTCTATACCCTGACTGTCCTTGAGTAGCAAATATCAATACCAGTTAACTAAAGTCAATTAACTGGTTCCAAGAACAAAATCCATAAGACTTCCACCAGACAAACAAGGCAGCTCTTTCTTTGTTCATTCTGTGTCGTATATCACTTTTTTACGCTAAACTAAGTGCGCTTTATCGCTGTACAATAAGAGCAATTTATCCCGTATCTCATAAGCCAAACTCCCTCTACCTCAATACAAGCAAAAGGAATAGTGCAGGGTGCGCATACAATACTAATGCAACAAGAAATAAAAATACAAATGCAAATTATGTACGTTTATATGTGTATGCATATGTATAATTATTTGTATGATAAAATGAGGCAAAAGATAATTTCAGTCAAAAAACAAATATCAAATTTAATTTTGCAATAATCGCGAAAAGCGATTATTGCATAATTACTCCAGATTCTGGAGAGAGCCAGTCACATGAGCGGATCTTCCTGCATTTCCTGCTCTATTTCTGCAACATTGCAAGCTCCTGACGATGTGCTGATTGTAACACGAAAGGTCTATATCATTCAGCACCCCCAGTGGTTATTTTGCATAATATGTAATATAAGCCACTCAGTGATATGTGGCGCGCGATGTCCATAGAGTTTTGTGAGATGACAACAGTGTTCAGAGTAAACCATACCACGAATGAGGTTAGAACCCGCGATCAGAGAGTCTCAAAACTCCAGACCGTCGCGTTAGCCACGCTGGCCCAGTGGCTAACGCGACGGTCTGGAGTTTTGAGTCTCTCTGACCGCGGGTTCTAACCCCACCCGTGGTATGGTTTTTTGCAATCGTGTCATTAAGATTTGGTGAGTCATGTTCAGTGTCTCTGAGACTCACTCTCACATAAGTTATTTTCCTATGTATAAAAATAATGAAAAAATTAGATTCAGTTATTATTTAATATCTGTTGTAGATTTTTAAAAATAAATAATTAAAAGGATGAAGGAAATTGCGAAATATTTTTTTATGGTGTAGATTTTTAATGTTTAAAAGTTATGTTAAAGAATTTTTAGCATTATAGACCAGTTTCTTAGTGGCTTAGAGGAGAATGACACTTCAACAATTTTATTTAATAAAAATAGCAATTTAGAGGCTACGAGGCCTACTAAAAAAAATATTCCTCTAAGACACACAAGAAACAGACATTTGAAATCAGTCAGATGAATCAATCTCGAGTTTTCACAAGGAAGCCAACGCTTCCTAGTATTTTTACTATGTCAATTCTTGGGAAAATTTGCCCCTTCACAGCCCGAGATCACTCTTCACCTTCCACTAAGACCCTAAAAGTTTGAATCCGAGAAGAAGAGGCATTTGCAAGTTATCACAGAATCCATCCTTTCCATTTTGTTTACTGCATTAGTATACTGGCAAATTTGCACCTACACTGCCTAAAATTATAGGATATCACCTTTCTCATAAAATTCACCAGCGTTAGAGATTTGAAGCCGATCAGAAAAGGTATTCTCCAGATACTGAATGGAAATCAATATCACAGTTTGTTTAATAAAATTTGCAAATTAGAATTTATGCAATCAAATAGCAACGCAAACTTTCCGTTGAGAAGAATACACAGGAGCTAAATGTTTAAAGGAGACCAACTTAGTTTATTGGCAAATTTTGCCCTATAGAGCATAAACTTAAAGTGTATCGTCATTATCATCAGATGCAAAGGTCAGTAAAGATTGAACTTAAGATGCGTCAAGGAAAGCAATATACCATTTTAGAATAAATTTGACGAAATTGGCACCTACACTCATCAATAACATTCCCAACTTTCTAATGTTATAATTTTGAAGTTAATCAAAAGAGAGTTTATAAAGTTATCGCATGGAAACCGAAACCTATATTGGTCTATGTGAAAGTGAGCAGAGGGCACCGGCGGATACCAACAGTTGCACTGACCACTTCATAGTTACACTACACCAAGCTTCAAACACTGAAGACGATCGAATTAGACTCTCTCAAGTTATAAACCAAAAACCTTGGAGAAAAAAACACATCCAGAGAACCACTTAAAGTCTCCCCTTTATTTGTGTTTACTTATAGTAAATACTTAACAAACACGTGAGTAGAATGTAAATTCACTTGGGGAGAGTAAGACGCAACAACTGTGAGTATCTTCGTTAGTTCCATCAACTACTCTCAAATAGATGAGTTTAATGAATGTTGTGTTTACAGTGCCATTCTTCATCTGCCTTACCTTTCATCCAGCAAAGGGCTTTTCGCTCGAATGACGCCACCGCTTTCCTAATTACTGCGGCGTGATTAGGCAAATATTTGCCTTAATATCACATTTTAATGAAGTATTGAACGGTGGTGAACCAAACTGATGGATGGTAACCAGGGGCCCGCTGATATAAATCGCCTGCACGAGAGGGATTCAGATGAGAAATATTTTATGGTAAGTGGTAGAGCAGAAGCAGAACTGTGATCTGCTGAGCTTGTTGAAAGGAGAGCGACTAGCAGAAGACTTGTTACTGATAAGTCTTCTACTATATCTTAATATGGTGTGAGAGATGATCTGGAGGGTGTAGATGGGATTCATGACGGTGTGATGGTATATGAGGGTTCAAGATGGTGTATGAGATTTCAAGATGGTATATGAGGGTTCAAGATGATGTATGAGGGTTCAAGATGGTGTATGAGGGTTCAAGATGGTGTATGAGGGTTCAAGATGGTGTATGAGGGTTCAAGATGGTGTATGAGGGTTCAAGATGGTGTATGAGGGTTCAAGATGGTGTATGAGGGTTCAAGATGGTGTATGAGGGTTCAAGATGGTGTAGGTGTTTCAAGTGAAGAAGTTAGTAAATCTTTATGCAACTTCTTAAGCCATTCCTACACCTTAAGGTACAAAAATGTAAAAAGGAATAATTACAAAGATTTAAGACGAATTTAAGGTTAAAATGAGTGTAGAAAAAAGTTTAAAAGGGTGTCGGAGATCAGAAAGTTGTAAGATCTGTGTAAGAGGTTGTAAATATGGTGCATGAGGATGTAGGAAGGTTTAAGAGAATAAGAGATCTATAAGAAGGCTGATGAAAGGGTAGGAAGTGGGTTTAAAATGCTTATAGGGTTTAAGTGGGTGTAAGAAGGGATTAAATAAGGTGTAGGAATGTGAGGAACTTGGGGTTTGACTGCATTTTTTAACTCCATTATTTTTGTTCGAAACTTCGCGAAATATCGAGCGCCTTTGAAATCCATGTCTTATGTTTTTGAACGAATAAATTAATCTATCCGTTAACAACCAAGGCACAGATTTATTTCTTCCCTGAACGTATATCAATAAAAAAAATGTATGTAAATGAATAAAAGTAAAAGAAAAATGAATGCAAAGTGAATTAATTTAGTGGAAAAAAACCTATGTAGCGAAATATATTGCATGGAGGAGAACAAGTAAGTCTTGATGTGAGACGTAATGACTTTCTGAATTCTCATTTCGTCCCTCTATTATCGGCAATAATTTGTAAGCTGGAGCTTCCATTTGTATAACAGTGGCCGTCTTCACCTCCCAACTGCACATCTTAATTTCATCCTAAGTCAGTCCACTCGGCTTATCATTCTTAACAAGAATAAAAAATTGTAAAAGGGATAAAATTCACAAAACTCGTGACCAATAATTCCCAGCTAAGCTCCTCCCCGTCTTCTCATTTCCTGTTTTAATGTGCGTTGCAAACCGGCCGACCGATTCCTAATTTTCCACGCGCTGGGTTGGCTGTGTGGCCGGGGGCGGCGGGCGAGGATTTGGGGAGCGGCGGGGCGAGGTTTGGGGGGCAGCGGGGTGAGGTTTGGGGGGCAGCGGGGTGAGGTTTGGGGGGCTGCGGTGTGAAGGGTGCAGCTCAGATCCAACTACGGAAATGCTTAAATTTGTCTGCTCCTCCCAGTACTACCGTGCTGATAAATCTTACGAAGTTACACTCAGTGTTGAGGGTTGAACTGTTTTTCGTGTGGTCGTCACACCTCAGTTGCTGCCGTACTCACCAGTTTACCCATTATTATTATGCTTTATATGAAGCGATAAACCTGTTAGGATCTTTCAAGGCAAGGAGTGGTGCAAGCTTGATCCGCCCTCTACTGATCCCGAGACAGATACGGTACCTACCTCCTCTGCCGTCCCATTAATTTATCGATATTTTGCGAAAGACCACAGTGATTAAAACATTAATGTATTCTCGGAGAGGACTACATTCGTGATCATTCAATACACGACGTGGTGGATGCTAGAGCCTTCGTCAGCGAATTGCGAGACAAATTCCATTCTCCCAGCCAGAGTTTTTTCCCCCTTGCTCTACAGAAGAGCCTCATTAAGCGAATTCACTTGTGGAAGGTTTTTGTCCCATAGATTCCTGCCAGTGCAGTTAAGAAGCGTAAGTGTCACTATAAACTTTAAAGAAAAGGGGAAATATCCCCACTATTTAGGCCGAAAACTAATGTGCTAGGATCTTAGGCAAGCAAACATCCTGTGGGGAGGGTACATGATAGTACATGGGGAAAAACACATACCAGATCTTACAACAAGGGAACCTTAAGTTTTTTTTTTTGGTAGAATGCTATCTACTACTATTCAGATAGCTGAGGCAAGAATAGTAAAGCAGAAGGCTCTCTCACCACCTTCACTCCATTGCCATCCTCCCACTTAACACACCTGGAGAAGAGACTCTCATAACCCATGGGTATAAACCCAATCCATAAAGGTGGCAGCAAAGCAGTAGCTAAGAACTATAGACCAATTGCTTTAACGTCCCATATCATAAAAATCTTTGAAAGAGTTCTAAGAAGCAGGATAGCAAACCACCTGGACTCCCAAAAATTGCACAACCCAGGGCAACATGGTTTCAGAGCAGGTCGCTCCTGCCTCTCGCAACTGGTATACCACTAAGATATGGTCTTAGATGCTCTGGAAAACAAGCAGAATGCAGATGTAGTATACACAGATTTTTCACAAGCCTTTGACAAGTGCGATCATAGTGTAATAGCACACAAAATGTGTGCTAAAGGGATAACTGGCAAAATAGGCAGATGGATCTTCAACTTCCTAACCAATCGAACACAATGGTGAAGAGCTCTGTCCCACAAGTCACAGTACTCGCACCTATCCTGTTCCTCATTCTCATATCAGACATAGACAGAGATGTAAACCATAGCACTGTATCATCCTTTGTAGATGATACTAGGATCTGCATGAGAGTGTCATCCATTGAGGACACGGCAAATCTCCAAGAAGATATAAACCAAGTTTTCCAATGGGCAACAGAGAACAATATGATGTTCAATGAAGACAAATTTCAACTACTCCGTTACGGAAAACTGGAGGAAATAATAGCTAGGACTGAGTATATTTCGAACTCCAATCACACAATAGAGCGGAAAAGTAATGTGAAGGACCTGGGTGTGGTAATGTCCGAAGACCTCACCTTCAAGGACCACAACAATGCCACTATTACATCTGCGAGGAAACTGATAGGATGGATAATGAGAACATTCAAGACAAGAGATGCCAAGCCAATATGATCCTTTAAATCACTTGTTCTCTCTAGGCTAGAATACTGCTGTCATTAACATCCCCATTCAAGGCAGGTGAAATTGCAGATCTAGAGAATGTACAGAGAACCTTTACTGCACGTATAAGTTCCATCAAACACCTTAAATACTGGGAACGCCTGGAAGCACTTGACTTGTACTCACTGGAGCGCAGGCGAGAGAGATATATCATAATCTACACCTGGAAGATTCTGGAGGGACTGGTCCCTAATATGCACACAGAAATCACTCCATACGAAAGCAAAAGACTTGGCAGACGGTGCAACGTACCCCAGTGAAAAGTAGGGCGCCACTGGTACACTAAGAGAAAACACAATTAGTGTCCGGGGCCCAAGACTGTTCAACAGCCTCCCACCAGCCATAAGGGGCATTACCAGTAGACCTCTGGTTGCCTTCAAGAGGGAGCTGGACAGATACCTAAAGTCAGTGCTAGATCAGCCGGGCTATGGTTCGTACGTTGGACTACGTGCAGCCAGCAGTAACAGCCTCGTTGATCAGGCCCTGATCCACCGGGAGCCTGGTCATAGACCGGGCCGCGGGGACGGACGTCGATCCCCGGAATGCCCTCCAGGTAGGTAGGTAGATCACCTCATTAAGAT
Organism: Cherax destructor; assembly: GCA_009830355.1. NCBI lineage: Eukaryota > Metazoa > Arthropoda > Malacostraca > Decapoda > Parastacidae > Cherax > Cherax destructor. Next base: position 272,083 of record WNWK01000017.1, read on the forward strand.
GACCCAAAGTTTTGGGAGATAAGATGTCTAATATTCATTACACCTCGTACATGCTCATATATATACTAAAAAAAATCCTGTGATCCCAGAAGTAATAAAATTTCGCGTACTAAGATATATAATAAAAAATATAGTTACCTAAGCTACTTACAACAAATATACAATAAAATGTTCGCAATAATTCATGAATGTGAAGAACGATGGACAATCCACAATCAAAGATATATCAGATGATCGTAAATCAGATAAAGAGACAAATATATATGAGGTGTACCGCAGGTCCGTAAGAGGCATCATCTGTCACACTTAATATGATAATATTGCTAAAGTATTACTTGAGGCTAAGTTTCAATGTTATAAATCTTGTTTTTTTTTTATTCCTTGGTTCCTTAATGCATTTATAACAAACGGGTTATTTACTAAATCGAACGCATTATATGAGTGGATAAATCACAAGCACGGTGGTAAATGATTCTCATTATATCTATGTAAAAATGGTCATTCATCTGGAGTAGGGCTGACCTCCTAGTAGAATCAAGCCACCCAGATACCAATATCAATCTAGCCATGGATGTCTGTAAAAGAGCTGGACACCCTTAAGCAAGTATACTTTAAAGCAGATGCACAGACCTTTATATGAATGTTCCACTTTCCCTACCACCCCATCTTTTCATTTTTTTTACCAATATAATATATGTTTGTGCATGTATATGTACACGTGTCTGTATGTAAGCACATTTGAATTCTCTACTCAATTTATTAACATTTCTTGCCCTTGTAGTGTTTTCTATCAATTCGTTGGCAAAGTAGAATAGAATTCTTCCTCCGAAAACAATAGGTCTGTAAGAGGCTAGCAACCACTCCTTCGTTAACAATAACTAAGAAAACGTAGAATGTGTCTGGCCGTAATACTGTACAAATGAGAACAAAAAATGATCGGAAATGTTATGACATAAAGGAAGATGGATGACTTAGCGATAAGGGAACCAAAGCTAAAAGGGATGAGATAAATCCAGTAGGGAAAAATAAATGGGGGATTAAATAGGGTGTACCTGAGAGAACTAGATTAAGAGCATAGACTGAATGGAAGTGAACACAGTTTAGAAAGGAAGGAGGTGCTGAGATTATTTAACTCAAGAATTACGTGGTTACAGTAAGAGTGGGATGTGAGAAGTGGGTTATAGTAAATGCTGATGATTGTGGGAATGAGAGAAGTGTAGAGGAGGACGGAGGAGAGAGAGAGAGAAAGAGAGAGAGAGAGAGAGAGAGAGAGAGAGAGAGAGAGAGAGAGAGAGAGAGAGAGAGAGAGAGAGAGAGAGAGAGAGAGAGAGAGAGAGAATAGAGATAGATAGATAGAAGAAGAGAGAGAGAGAGAGAGAGAGAGAGACAGAAGACAGCAGACAGAAGACAGAGGAGCAGAGAAGATATGAGAGTAGAACTACTAGGCACCAGAGATCATGTCACTTAGACTATACACGACAGCACATATCCACATCAGCCAACCCACACCTCCCGCACCCATCACATTCAGCACACTATCCCTTCGCAACTATCAACAAGAACTACTCAGCCACACTCATCATCAGATCATCCCCCTCCCAGCCACACTCATCCACCTCCAGCCACACTCATCCACTCCTCCCAGCCACACTCATCCACATCTCCCAGCCACACTCATCCACATCTCCCAGCCACACTCATCCACTCCTCCCAGCCACACTCATCCACATCTCCCAGCCACACTCATCCACTCTCCCAGCCACACTCATCCACTCCTCTCAGCCACTACTCAACCACACCTCCCAGCCACACTCATCCAGATCTCACCCACCATCATCTCTCAGCCACTCTCACCACTCTCAGCCACACTCTCATTCCACACATCTCCCTCAGCCACACCTCATCTAGCCACACTTCACCAGCCACTCACTCATCCACATCTCCCAGCCACACTCATCCACACCTCCCAACACCAGCTACTCCACCCAACATCAAGATAATTTTCACCACGTACTCCCCACTGTGGCAGATACAAGTCGAGCAAACTTCTCAAGGCTGAATCTCAGACCATTAAGTTTTTACCAGAAAACAGAGGCAGGCAAAAATGGAATACATTCACTGTTGATTTTAATCATAAAACTATTTAAAAAAAAACTCCGAGAGAAAGCGGACTGGGAGGAAAGTTAACTTGCTAGAATTACACTGTAAACACATGAGTCACATAATACAAGGCTGTTGAAAAAGGATTAATTGGAAGAACGATGCTGGGGTTGTTTATCTCCGAACAGCTCAGTCGTCTGTGATTTTTCCGGGTGGGAGTCAGACTGTCAGCCCCTCCATTACGATAATAACTAATATCGTGGATGGTGTGACAAGGGTTATGTTGAGAACAGTTTCAAGGAAAAATTCAGCCGTATATACAGAGTACCGTTCATAAAACTGATGACATTTTAAAACGGAGAAAATTCGTGGATAACTGAAAATAACGTGATGGTCACAGATGGTCTATAGTACCAAGAAAAAAAAAATTTCCTTCCCCAAAAAAAAAGGAAAATTTTGATATCTGCTTTTGTCATAACTTTGTTTTTGAACTTGTTAAACTCTTCGAAACTAATTATAGTACCAAAGAAAAAAAAATTAAACTGGCTCTTGGTTCATTATGAATTGAAGAAATAACTTTGAACCTACCGGCGATAAGAAGAAAAGTGGACTAGGTACCAAGTGGACTAGGTACCAAGTGGACTAGGTACCAAGTACCTTCAATGAAGAGGAAATTTAAACATCTGATTCAGAGTTTACTTTTAAGATTAATAATTAATACAGCCTCTTTAACCGAAGAAATTAACCAGTTTAAAAAAAAAAAAACTTGTGGCAGCGATATAATATACTTATCTGTGAAGAACAAAAATACACAATACAGCGTCTGGAACAATGCACAAACAACCCCCACACAGGAGAGAAAAAACCTCACGACGACGTTTCGCTCCTTCTTGATGTTTTACACTCAGAATGACCATATTCCTGGCCGCTGAGACAACCTGTGACAGGTTTCGAGAGCTTGTCTGCTCTGGCAGCCCGGCCTGGGGCCAGGCTTTTCTGTTGATTGCCTGTTCAACCAGGCTTTAGAAAAAATAATTCACATCAAAACGATATCGTTCGGCAGAAGAGGAATTGATCATTCTGTTAGAATGTGTAGTACGCTAATGTAGTTTCTAGCAATCCCCCAGGAGAGAGAGAGAGAGAGAGAGAGAGAGAGAGAGAGAGAGAGAGAGGTACTGTACAGACGTCGAGGGATGATCGCAAGAGTGAATGATCTTGTTGATGACTGTAGCTGTGACAAAATTCGTAGTTTCATTATTATTATTGTTATTATTATTATATGCTGCATTATATTATTATAGTTTTTATTTCTATAATATTTTTATACTGATATTTTCATTATTTTATTTGTAATAATAATAATAATAATAATAATAATAATATTAATAATAATAATAATAATAATAATAATAATAATAATAATAATAATAACGAATACTAGTACCTTTTAAAGGTTTGTTATATACAAACTGGACGTAGCGACTTAATGGTTCAGTAAAACTGAAACATCGTTAATTCGCAAATAGCGACTTAACGATGGTTCAGGAGAGACCGAAACGTCGTCTTAATTTCCTTTTCACATGATAAACAAGACAAACACAAACACACAAGACAAACACAAATATACAAGACAATCATAAACACACAAGACATAGAGAAACACACAAGAAGGAAACACAAACACACACGACAATCACAAACACATACACATAACAAGGAAACACACACACACACACACACAAGCAACACCATAAAAAAGTGATCTTACTAAAAGTACTTCTCACCTGTGTGGCAACACTTGACTCTCCCTCTCTCTCCCTTCCTCCTAAATCCCAAAAAATACATAAATTACATTTACCCGATTACTCATCAAAAAAAAAAAAATAATACGGAGGAGTAGTGACAGTACTGAATAACACTTGTTAAGTTAGGTTGCCAGTGAAGTGTATAACAACGACTTGGTTGGTCAGTTGGTTGGCTTGGTTGGTGGTTGGGTGGGCTGTTGGTAAGCTGAGAGAAAAGTGAGTTGGTCGGTTTTTTGGTTAGAAGTCAGTTGACTGGTTAATTAGTTGGAGAGAACGTCAAGTGACTGGTTAATTGGTTGGATAGAACGTCAGTTGGTTGATGTATGTGGTCATAGGGATGAACATAGATATATCTATCAAGGCATCTACAACAGCTTTAAAGGCGGCCGCTGCTTGTCGTTCGTAAACAACATCAAGAAACCGAAAGGATATATAGAAGAAGATAAAGATAATTAAGAAAGAGAAGAATGAGACGAGGAACAGACATACCCAGCTTCGAGCAACTCGGAGCGAGTGTTATGCTCAAAATAACTTGGAAAAGACGACACCTTGCAAAGGAAGGAGAGAGACAAGACACGACGCAAAAGGCTCAATGATGAGACGAGTGTTTACTGAGGGGAATAATGGGGATTACCTGTTTATGATTTCCTACTCGTAGAAAAAAGTAGCAGAATTAGGTGTGTGTGTGTGTGTGTGTGTGCAAGACAGAGACAAATCTGAATTGAATGTGTAGCAACAGCTAAGCTGAAATTTACATTTAGGCTAGGCTAAGCTAGGTTAGGCTAGGCTAGGTTAGACTAGGTTCGGTTAGATTAGGTTAGGTTAGGCTAGGCTAGGTTAGGCTAGATTAGGCTAAGCTAGGCTAGATTAGGCTAAGCTAGGCTAGATTAGGCTAAGCTAGGCTAGATTAGGCAAAGCTAGGCTAGATTAGGCTAAGTTAAGCTAGATTAGGCAAAGCTAGGCTAGATTAGGCTAAGCTAGGCTAGATTATTATTATTATTATTATAATCAAATAGAAGCGCTAAACCAGCTAGGCTAGATTAGGCTAAGCTAGGCTAGGTTAAAGTAAATTTGGCTAGGTTTGACTAGGCTAGATTAGTTTAACTTGCCTCATATAGTTATATTTAACATCCTCCAATTTCATTTAGAAACCTAAAAACAAGAACTACCTCTCTCGTTGCCATATTATTCTCCCAGACTATTGAGAAAAAGAAACCATCACATCTCACAAAATTCTCATTTAATATTTCATCGGGCGGACCAGGAGCTTACTCCAAGACCTCGGTCATAATATGACCAAAACCTTCCAGTTGACGGGGTTATATGACCAAGACGCGTTTCAGGAGACACTTGTCCTTTTTCCTGACTAATAAAACACCACTTCCTAAGAAAAAAGTCAATACATCTTGCTTAAGTCAATATGTTCATAACGAGTTTAAATGACCAGTTCGAGGTTTCATGACTCGCTAACTTGGGGATCTGTATCTGTTTACGAACTCCAAGACACACTCTTGTTACCATTAAGGTTTGTACGAAGTTGCTACGTATTATCCTTAAATCTTATTTACATCACAAACAGAAGACCCAGAAATAGTCTCCAAGTCGTATTTACATTTTGTTTAGGGGTAAATAAACGAATAAGTTTAACCGTGCTGCTCTTGAGGATTCGTCCAGCTGCGGTGGTAGGTGCTTGCGTGCATGGTGTTGCGTGCATGGTGTGTTGCGTGCATGGTGTGTTGCTTGCATGGTGTTGCGTGCATGGTGTTGCGTGCATGGTGTTGCGTGCATGGTGTGTTGCGTGCATGGTGTGTTGCTTGCATGGTGTTGCGTGCATGGTGTTGCGTGCATGGTGTTGCGTGCATGGTGTGTTGCGTGCATGGTGTGTTGCTTGCATGGTGTTGCGTGCATGGTGTGTTGCTTGCATGGTGTGTTGCGTGCATGGTGTGTTGCTTCCATGGTGTTGCGTGCATGGTGTGTTGCTTCCATGGTGTTGCGTGCATGGTGTGTTGCTTCCATGGTGTTGCGTGCATGGTGTGTTGCTTGCATGGTGTTGCGTGCATGGTGTGTTGCTTCCATGGTGTTGCGTGCATGGTGTGTTGCTTCCATGGTGTGTTGTGTGCATGGTGTGTTGCTTCCATGGTGTGTTGCGTGCATGGTGTGTTGCTTCCATGGTGTGTTGCGTGGATAGTGTGTTGCTTCCATGGTGTGTTGCGTGCATGGTGTGTTGCGTGCATGGTGTTGCGTGCATGGTGTGTTGTTGCATGGTGTGTTGCTTGCATGGTGTGTTGCTTGCATGGTGTGTTGCTTGCATGGTGTGTTGCGTGCATGGTGTTGCGTGCATGGTGTGTTGCTTGCATGGTGTGTTGCTTGCATGGTGTGTTGCTTGCATGGTGTGTTGCGTGCATGGTGTGTTGCTTGCATGGTGTTGCGTGCATGGTGTGTTGCGTGCATGGTGTGTTACTTGCATGGTGTTGCGTGCATGGTGTGTTGCTTGCATGGTGTTGCGTGCATGGTGTGTTGCTTGCATAGTGTTGCGTGCATGGTGTGTTGCTTGCATGGTGTGTTACTTGCATGTTGTGTTGCTTGCATGGTGTGTTGCGTGCATGGTGTTGCTTGCATAGTGTGTTGCGTGCATGGTGTGTTGCGTGCATGGTGTGTTGCGTGCATGGTGAGTTGCTTGCATGGTGTGTTTTGTTTGCATGGTGTGTTGCTTGCATGGTGTGTTGCTTGCATGGTGTTGCGTGCATGGTGTGTTGCTTGCATGGTGTTGCGTGCATTGTGTGTTGCTTGCATGGTGTGTTCCTTGCATGTTGTGTTGCTTGCATGGTGTGTTGCGTGCATGGTGTTGCTTGCATGGTGTGTTGCGTGTATGGTGTGTTGCGTGCATGGTGTGTTGCGTGCATGGTGTGTTGCGTGGATGGTGTGTTGCTTGCATGGTGTTGCGTGCATGGTGTGTTGCTTGCATGGTGTTTCGTGCATGGTGTGTTGCTTACATGGTGTTGCGTGCATGGTGTGTTGCTTGCATGTTGTTGTGTGCATGGTGTGTTGCTTGCATGGTGTGTTGCTTGCATGGTGTGTTGCTTGCATGGTGTGTTGCTTGCATGGTGTGTTGCGTGCATGGTGTTGCTTGCATGGTGTGTTGCTTGCATGGTGTGTTGCGTGCATGGTGTGTTGCTTGCATGGTGTTGCGTGCATGGTGTGTTGCGTGCATGGTGTGTTGCTTGCATGGTGTGTTGCTTGCATGGTGTGTTGCTTGCATGGTGTGTTGCGTGCATGGTATGTTGCTTGCATGGTGTTGCGTGCATGGTGTGTTGCTTGCATGGTGTGTTGCTTGCATGGTGTGTTTTGTTTGCATGGTGTGTTGCTTGCATGGTGTGTTGCTTGCATGGTGTGTTGCTTGCATGGTGTATTGCGTGCATGGTGTTGCTTGCATGTGTGTGTTGTTGCTGGGTGTTTGCGTGCATGGTGTGTTCAGTGTTGCTTGCATGGTGTTGCGTGCATTGTGTGTTGCTTGCATGGTGTGTTCTTGCATGTGTGTTGCTTGCATGGTGTGTTGCGTGCATGGTGTGTTGCTTGCATGGTGTGTTGCGTGATGGTGTGTTGCGTTTCATGGTGTGTTTCGTGATGGTGTGTTGCGTGCATGGTGTGTTGCTTGCATGGTGTTGCGTGCATGGTGTGTTGCTTGCATGGTGTTGCTTGCATGGTGTGTTGCTTGCATGGTGTGTTGCGTGCATGGTGTGTTGCTTGCATGGTGTTTGCTGCATGGTGTGTTGCTGCATGGTGTGTTGCTTGCATGGTGTGTTGCGTGCATGGTGTGTTGCTTGCATGGTGTGTTGCGTGCATGGTTGTTGCTTGCATGGTGTTGCGTGCATGGTGTGTTGCTTGCATGGTGTGTTGCTTGCATGGTGTGTTGTTGCATGGTGTGTTGCTGCATGGTGTGTTGCTTGCATGGTGTGTTGCTTGCATGTGTGTTGCGTGCATGGTGTTGCTTGCATGTGTGTTGCTTGCATGGTGTGTTGCTTGCATGGTGTTGCGTGCATGGTGTGTTGCTGTTGCATGTGTGTTGCGTGCATGGTGTGTTGCTTGCATGGTGTGTTGCTTGCATGGTGTGTTGCTTGCATGGGTGTTGCTTGCATGGTGTTGCTTGCATGGTGTGTTGCTGCATGGTGTGTTGCGGTTGCATGGTGTTGCTTGCATGGTGTGCTGATTGTGTTGCTGCATGGTGTTGCGCATGGTGTGTTGCTGCATGGTGTGTTGCTTGCATGGTGTTGCGTGCATGTGTGTTGCTTGCATGGTGTTGCTTGCATGGTGTGTGCGTGCATGGTGTGTTGCTTGCATGGTGTTTGCTTGCATGGTGTGTTGCGTGCATGGTGTGTTGCTTGCATGGTGTTTGCTTGCATGGTGTGTTGCGTGCATGGTGTGTTGCTTGCATGGTGTGTTGCGTGCATGGTGTGTTGCTTGCATGGTGTGTTGCTTGCATGGTGTGTCGCGTGCATATATGCATTGTTATAATTAAAGTATTTAACAACTTACAGAAACATAACTAATAATAGATATAAAATCTGCTTTACTGTGCAGCTTGAGGGACATCCTTATTTAACGATGTTGGCCTTATCTGTAGTGTGCTGGGGGGTACTTGAGTGGGGTCAGGTGCTGAGAGGTGCTTGGGTGGGGTCAGGTGCTGAGAGGTGCTTGGGTGGGGTCAGGTGCTGAGAGGGGAGGTTGGATACGAGGGAGCAGGGTCATCGGGGCTCGGGTGCTGAAGGGATGGAGGGTCTGGTGGTGAGGGGTCTGGTTCTTGCTGGTCGGGAGCTGCGGCGGGTCGGGTGAAAGATGGTCGGATGAGTATATCGCAGGGGTGCGGGGGGATCGGGTTCTTGGGGTGCCGGGTTTTAGGGGAATCGGGTTCTGGGGGATCGGGTTCAAGGGGTACCCGGAATCGGGTTCTGAGGGTCGGAACAAATAACCCCCGGGTAAGGGAGGCAGTTTCCCCCGCAGCCAAACCCAGGGAGACCAAAATAAACCTCCAGCCTGGCTTTGTGGCCTCAAGGGAGGAGCCGCAAGTCCGCCCCAGTTACGCCCTTACGGAGACGGCAATTAAGGACGCCACCTGATATCGATCAGGTGGGAGGGTTAGGGTGGGAGGAAATCGAGGCAATTTGAGCAGTGCAGAGACAAAACAATCACAAACGCACACTCGGGAGATAGGTTCAGTGCCTCGTGGGTTGCCAATCGTAAAATTCCCTTTATGGAGGGCGTTGGATAACCCACGCTCAAGCCAGGGTCCTCTTCTGGTTGGGTGGTGGGGGACCTTCGGTGGGGGGCAATGAAGGGGTAGTGGGGGTCCTGGAGAGGGGGAAGGGAGGGGGGTAGGGGAAAAGGCGGCTACATGGTCCCAATTTAAACGAAGCCGATGATTGCCAAATAATGGCCTCAGAGTGCACCACAAGCGAGCCAAAAAGGCCTCGGTGAAGTGCGCCTCGAGGCCTTTTGTGTGTTTGTGTGTGTATGTGTGTGTGTGTGTGTTTGTGTGTGTGTGTGTTTGTGTGTGTGTGTGTGTTTGTGTGTGTGTGTGTGTGTGTGTGTGTGTGTGTGTGTGTGTTTGTGTGTGTGTGTGTTTGTGTGTGTGTGTGTGTGTGTGTGTGTGTTTTGTGTGTGTTTGTATGTGTGTGTGTGGTGTGTGTGTGTGTGTTTTGTGTGTGTGTTGTGTTGTGTTGTTGTATGTGTGTGTTGTGTGTGTGTGTGTGTGTGTGTGTGTGTGTGTGTGTGTGTGTGTGTATTGTGTGTGTGTGTGTTAGAGAGCCCAATGTTTTCCAGATTAATATGAATATGAAACTAAAACATATATGTTTTAATGAGCGCCTAGGCAGGTTCCATAGACTTGACCCCGATGGAAAAGTCCCACAGACACTTTGTTGGGTTATCCTGCTTTAAATGTACATAGAGTGCCATTGTTGCATGTCTAAAACATCAATGTTTCCTTACGACCATTGTACGGGTTTACAGCATACTGATGTCAGTAAAATATTTACAAATTTTATTTTCATCTTTGTACTGGGAATTATAACTTGAAGAATGACGATAGATCACGCAAGAAAACAGTTTGTTTGAAGGGCAGTTTAGAATACTGTGGCTATCAGCTGCAGGTGTACCAAAAAATGCATTAAAACCTTCGATCGTGAAGCGAATTTGAGCAGGAGAATCCGCAAGTCGTAGCTGTATTTTTGATACCACACACGAGTGCAAAAATGTATAAAATAACAATAAAAGAATTTTGTGTGGTGGTGGTGGGAGCCAGCCATCTTGCACGTCGCTAACAGGATTGTTAGAGCCGCAGATTCCGCCCCAGTCAGTTCGAGGGGATAATAAAAGGGGATCTAATTGCGTGAAAGAGAGTATGTGATCGCCTCTGACGTGGCCTCGTTACTCTCCATGTACAGTTAAATCCCATTATTTTCTTTCATTCACTAGATATTGATCGGCGACTTAAAACGCTAAAAAAAGCGACATTCACACATGTCGCTGTGTCTTCTCAGTAATGATCACGATAGCTGATTGTATTTTATAAAGTACCAAATAAACCGCTAAAACCGTGGGGGTTATTCAGAACGAGGAAAAGCTGAGGCTTTATCGTCTGTTCTACCTTTGATCAATCAGGCTGTTGGAGGATGTGAGGAAAGGTCAATCTGTTCTTCGCAAGTTCGCTCAGATAAGTTATTGTGAAGTTACAGTTTTTGGAGAACATGCTTAGAAAGGAGAAAAAGTACATAGCTTTCAAAATGCTCATTTCCATTCTAGGTTTCCGAGGGAGATTCATTCTAGCTTAGACAGACATATTTCTATTGGTTTCCATAGACATGTTTATATAAGCTTCCAGAGATATTCATTCCAGCTTCTGCAGATAAAGTAGAAATATTCTTGAATCACAAACCTTTATTATTGATATGTATTACTCTGTGTATTATATATTTAACACGCTGGCCGTCTCCCACATGAGTATATATACATACACGCCAGAAAAAAATAGGTAGTTTAGCAGTGAAGGACGATCCCAGCTAAATAAAGGCACCAGTCACTGGGATATTCTTTCAACACTGCCAACAAGACCAGCTGACATTATGGCCCACAAACAATTTCGCTGGAGCATCCACATCATGGTAAAGACGTCCGTATTGATGATAGAACCCGCATCTTAGCTGTGAGTGAATATCACTCTGGTGATTTTCTTCCGATTGTTGCTCTTTCTGCGACTGGAACACGTTTCTGCCTGAAGACTCTCTACAGTGCAATGGCTCTTCAGCTTGTTTTTCAAATTAATACTGCGGTAAGGTGGTAGCTGACCAACATAACCTGCATGTTTTGGACTAGAAAAGTTCCAGTGAATTGCCTGCTACACACAATGATGTAAACATAGATCAAGAGAAATGTTGTTACAGCTCAGTGTCCAGCCACAAGAGAACAACAATACTGATGAGAATTTAGACACATCGTGTCGGTATTGTGTACTATTCATGTACAACAACAGTCTTATTGACCAGCAATCCAAATACGGCTGCTAGCCGCTGCGGTCTTGGATGCACTGGAAAATAAGCGAATGCGAATGTAATAGAGACAAAATTTGCAAGAATCTTCGACAAGTGTGATCATAGAGGAATTACACAAATGTACGAAAAAGGGTTATAACTAGAAAAGTGGGTAGATGGATTTTTAGGTTTTTAACAAATAGAACGCAAAGAGTAATAATAAACAAAATCAGAGGCTACCACAGTGAAAAGTTCTGTTCCCCAGGGCATAGTACTAGTCCCCATTCTTTTCCTTCTACTCATATAAAATATAATGACGTTCCACTATCTCATGGATTTTTATCCTTTACCTTTTGGGCATTTTCCTGGAGGTGCTGGCAGTATTTTTCACTTTGGTGAGAGAGTTCTGCACAAAGGCCAGCTTCAGTGCAACATCGAGTACAGGGATATAAATCAATGTACCCTTTTATGCTATGCAGACAATAGTGGAACCCGCAATACAGTGGCAGATACTGATGTCACTGCAAATCTCGAAGCAGATATTAACCTAGCTCTTCCCTGCGCCACAAGAAATAATATGATGTTTAATGAGGACAAATTTCTGTTATTCTGGTATAGAAAATCTGAGGAATGAAAACTTGAACGGAGTATAAAACTAACTCTAAACACTCAACAGAGCACAAACCATACTTGAAAGATCTCACCTTCCAGAACCATAACAGTAGCATTCTCACAACTACAAGGAAAATGCTAGAATGGATAACGAGAACCTTCAAAACAAGAAGTGGCAATCCAATGATAGTTCACTTTAAGTCACTAATTCTCATTATGCTGGAATATTGCTGCACATTAACATCCCCTTTTAAGGTGGGCAATATTGCAGACCTAGAGAGTATACAGAGAACCTTCCTTGCACATATAAGCTCAATCAAGCCTTAGAATGCAGACGAGAAAGATACATAATAATTTACATTTGGAAAATCCTAGAGGGATTGGTCCCAAGTCTGAACGTATAAATCGCTCCGTATGAAAGCAAGAAGTTAGACAGATGGTGGAAAATGCCCCAGTGAAGAGCAGGGGTGCCATGAGTACACTGAGAAAACACATACATATAGGGGATTACATATAGGGTATTACCAACAGACCCCTACGTAACTGGCCTCAAGAGGGAACTTGGTAAACTCCACAAGTCAGTTGCTGATCTGCCGGGCTGCGGTTAGCATCTTGGAATTCGTGCGAACAGCAGTAGCAGCCTAGATGATTTGGCCTTGGTTCATCAGGAGGCCTGGTCTGGGGCCGGGCCGCGGGGGCGTTCACCTCCCGAAAATATCCTTGAGGATACTTCAGGTATCCTCTCTCCCTCCCACTGCTACCTCTCTCTCACTTCCTCTTTATCCCTTTCCTTCCCTCACTTCTCCCTCCCCTCACTCACCCCTTTTCCCCTCACTTCACCCTCTCTTCCTCATTTCCACCTCATCCCTTCAATCCCCCACTCACCTTACTTGACGAGGTATCTTCATTGCCCCGCTGAAGTCTTTCAACTCTGGCTGACAGATTTTAACACTATGCATATATATGTTAACCCATTCTGTGTGATGACGTATGTTAAGGAAATACAGCTTTTGTCTCTGTGTAACTATACACAATAGCGTATCAGCACACTACTGATGTATGAAATTTTGCTAAATAAAAAATATATCTCTCACTTTCCCACCTCCTCCTCCCTCTCTCTCTCTCTCCCTTCCATCCTTCCTCCCTCCCCCTCCTCTTCTCCACCTCTGAAGACTTCATCAACCGCGCTTCGCGTCATATTTGCCTTCAACTTGTCCGCTGACCCTCGACCAACTTGCACTGAAAAGATTTCTTTGGACTCGAGTAACATTTATGTTTGCCTGGCTAAACTCTCATGAGTCGACGAGCAAAGCGGCTGAGAAAACATTGATAGAATTTCAAATGATTGTGTTCGGATTGGCTGCCCCCCGACGAAGCGACTATTGTGATTGAATTTACGAACGCGTTCGGTTGGTTTGAGGCAGGATGGACCGGGTCTGGATCCGGGGGAAAGGAGACGGAATCGTCCGTAAAAGATAGGAGGCCAAGTGTTGTGGCTGAGGAGTAGAGAGAAAGACAGGTTCACCCGGGGTAAAGGTTGATTGTTTATATTCCGAAGCATTCTGAAAAAGGGTTAAATCCCTCAAGAAAATCCGCGAGAGAGACTCTTGTGCCTCTTGTTCTTGGCTGGAACTCTGCTGTCACCCCAGGCGGGTTGTTCTGAGTTGTGTTGGGAGCACCGCCCCCTTCCCTTCCCCATTCTCTCTCTCTCTCCCTCTCTCTCTCTCTCTGATTCCCATGGCCGTCAAATATCAGTGGGAAAGTTAGTTGGGTTTAAGGGAACAACTTGTTATAACGAGAGTTTTGGTTCTGAACATATTCAGATTTTTTAAAGAGATCATACTCACGGGCGACGTGATAATGTGTGTGTGTGTGTACTCACCTAGTTGTGGTTGCAGGGGTCGATTCATAGCTCCTGGCCCCTCCTCTTCACTGGTCGCTACTGGGTCACTTTTCCTTCTCCATGAGCTTTATCATACCTCTTCTTAAAGCTATGTATGGATCCTGCCTCCACTACATCACTTCCAAGACTATTCCACTTCCTGACAACTCTGTGACTGAAGAAATATTTCCTGACATCTCTGTGATTCATCTGAGTCTTCAACTTCCAACTGTGACCCCTTGTTGTTGTGTTCCATCTCTGGAACATCCTGTCTCTGTCCACCTTGTGTATGTGTGTGTGAGTCTGTGCATATACTGACCTGTTTTTAGCTATGGGGGGTCGAATATCAGCTTCTGGCCTCCCTTTCTTACCCACAAACATTATAATAGATACGACAGCCCCTCATGGGGCCTGTCGTATCTATCCTCACAACTGTGTGTGGCGTTTATTTCCACCATCTCATCATCTAAGCTGCAGATAGGTGTTGCATAATTTATGGTAGAACTGACATTTATCGTATATAGGATCTGACAGCTGATCTAAAGATGGATATATGTCACTGACATATATGCCTCAGGAGATATGCTCGGTACTTTGCTTACCTCCGTGATCCTCCTCTCACGAGATCTGCAGCCTCTTTCCCCTCCTCCCTTTCCCCAGCCAATAAGTCGTCACTACTTTACTTTCACCCTCACTCTTCATAACTTTCTTATTGTTTTGAATGAATTCTAATAGCATTGACTATCTTTTGTTTTTAGGCCAAAGTTCCTTCAGCAATTCCTTGTCTTCTCCAGTTTGCGATCTATTAGTTGAAAGTTATCTACAGTGTAAAATATGCATTTTTCGCTTCTTTTATGTCGATTACGCAGGAGGAGTAATGATGGCAGCAGTGATCCCTGAAACACCCTGATTACCACCTCTCTCTATCTTGATATATTGACCTTGATATCCGTGATTATTTGGTCGTTCACACACACACACACACACACACACACACACACACACACACACACACACACACACACACACACACACACACACACACACACGCAAACGCACGCACGCACTGCGAGCAAGAGGCCTGGCTGGGCTAGGAGAGTTGAAGGCCTCTCTCCAAGATTACTGCAAGACGAAGATGCCAGCGCACGCGCGTGCGCCATCTGAGAACGACTTTGATCAGCTGAGAGGAAAGCGCCGCCTGGAGGCCTCCAGCGGCACCAAAGGAGATGTGAAGACGGCTCGGTGAAAGAAGAACATGCTTGACTTAATCTTAATGAAGAGAGTTCAATTAAGATGCATGAACCCATGAAGGGTGAGAACAAAGGCAGCAACGGCGGCCAGTTTGAAGAACAATTTAACAGGAGGAGGAATTCCGTAATTTAGCGCCGTGCAAGACTGTGAATTTGGTTTAATTTGTGTCGATATCAGAAGTCGCAGAGAAGAGGGGAAGGGAGGGTCGAGGGTCGAGTTTTCATTATTTGTCATTGAGTGAAGGTTGTCAGGTAGTGGTGGAAACGTGCTGGTCTGAGTGAAGGTTGTCAGGTAGTGGTGGAAACGTGCTGGTCTGAGTGAAGGTTGTCAGGTAGTGGTGGAAACGTGCTGGTCTGAGTGAAGGTTGTCAGGTAGTGGTGGAAACGTGCTGGTCTGAGTGAAGGTTGTCAGGTAGTGGTGCTGATTTGATCAGTAACTCAAACATGACTTACTACTACTAATACCACCACTACTACTACTACTACTACCACCACTACTACTACTACTACTACCACCACTACTACTACCACCACTACTACTACTACTACTACTACCACCACTACTACTAATACCACCACTACTACTACTACTACTACTACTACCACCACTACTACTACCACCACTACTACTACTACCACCACCACCACTACTACTACTACTACCACCACTACTACTACTACTACCACCACTACTACTACTACTACCACCACTACTACTACTACTACTACCACCACCACTACTACTACTACCACCACTACTACTACTACCACCACTACTACTACTATAACTACTACTACTACTACTACTACTACTACTACTACTACTAATAATAATAATAATCATAATATACAGTATTCAATTAATCGTGTAAAATCCTTACGTAGATTAATTTTATAAAATAGTAGTATTTAACAAATAATACATATTTCAATCAGGTTAGTTTAGAATAGGTTAGATTAGGTTAGGTTTATTTAGCATTGGTTAGGCTAGGATAGGGTAGGTTAACTTAGCATTGGTTAGGCTAGGATGGGTTAGGTTAACTTAGCATTGGTTAGGCTAGGATGGGTTAGGTTAACTTAGCATTGGTTAGGCTAGGATGGGTTAGGTTAAGTTTGATAAGTTTAGGTTTGGTTAGGATTGAGTATGTCAGGCTAGGTTAAATAAGCATTGGTTAAGTAAGGAATTTGTTGAAATTTGTTGCCATTTATTTGTGCAACCTGACCTAACCTAACCTAACCCAACCTTAACTAACCCAACCTAACTTAACCTAACCCAACCTAACGTAACGCATTCCAACCCAACCCAACCTAACCTAACCAAATCCAACCTAAACTAATTTAACCCAACCATCCCAAACGTAATCTAACCTAATCCAATCTAAGCTAATTTAACCTAACCTAGCCTAACCTAACCTAACTTAACCTCATCGAAATCAACCCAACTTAACATAACTTTATTCAGCCTAACTTTAGAAAACGTAATAAAAACAAAAACAAAGAAAATGATACTTGAAAATATACAGGGGGATGGAGGACCCTTAAAACACACACCTTGGGAAAGACGTAAGAAAACGAACGTACTAGTAAGGTAAAGTGGAGGACGGCTGGAGAATAAGTTGATGGTGAGCATAGGAGAGGATTTGTTGAGAACACATGAAAGCGGTGTTCTCTACCTTGCAGAAATATATACTATATATGTTCTCCTTCGAGAAGGAGGGGAGGGGGCTTTGATACCGGTGGAGGCTCTCTATCCAAGGGATTGGAGCTGCCTTCTCTTCCATGGATCAAAGCTGATTACATCCTAAATGACCTACCGCTGTATGATTTTTTTTTTCAGGCTTAGAGTTTCCCCCAAAATATAATGCTAATACTAATAATATTAATAATAAAAATAGTAATAATAATAATAATAACATTAGTTTTGACAGACCAATGGAATGAATTAAAGAGAGGAAGGAAGCAGTAAGTGTTGCAGTAAGTGCTGCAACACTTGCAAATACAACAAAAATTCTCTAATGATGACATTACTTCAGACGAAACACTATGAATATAACTTTTCCTGTAGCTACAAATATGTACACACACACACACACACACACACACACACACACACACACACACAGCTGTGACTCGGGGCCAGGAGCTGTGACTCGACCCCTGCAACCACAACTAGGTGAGTACACACACCCACACACAAACACACGCACACAACACACACACACACACACACACACACACGAGATATAAAACACACAATACTCACTACATATCATAAAAAACGTATGGATCAATCTGTTAATTTCACCTCTGCGGGAATAACATTAAATTCTGGTGACATTAAAAAGAGAAAAAAACATCCTGGTAAACGACAGAATAAAAACATTACACTCACACTCACACACACACACACACACACACACACACACACACACACACACACACACACACACACATTAAAAAAAAACCCAGAAAATGCTTCCTCAGTTCCGCTAAAGCTGTCATGGGATTTTCAGTCAGCGATAAAATTCCGAGATTAAATTCACATTTTTTTTATTTTTGCTCTGATTTTACTCTTGTTCGTTAATTACATGATGAACACAAACTTTGCACTCCTGACCCCGTTTTTTGTAACCCTGTATGATTATGATTATTATTTTTGTTATAATTACCATTATTATTATAATTATTATTATTATTATTATTATTATTATTATTATTATTATTATTATTATTAGTAGTAGTAGTAGTAGTATAATTCTTATCATTGTTATCATTTCCGGTTAAATTATGTATTTATTATTTACAATAATAATAATAATAATAATAATAATAATAATAATAATAATAATAATAATAATAATAATAATTATTATTATTATTATTATTATTATTATTATTATTATCTTCATTATCAGCATCATCGTAAATTTTTTACCTCCCACACACGGGCCATCTTTCATGGAGATGGAGTGACCCCTCCCCCTAAAAAAAAGAGAGGAAACTCATTCACCGTCATTCATTCAATCACTGTCTTGATAGAAGCGTGCTGCCTACACAGTTTATGCACAAACAGGTTTTCTCGCTGTATGCCGTATTTTCCAGCGTATAAGGCGCACGAGGATATAAGCTAATGTTTGCAAGCAGTCGTAAAGTAACGTCAGTAAATAACTGCTAAAGTGTAACACAAAGTCTACCCTTGACCCTGACCTTGAGCATATAAGACGCAGGATGATTTTCCAAGACTTTTTTGTGGGAAAAAGAGTGCGTTTTATATGCCGGAAGATATGATATATTCCCCTAGGTGTGCATGTGCATTTCTCAGTGTAATTAATACGTGTGTATGTTACAGTGTATATACAGTACACCGAGATGTACTCACCTATATGTGGTTGCAGGGGTTGAGTCACAGCTCCTGTGTATGGAGTCGTATGAGTCAGGAAGTACGTACCATAGTTACTGAGGGCGACATCTTCACTTTCTGGTAAATAAAATGTGGTTATTTCTCAACTTCTGTCAACTAACTAAGCCAAGTGAGTCCCTCCATTAACTTTAGAGTGGGAAGTCAACGACAAATTACTTTTCCTGTATGTCATAGCTATTAAAGGTGACACAATATAATTAATTTCACACACACACACACACACACAGGCACACCCTCTCTGGATAGCCACGCAGAGGCTCTGAAAGAGAGAGATTGTCATCTTTTGGAATCAGGTGGTTTCCAAGAGCCTGGAACTCAGCTCTTTAAAAAAACTCTTGGCATGCATTTCCCAGAGGCCAAGTGCCTCTGATGCTACTGGGAAGAAGTGGCACTGATGAGCCAACTCACTATACTTGTTGAGCCTGTGATCAGAGGCACCACCTTGTTGGCCAGCATTAAATGGGATGCGGATGTTGGCCAGAGTAGATGTTGTCCAAGGTAGACGTCCCAGGGTAGATGTACCAGGGTAGATGCACCAGGGAAGATGTACCAGGGTAGATGTACCAGGGTAGATGCACCAGGGTAGATATACCAAGGAAGATGTACCAGGGTACATGCACCAGGGTAGATGTACCAGGGTAGATCCACCAGGGTAGATGTACCAGGGTAGATGTACCAGGGTAGATGGTAGATGCACCAGGGTAGATACCAGGGTAGATGTACCAGGGTAGTTGCACAACGGTAGATGTACCAGGGTGGATGCACAAGGGTATATGCACCACGGTAGATGTACCAGGGTAGATGTACCAGAGTATATGCACCACGGTAGATGTACCAGGGTAGATGTACCAGGGTAGATGTACCAGGGTAGATGTACCAGGGTAGATGCACCAGGGTAGATGTACTAGGGTAGATGTACCAGGGTAGATGCACCAGGGTAGATGTACTAGGGTAGATGCACCAGGGTAGATGCACCAGGGTAAATGCACCAGGGTAGATGTACCAGGGTAGATGTACCAGAGTATATGCACCACGGTAGATGTACCAGGGTAGATGTACCAGGGTAGATGTACCAGGGTAGATGTACCAGGGTAGATGCACCAGGGTAGATGTACTAGGGTAGATGCACCAGGGTAGATGCACAAGGATAGATGTACCAGGGTAGATGCACCAGGGTAGATGTACTAGGGTAGATGTACCAGGGTAGATGCACCAGGGTAGATGTACTAGGGTAGATGTACCAGGGTAGATGTACCAGGGTATATGCACCACGGTAGATGTACCAGGGTAGATGTACCAGAGTATATGCACCAGGGTAGATGTACCAGGGTAGATGTACCAGGGTAGATGTACCAGGGTAGATGCACCAGGGTAGATGTACTAGGGTAGATGTACCAGGGTAGATGCACCAGGGTAGATGTACTAGGGTAGATGCACCAGGGTAGATGCACCAGGGTAGATGCACCAGGGTAGATGTACCAGGGTAGATGTACCAGAGTATATGCACCACGGTAGATGTACCAGGGTAGATGTACCAGGGTAGATGTACCAGGGTAGATGTACCAGGGTAGATGCACCAGGGTAGATGTACTAGGGTAGATGCACCAGGGTAGATGCACCAGGATAGATGTATAAGGGTAGATGCACCAGGGTAGATGTACTAGGGTAGATGTACCAGGGTAGATGCACCAGGGTAGATGTACTAGGGTAGATGCACCAGGGTAGATGCACCAGGGTATATGCACCACGGTAGATGTACCAGGGTAGATGTACCAGAGTATATGCACCACGGTAGATGTACCAGGGTAGATGTACCAGGGTAGATGTACCAGGGTAGATGCACCAGGGTAGATGTACTAGGGTAGATGCACCAGGGTAGATGCACCAGGATAGATGTACCAGGGTAGATGCACCAGGGTAGATGTACTAGGGTAGATGTACCAGGGTAGATGCACCAGGGTAGATGTACTAGGGTAGATGCACCAAGGTAGATGCACCAGGGTATATGCACCACGGTAGATGTACCAGGGTAGATGTACCAGGGTAGATGTACCAGGGTAGATGTAATAGGGTAGATGTACCAGGGTAGATGTACCAGGGTAGATGCACCAGGGTAGATGTACTAGGGTAGATGCACCAGGGTAGATGCACCAGGATAGATGTACCAGGGTAGATGCACCAGGGTAGATTTACTAGGGTAGATGCACCAGGGTAGATGCACCAGGATAGATGTACCAGGGTAGATGTACCAGGGTAGATGTACTAGGGTAGATGCACCAGGGTAGATGCACCAGGATAGATGTACCAGGGTAGATGCACTACACTAGCAGTCTACCGTTCAACCAGGGATATTGGGCGGCTGGCGGGCGTATCCAGGGTGATGGATAGTAGAGGTGATGGTTCTCTTTCGTCTTGGCACCGGGTTATAGCAAGACTTCTGATGATCTCGCTGATTTCAGTGCGTCAAACAGTCAACCTTTAGAACTGGAACAGTTCAGACCATGCTGGCCACCTCGGTCGGCTTCCACCTCGCTGCAAATACTCGTGTAATCGGGGTGAACTTGGACAACAAGACGGAGAGCCACTGCAGTACGGAGAGTATCTGAGTCAAAACGAGTGCCTGTTGTAGAGATGGTGGTGTACATGTGGCCCTCGTGTAGTCAATATTCTTGGAATCTAATAAAGGAGCCAATTTAAGGAGGTGTGGATGCAGTGACCTCTAGAAAAATTAGTTACAGCATCTTTTGAGTCTAGATTTTTGCCTATTTTCATACAGAAATGAAATGTACTCACTCATCACTTTCATTACATTACTGAAGTAAGTATAAATTTAATTTCTTATTTTTTTCAAGCATATTTATTTCTTAATATTTAAGCACAAGTAACTTCTTTAAATATTTTGCTTATTTTTTTACGTATACCTTATTCACATTAATATTTTGTGTTATATTCTTGTATGTCGCGATCTGAAGGTACACTACGGTTTTTTTCCTTTTAACATAAAGAGTTCTACTTTGGTTAGGTTCATGTATATTGTTGCGCGTCTTAAGTATTCCTTGGTGTTTAAGTGCAGCATGCGTGCAGCATGCGTGCAGCATGCGTGCAGCAAGGCCCTCATCAAGGCCCTCATCAAGGCAGACATGAGGGACTATAGTCCGGAGTAATGAGTAAAAGGTCCACTTAGGCATCCCCGCTTACCAACCCATAATTACCCTGTCATGGCAGGTGACCTGCCCCGGAGCCCAACTTGAAGGTTTTACTTCCTTTCTTGCTGATTCTTGACCTGCCTGGAATTTGTTGCTGTTGATCTGTTCCTCTGGAAAATATACCTATTGACGCGAGGATTAGTCAAAGGATGATCCATTCAGTGGAGCTCAGTGGTTGTCTGCGACCACAGATGCTGAGGCTGGCTACGGAAGCACAGCTGCTGTTAAAACCTATTTGATAGGCTGTCTGGACCCAGGCCTATTATACGTTATTCTGTAAGTCCTCGAAATAATGCTAGTTATTCTAAGAATGGAAGTGATGTTAAGTCGTAAAACTCATTCATTGGCAAATTTAATCATATCTCAAATAAGATGTGATTATATACTAGCATAAACCTGAAGTCAGTTATCATAGGCTAGGGATAACTCTGGCTGTAACGTTTAAACAAAGTTAGAAAAATACTTGTATTATAATTTTTCTAGTATTCCGAAGTTATATGGCGGTTCAGATGTGAACAAAATGGCATTTTGTTTGTTATATGGGAAACCTGTTTAGCGTGGGTCGGTCTTAGTCACATGAAGATGATCCACACCGAGATGCTTTTGGCCATTTGACTGAGACCTTGATGAGGCTTACCAACCCACCAAGAAACACACTAAATGTCACACACCATAAGATGTGATATTTAACTTTCTCTACACCGCTTAGAAAAGAAAGGACCACTGATTAGCGTCTTGAGGATGATTAAGTTTACCAAGAGAGGTGCGTCTAATACAGCGGTGGTGCAAGGCTCCCGCACGGGAACTCCTCTCTTGGTTGCAAATAAGCCAGTTCCTAATTACGGCGTGATTAATGATCTAATCTCATCCCAGCCTCTCCTCCGTACCATTACCCAAATGTCTTGCATCTCTCCTGGCCTCCTCTGACTCACATCACCATTCATTCTACAGTTGACAAACAGATTTTTTTTCTCCCAAGACTGAAGAGCCTTTAATTAATCTCTTCCGAAGAAGATTCAGAAGGCAGACTGCTATACCATCAACATTTTCTTTTTAAGCCAAGTTTGACAAAACTCCTGGAGAGCGAAACGTTGCCACAATAAAATGTCCCATTAACTACACTTGTGTCTTTTACCAAACACATTATCCGTAATTCTACCAACATTAACACAAGATTTTTTTTTTAGATAAAAAAAAACACAAATTTTATAAAGACGATTATAATAGAAAGATATATTAATGATCCTCGTGAACTATATTACTCGGAAATATTACTGACGAGGGAGACTGAATTATGAAAACGCTTCTAAATGATTGTGAATGGTTAAACTTAATAATAAAAATAATTCATAAGCACACGGTATATTTCTATTATGTTCCTCACCTCATATATTTAATTAAATATTGCGTTTTAATAACCGTGTTCTTCAGTCATCATATCACTGTGTTGATAATTTGTTCAGCATAATAATACTTGTAAAGGAAAAAGGTAGATTATGTAGTGTAAGTAGTATGTTTCATATGGCTGAAGTTCTCTCTCTCTCTCTCTCTCTCTCTCTCTCTCTCTCTCTCTCTCTCTCTCTCTCTCTCTCTCTCTCTATCTATCTATCTATCTATCTCTCTATCTCTCTCTGTCTGTCTGTCTATCTTTCTCTCTCCCTTGAAATTTCTATATTTCCTCACCTGCTGTCTTCACTTTCTATTCTTAAGGTTTTCTCCTGTTCTTCTCACTTTTTATTTCTAGAGAGGCGACTTGTCTCCTCATTCCTCTGCTCTTCACGTAAGTATTCTTCTTCTGGTGTTGGGATTTTCATGTGAGTTGAAGGTTCCAAGTAAATTTCCTTACTATGTTAAGTGTTGTTTTATGTTCTGGTCGTCAGTGTTATGCATTTTAATCTTTCGATTTTCTTTCAGTGCTGCGTCCGTGGCTTGGTCCCCCGTGGCTTGGTCTCCCGTGGCTTGGTCCCCCGAGGCTTAATCCCCCGTGGACAGAGAGCTGGATGGCAACGGGAATTTTGCAACTATGTACCTGTTTTGCAGATGGTATTTGGTTTTAGTTTTGTATGGACTTAATTCTTAGCTATGAAATCTGAGTAGCTCCACAGAGCTACTCAGATTTCACAGATAAATCTTGCAACCTTCTTTAGCCCATAACTGCCAGCTGGTGATCCGCCTGTCACACGGAGGCCTCTGAACGACCTGCTTTCTTATCTTTTAAGGTTTAAATATGTTACAAGGACCTATTAGAAATAAATCACTAACTTTTTTTGGGGGATATCTTAAGTAATCTACACATGTTCTGCTAAGTATGATAATTTATGTGACTGTATTTATGTGTACCTATACCTGAATAAAGTTACTCACATCTCTTGGTTAACCTTCACTAACTCATCAGTTGGTCTGTCTGTCACATCGGAGGACTCTACACACTCCAGCTATATCTATTATATTGTCATAGAGATGTGGAGAACGTCAACCTCCGTCCCTGACATAAACGTCCTCATAGACATCACTGCAAATGCAGACTTGTTCCTCAGGTCAAGGAATAACTATTTGAATGTTATGCTTTGCTTAGTTTTTTTTTTTTTAGACTAAACGAGTCATCATAAAAGTGTCTATGCATTGTGCTAAGAATATTGAGATCAATTAGAATGGAAAGTTTGGAGAATGGGGGAGTAGAGATTGATTTGATTGCTGTAATAACGGAGGGAGTGGAGAATTTGGAGTATGGAACAGGTATAAAAAAAACTGAATTATGAAGAGAATAGAGAGAAGAAATTTTGTCATTTCTCCTGACAAACAAAATGGCATTTTGTTTGTCACGAGAAATGACAGAATTTCTTCCCTCTATTCTCTACATAATCCAGTTTTTTTTACCTGCTCCATACTACAAATTCTCTCGTGGCATTTTCAAAATGCCACGAGAAAGAGAGAGAGAAAGCAAAATCGTAAAGTATTCTTAACCGGAAAGCCTATAAACTACAGCATTTTTCCTATTATAGTATTCATCTATTGACCCTGTTCACCTAACAGTAAAAACGTATCTAGAAGTTAGTTGGCTATTGTAGGTGGCTTCCTAGAACACCCAGCTCAGTGGAAATAAGCCACACGGGCTTGGGAATACTGATCCTCGAGAGTTAATAAAGCAACCCAAGAAAGTATTTTTCTTCACTTTCAAGCTGAACTAAGGAGTCTCCCTTAAACGTAGAAATTCACTTAGCACGCATCTCAAGTCCCACCAATTTCCTGCGGTCGGAAATCCAGACGAAGGCAATCAATAACCATTACAACTGCCTGTGACGCGCCTGGCTTGAACTGGGTTAATGGGCGAAGAGATGAATAGGGCGTGGCTATTTAAGGCTTTCCACTAATAGGGTCTTCCCATGAAATAAGGCGGTGGTAATCCATTTGTTGGAGGGCGTGTCGATGCCTATCTTAGAGTGAAATGTTGAAGATGTATTGAAATCTTTGATATATTATTATTATTATTATTATTATTATTATTATTATTATTATTATTATTATTATTATTATTATTATTATTATTATTATTCCTGTTGATGATGCTGTTGCTGCACCTTCCACTGTAACTGTACCTATTACTATAACTGTTGGAAGTTGCACAATATTGCACGTACAGGTCAGACAGCCGAGACTACGTCAACTCTTTCATTTGAAAAAATCCCCATTAGATTAAAAGATGGGCCTAAGAGATAAACTACCAACAGGTTGCAAAATTAAAACATACTGGCAGATGTCTTCCTTGGAGACCATTTTTCTTCAAATCAACAGAAAGTACATTGAAAACTTGGCAGAGGGAAAGTGAAAGTGACCCAGGTACGTATCAGGTCGAGTCGTGGAGTCCTGCCTTGGCAAGCTGGGAAATTTCTTAATATCTTTGTGATAGTGTCGTTTTTCTAAACCATATATAGAATGAGCTGTGAATTTACAGATATACTTCAGAGTGGTATTAGCATATTGATGAAATTACTGTGATTGTTTTTAGCAGTGTTCCTGTCCTGGATTCTGCTCACTAATTCATAGGCTGTGTTAAAGGGGCTCTGGAAACAAGGCCTCTGATATGTTGCCTGGAACTGTGATGGTGTCCATAGTGTAGAATGAAGCTAATCTCTGGCTGTTGGAACAGTGTCTAGAGTGCAATAGCAGTGGTGACTATAATGTGTTCAAAGAAATACGGCTGTCTGGATGACTCGTGCTATGTCTGCCTGGTCTAGTGGTTAGACCACTGGCCTGCTGGTTTCAGGACAGATTTACCTTGAGTTTGAATCCAGTCTCATCTTACAGTTGCTTACAGTCGATTTTTTTCGATTAAATAATGGATAATTACAAGCTAAAAAAAATGCTAAAAGTAAAAATAAGTTTGGTATTTTTTCGTGGTCTTGAAGAGCACCATGGATTATTCTTCTGATTCTTGTCAATAAGAAAAATAAAAAAAAAGGGGTCTGGTATTATATGAATGACCTGCCCCCTCTCCCTCGCTCTCACGCCTCGAGGGCCAACAATTAAAAATTTTAAGCCAACATCGAGCAGCTTTTTAAAAGGCTTTCATCGCTCGAGGTCAATTATTGGTGACGGCTTCACCGTCGTCTGAAAGCCTGGGTGTCAACACACACGCACCACACACACACACACACACACACACACACACACACACACACACACACACACACACACACACACACACACAAGCACGTCAAGAAACTAGAGAAAGTGCAAAGGTTTGCGACAAGGTTAGTTCCACAACTCAGGGGTCTGTCTTATGAAGAAAGGTTGAGGGAAATAGGACTAACAACACTGGAGGAAAGAAGGGTCAGAGGAGACATGATAACGACATACAAAATACTGCGGGGAATTGACAAGGTAGATAGTGACAGGTTGTTTCAGAGAGGGAACACAGAAACAAGGGGACACAACTGGAAGCTGAAGACTCAGATGAGTCAAAGGGATGTCAGGAAACATTTCTTCAGCCACAGAGTAGTCAGGAAGTGGAATGGACTAGAGAAAGATATAGTGGAGGCAGGAACCATACATAGTTTTAAGACAAGGTATGATAAAGCTCATGGAGCAGGGAGAGCAGAGACCCAGTAGCAGACAGCGAAGAGGCGGGGCCAGGAGCTGAGTCTCGACCCCTGCAACCACAATTAGGTGAGTACAATTAGGTGAGTGCACACACACGTGCAAGGGTTGATAGCTTCAATTTCTTTGAATTAAATGCCCTTCAATACTTGGCAAGTATTCTTTTTGGATGAGGGCCGCAGAGAAGCGTAGTAAACCAGAGGACACTGTAACTGCCAGGACCATTTACGAGAGTAAAAGAAATAAGTCGCCCAAAAGAGCCGAAAATACAACTCACTATGTAAAAAGATCAGAAAGACAGAAGAAAAATAAGATAAAAAATATAACAATATTTTTTAATTATGATCCTCATTAGCACTGTGGAGGCTGAACAGGTGGGGAGTGAGTGTGAGCTGGACAGGTGGGGAGTGAGTGTGAGCTGGACAGGTGGGGAGTGAGTGTGAGCTGAACAGGTGGGGGAGTGAGTGTGAGCTGGACAGGTGGGGAGTGAGTGTGAGCTGGACAGGTGGGGGAGTGAGTGTGAGCTGAACAGGTGGGGAGTGAGTGTGAGCTGGACAGGTGGGGGAGTGAGGTGAGCTGAACAGGTGGGGGAGTGAGTGTGGCTGGACAGGTGGGGAGTGAGTGTGAGCTGGACAGGTGTGGAGTGAGTGTGAGCTGGACAGGTGGGGGAGTGAGTGTGAGCTGGACAGGTGGGGGAGTGTGTGTGAGCTGGACAGGTGGGGAGTGAGGTGGAGCTGGACAGGTGGGGAGTGAGTGTGAGCTGGACAGGTGGGGAGTGAGTGTGAGCTGGACAGGTGGGGAGTGAGTGTGAGCTGGACAGGTGGGGGAGTGAGTGTGAGCTGAACAGGTGGGGGAGTGAGTGTGAGCTGAACAGGTGGGGGAGGAGTGTGAGCTGGACAGGTGGGGGGGTGAGTGTGAGCTGGACAGGTGGGGGAGTGATGTGAGCTGGACAGGTGGGGGAGTGAGTGTGAGCTGAACAGGTGGGGAGTGAGTGTGAGCTGGACAGGTGGGGGAGTGAGTGTGAGCTGGACAGGTGGGGGAGTGAGTGTGAGCTGGACAGGTGGGGGAGTGAGTGTGAGCTGGACAGGTGGGGGAGTGAGTGTGAGCTGGACAGGTGGGGGAGTGAGTGTGAGCTGGACAGGTGGGGAGTGAGTGTGAGCTGGACAGGTGGGGGAGTGAGTGTGAGCTGGACAGGTGGGGGAGTGAGTGTGAGCTGGACAGGTGGGGGAGTGAGTGTGAGCTGGACAGGTGGGGAGTGAGGTGAGCTGGACAGGTGGGGGAGTGAGTGTGAGCTGGACAGGTGGGGGAGTGAGTGTGAGCTGGACAGGTGGGGAGTGAGTGAGCTGGACAGGTGGGGAGTGAGTGTGAGCTGGACAGGTGGGGGAGTGAGTGTGAGCTGGACAGGTGGGGAGTGAGTGTGAGCTGGACAGGTGGGGAGTGAGTGTGAGCTGGACAGGTGGGGAGTGAGTGTGAGCTGGACAGGTGGGGGAGTGAGTGTGAGCTGACAGGTGGGGGAGTGAGTGTGAGCTGGACAGGTGGGAGTGAGTGTGAGCTGACAGGTGGGGAGTGAGTGTGAGCTGGACAGGTGGGGAGTGAGTGTGAGCTGAACAGGTGGGGAGTGAGTGTGAGCTGGACAGGTGGGGGAGTGAGTGGAGCTGGACAGGTGGGGAGTGGTGGAGCTGGACAGGTGGGGGAGTGAGGTGAGCTGGACAGGTGGGGAGTGAGTGTGAGCTGGACAGGTGGGGAGTGAGGTAGCTGACAGGTGGGGAGGAGTGTGAGCTGACAGGTGGGGAGGAGTGTGAGCTGACAGGTGGGGAGTGAGGTGGCTGACAGGTGGGGGGGAGAGCTGGACAGGTGGGGAGGGGTGAGCTGACAGGTGGGGGTGAGTGTAGCTGACAGTGGGGAGTGAGTGTGTGGACAGGTGGGGAGGAGGTGAGCTGGACAGTGGGGAGGAGGTGAGCTGGACAGGTGGGGAGGAGTGAGCTGGACAGGTGGGGGGAGTGTAAGCTGGACAGGTGGGGGAGTGAGTGGAGCTGAACAGGTGGGGGAGGAGTGTGAGCTGACAGGTGGGGAGTGAGTGTGAGCTGAAGGTGGGGGGGGAGTGTGGCTGACAGGTGGGGAGTGAGGAGCTGGACAGTGGGGGGGAGAAGGTGGGGAGGGTGTGAGCTGGACAGGTGGGGGTGAGTGAGCTGGACAGGTGGGGAGGAGGTATGGCAGGTGGGGAGGGGGAGCGGACAGGTGGGGGAGTGATGTGCTGGAAGGTGGGGGAGTGAGGTGAGCTGGACAGGTGGGGGAGGATGTGAGCTGACAGGTGGGGGAGTGAGTGTGGAGCTGGACAGGTGGGGAGTGAGTGAGCTGGACAGGTGGGGAGTGAGTGTGAGCTGGGCAGGTGGGGGGGTGAGTGTGAGCTGGACAGGTGGGGAGTGAGTGTGAGCTGACAGGTGGGGGAGTGAGTGTGAGCTGGACAGGTGGGGGAGGGTGGAGCTGGACAGGTGGGGGAGTGAGTGTGAGCTGGACAGGTGGGGGGAGTGAGTGTGAGACTGGACAGGTGGGGAGTGAGTGTGAGCTGAAAAGGTGGGGAGTGAGTGTGAGCTGGACAAGGTGGGGGAGTGGAGGTGAGCTGGACAGGTGGGGAGTGAGTGTGACCCGGACAGTGGGGGAGTGAGTGAGCTTGACAGGTGGGGGAGTGAGTGTGACTGGACAGGTGGGGGGGAGGAGTGTGAGCTGGACAGGTGGGGAGTGAGTGTGGCTGGACAGGTGGGGGAGTGAGTGTGAGCTGGACAGTGGGAGGAGTGAGCTGACAGGTGGGGGGAGTGTAGCTGGACAGTGGGGAGTGAGTGTAGCTGGACAGGTGGGGGAGGAGTGGAGCTGGGCAGGTGGGGAGTGAGTGTAAGCTGGACAGGTGGGGAGTGAGGTGAGCTGGACAGGTGGGGAGTGAGTGAGCTGGACAGTGGGGGTGTGGAAGCTGACAGGTGGGGGAGGAGGTGAGCTGGACAGGTGGGGAGTGAGTGTGAGCTGGACAGGTGGGGGGAGTGAGTGTGAGCTGGACAGGTGGGGGAGTGAGGTGAGCTGGACAGGTGGGGGAGTGAGTGAGCTGACAGGTGGGGAGTGAGGGAGCTGACAGTGGGAGGAGTGTGAGCTGGACAGGTGGGGGAGTGAGTGTGAGCTGACAGGTGGGGAGTGAGGAAGCTGGACAGGTGGGGATGAGTGAGCTGACAGGTGGGGAGTGAGTGTGGAGCTGGACAGGTGGGGGGTAGTTGGTGGCAGGTTGGAGTAGTGAGCTTGGACAGGTGGGGAGTGAGTGAGCTGGACAGGTAGGGGAGTAGGTGAGCTGGACAGGTGGGGAGGAGTGTGAGCTGGACAGGTGGGGAGTGAGTGTGAGCTGGACAGGTGGGGAGTGAGGTGGAGCTGGACAGGTGGGGGAGGAGGTGAGCTGGACAGGTGGGGAGGAGGGAGCTGGACAGGTGGGGAGTGAGGTAGCTGGACAGGTGGGGAGTGGAGGAGTTTGACAGGTGGGGAGTGAGGTGAGCTGGACAGGTGGGGGAGTGAGTGTGAGCTGGACAGGTGGGGAGTGAGTGTGAGCTGGACAGGTGGGGAGTGAGGTGAGCTGGACAGGTGGGGAGGAGTGTGAGCTGACAGGTGGGGGAGGAGAGAGCTGGACAGGTGGGGAGTGAGTGTATGGACAGGTGGAGTGAGTGTAGCTGGACAGGTAGGGGAGTGAGTGTGTGAGCTGGACAGGTGGAGGAGGTGAGCTGGACAGGTGGGGGAGTGAGGTAAGCTGGACAGGTGGGGAGTGAGTGTAGCTGGACAGGTGGGGGAGTGAGTGTGAGCTGGACAGGTGGGAGGAGTGTGAGCTGGACAGGTGGGGGAGTGAGTGTGAGCTGACAGGTGGGGGAGTGAGTGTGAGCTGGACAGGTGGGGAGTGAGTGTGAGCTGGACAGGTGGGGGAGGAGTGTGAGCTGGACAGGTGGGGAGTGAGGTGAGCTGGACAGGTGGGGAGTGAGGTGAGCTGGACAGGTGGGGGAGGAGTGTGAGCTGGACAGGTGGGGAGTGAGTGTAGCTGGACAGGTGGGGGAGTGAGTGTAGCTGGACAGGTGGGGGAGTGAGTGTGAGCGACAGTGGGGAGTGAGTGGAGCTGGACAGGTGGGGAGTGAGGTGAGCTGGACAGGTGGGGAGTGAGTGTGAGCTGGACAGGTGGGGAGTGAGTGTGAGCTGACAGGTGGGGAGTGAGTGTGAGCTGACAGGTGGGGGAGTGAGGAGCTGACAGGTGGGGGGAGTGGAGGAGCTGGACAGGTGGGGAGTGAGGAGCTGACAGGTGGGAGGAGGAGCTGGACAGTGGGGAGGCTGACAGGTGGGGAGTGAGTGTGAGCTGGACAGGTGGGGAGTGAGTGTGAGCTGGACAGGTGGGGAGTGAGTGTGAGCTGGACAGGTGGGGAGTGAGTGTGAGCTGGACAGGTGGGGGAGTGAGTGTGAGCTGGACAGGTGGGGGTGAGGAGTTGATAAAGGATCAGGAGAGGGAGTGAGGTAAGTACCGACACTCTTCATTGTAAACTCCAGGCAAAGTTTACATTCTTGCCTCACACATATACTAGTTTCTCTCTCTCTCTCTCTCTCTCTCTCTCTCTCTCTTCCTTCCGAAGAAGAAATGGCAAAAGCTGAACGTGCAGTGTAAAACAGAACGTCATTAACGAGCAGTTAACGAGGAAGTCAGGGAGTGCCAGTTATCAATCATGATTCACAATGATTTTCCCCACAAGATCTTTCAATTATCTTATTTGAGGTTGTTAGTCGGCGCCAGAACTCTATGATTCACTACCATTTTCCAAAATTATCTGCTCAATATCAAAGTGTCTCATGTAATTAATAATCCCCTCCCCCCGTATACAGTGCTTTTACTGCTGCAAGTTTTAAAGCCTCCAGCTGCTCACTATATTCCAGCCATCAGTCAGTATCACACTGAAGTCCTCACATGATGGCTGCTCTCTTACATTTCGGTCTGACATTTAATATTCCGTCCTGGCTTAACATTGTTTCTGAACCATCAATAACATTACAGCAGTTTTCTCTCTCACACACATAAAGAGAGAGGTATTAACTCTATTTTACCTCGACTAAGCTGAAGCACATAATAACCTATTCTCATTGCGTGTTCAAAAGGATTTAACAGCTATTTACTGCCGCATTAGGAAACCAAAAAAACGCATTATATACATTTTTCCGTTTTGATTTTGACCTGCCTGTTTAGTTGAACGGCCACCTACGGCAGCTCGGGTTAATCCCTCGTCAAACACATAAAAGTGCGGTCGGGCAAAAAGTATAGTGGCGTATTCATCACTGCTGCACTTAAATATGTCTGTAGCGCTTTCACTTAAACGTCCGTCTAATATATATTAGTGTTCAGGTGTACCGATGCTCACTGCGCGTGCTGACGTCCCGTAGCTCCGGTGCTGAGACAGGGAGGAAGCAGCGGTGGGCGGCACTGACGTCCACCTGAAGTGGTGATCGAAGGTGACACACACACACACACACACACACACAAACACACACACACACACACACACACACACACACACACACAAAGGGATTACTTTAAGCATTATGTTAACTATTGATGAAAAGTGATCTTGAAAAGAAAATATAAATAATGTAATTGCATATTTTAAATATATAAATATAAACAGGGCAGCCAACGAAGCTGCAACTGTAGAAAAACAGTCAATAAATTCCGTAATATAACAGCAAAATTTATATATATAAGCGAGAAGAGTGAGAGAGGAGGCAACATATTACGTATTTACTAAAACAAACGATTATTTTTTTAACTATCTAAATCGACTTAGAAGTAATACATTAACACTTTATGGTTTAGAAGATAGAAAAAAAAACGCATGAACAACACTGACTAGATTATAAGAAAGAAAACATGATGCGTTGTGTAACATGTATGAAAATGGAATTAAAAAAAAAGGAACCCAAAAAAACATAAAAGGAGAAATAATAAAGAATGATTTAATGGAAGATGCTGAAGAACTACGAAAATAACAATGAAATGCGAAAAAAAAGAAAAACAGATGAATAGCTGAGTAGATTGTATTGATCTAAAGACTTCAAGAAAACTATTAGCAAAGATCTCCATGGAAAAAATAATTTGAAAACTGAAAACGTATGTGGATTATAAGATAACTTATTAATGAGAGTCTTCTTTGAGAGGAAAACACACACAGTTTTAAGAGTAAAAATGTCCTGGTGGGAAGACGTCACAAGTGGGGTGCCACAAGGATCCGTACTTGATCCAACAATGTTTCTAACTTGTATAAATATCTCACCAGGAAGAATACAAACTATGTGAATATGTTTAAGGATGATCCAAAAATCTTAGTTTATAATAAATAATAAAAATAACCACTAATATGTAAATAATGACTTAGATAAACTGAGCAAATGGATAGATAGATAATGGAATTTAATGTAGATAAATGCCATATAGATAAATGTAGATAAATATAGTGATGGAGCGAGTGATGGTGAAAGAGTTTCTTCTTTTTTCGGGTCACTCTACCTCGGTGGGAGACTACCGAAGTCTTAAAAAAAGTCATGTAATGAAAGTGGGTGAAAGCAAACCAAAACCTAATAAGAACAGAGACTGATAAAACAACGAAAGTATCCCAGATGGACATAAGAGTTATTAACAAAGACAATTGTAACCGGAAGATCATGCGGTGCAAACGAAATTGTGAGAGGCTCGTATGTTACACTGACGAAATACAAAATAACCTTCAATATAGATGGTGAAATTCTTAAAACAAGAACTGTCTCTGGCCACTGTTCACGAGGCAGACATGATACCTAACCCCACTGAACTAAACCTCAGAGACTGTGCAAACGGGATGGCAAGAGGACTCGAACTTGGGGTTCACCATGTGACAACCCTTTCCCTTTAAACCAGCACCACGATGGTACACGTACACTGAAAACAAAAGTTTTACCAAATAAACTGGTCACGATAGGTCCAACTATTGCCCACAAATCACATTTTACACAATACCAGGATACACTCACGTTCATAGTAATGATTTCTTTATAATGTGCCAGGGTGGTGCAGGTATAGAAGCAAGGGTAAAACACCTGGTTAACCCTGGTTCTTGCTTACATGACGCCGTGTTTATAAAATTGTGAGAGAATAATAAGGTGTGTCAATGTTTAAATTCAAGGAGTTTGTAATTCAGGGTGAGATTGAGATTTGGCAAATGGATAACATTCAACATTAATGCTTCTGGAGGTGAGATGAGCGTAGTGAATTCTGAGCCAAGTGACAGATAATTTACTTTGAGAGATGACAGTAAAGGTTCAAACATGGGGGAAAAAACCCCTTCGTGCACAATACAGAAAACCAGGAGTCCTTGAGGATAGACCAAACACTGGGACAGGTGAGGAACCAGGGTGCGACTCAGGGGAACTCAGCTAGGTCATCACACACACACACCAGCCACTCCCTGCACCCTCCCTTCCTCTCAGAAACATTGGCCTGTCAACTCTATCTCCGTTATGACATTAAGACCCAGAGGCCGCCTCATCCCGGGGTGGAGGCCGCTGACCAACAAGAACTGCACCACCATCATTACTGCCCCGGCTATTAATCGCATTGATCATCCTCACCAGACGTGATTAACTGGGCGAGTAATACGATACCTGCCGACGCCACACGATGGATGTAATAATATAATGGTAATGTAATGATTGAAGATCGTAAATCCAAGCCGTAATTACTGTTATTATTGTTTTTTGGAGCGTTACAGGAAGGGAATGATGGCTAGTTGATAGCGAGCGCTGCGTTAGTATGGCTTGTGTCAGGTGTGGCTCAGTATGTATGCTGCAAGCAGCACTCTTAGCTGCATCTTATCTTCAAGGACTTTTAGTTGCTGCTCTGCTTCAAGCTGCAAACAGGACTCTCACTTTCAGCTCATCTTCAAGTAGGACATTAAGCTGCACCTCAGCTATATGAAAGCTTTGATAAAGTTCTTACCGTATATTTCTTCAAGAAGACAGTATACATGTAACACTACCAGGAAACCACTTACTAAACTAATATTACTTTATCCTCATTCAGGGAGGGAGGGTCGTCGTGCTGTTACCTACCTTAGGAGGGTCGTCGTGCTGTTACCTACCTTAGGAGGGTCGTCGTGCTGTTACTTACCTTATAGTCCCATTTCTCAAAATATTTTGCAAAGTCTTTGTATACAACATCTGCATTTTGCTTGTCTTCTAGTGCATCCAGAACCATGGTGTCCTGGATTGTGCAACTGCTGCGATTCCATGTGGTTTGCAATCTTACATCTTTAAACACTTTCAAGGTGATAATATTGGCCCTTAGGGTTATCGTTCTAGAGTTTTTTTTTTAAATTGCTTTACTGTAAGCTTTGAGGAGTGGGGCAATGTCAATGGATTTTTAATATTTATCATCTCCGATCCTCGCCTATCCTCTCAGGATCTTGTTGCTTCACGATCCCGTCTATCCTTCCAAGACCTCGCATGTCATCCAAAGACCTCCCTTCTCTTTTGTTTTCTATTCTCTTTTCCCTCTCTAGGCTCAGTCCTTTCTCACCATCTTTCTCTCTTCACCGATTTTCTCCTACAATTTACTTTTTACTCTGTCCTCCTTTTCCTGCTCCCCTTTACAGTGGATCTTTTCTTCCCTCATTCCCCTCGCCCCTACTGTCTCCTTCCTCCCTCTATCCACACCCCCTTTCCCACGTGAGGGTAGAGTCCCTCACGCACCATTAGTGATGGAGTGTCCCCTCAGACTCCATCCCGTCGGAAGCCCAAAGATACACACACGGACGAGGGGAAACGGAAGTTAAATTAAACGGGTTGTCGCTTTGTGCCTGTTTAGGTTGAGAGTCGTGGGGAGCCTGGTGCTGTTCCTTGACGTGCCAATTATCCAAGCCAGCCAGGGACCTCATGGGGACCAAGGACCTAACGAGGACCAGAGACCTCATGGGGACCAAGGACATAACGAGGACTAGGGACCTCATGGGGACCAAGTACCTAACGAGGACTAGGGACCTCATGGGGACCAAGGACCTAACAAGAACCAGAGACCTCATGGGGAACAAGAATCTAATGAGGACCAAGGACCTAACGAGGACCAGGGACCTCATGGGGACCAAGGATCTAATTATTACCAGGGACCTCATGGGGACCAAGGCCCTAACGATGACCAGAGACCTCATGAGAACCAAGGATCTAACGAGAATCAGGGACCTCCTGAGGTCCATGGACATTCTGAGGTCCAAGGGTTTCCTAAAGTCCAGGATAGCACATACACACACATACACACACGGGGCCAGGAGCTGTGAATCGACCCCTACAACCACAAATAGGTAAGTACACGAAGACTCCTCCTTCATTCCGTCTTCCTCATATACACACCCTCCTCCTCCTCCCCACTCCATACACTCACTCTCCCCGCTCACCCACACACGCCCTCTTATCTCGCCCCTCACCCCCATGCACACTCCCTCCCATCCCCATACACTCACCTCCCCACCCCCACACACTCCTCACCTCCACCATACACACACTCCTCCCCACACCCCCTCTTCTTCCTCCCATACACACACTCCTCACCATCCTTCTACAGAG
The DNA here is from genome assembly GCA_009830355.1 of Cherax destructor. Taxonomy (NCBI): domain Eukaryota; kingdom Metazoa; phylum Arthropoda; class Malacostraca; order Decapoda; family Parastacidae; genus Cherax; species Cherax destructor. The sequence continues at coordinate 308,621 of WNWK01000017.1, forward strand.
GATCGATGCTCAATTACCGCCACTTATAAAAATCTTCTGAAAGGAGCCATGATCACGGGTTTTCATTATTCCTCTGCTACTCCTGCTTGCAACCCATTAGGCAAAAACAAAGCCACTCTCGGCTTTCTTGTTCGCTATAAAACTTACGATCTTTTTCTCCGAAATCTGCTATTACTGTAAATAAATCCTGGCCTGGTGAGACATTTACAGAGTATTTTCCTCGTGATAAACTTTACGAATAGAGGATATTTTGTGGAATTAACTGCATTTACAATATATTATTTGAGTGTGAGGCACTCAAATTTAAGGCAATAATTTGCAAGGTAAACCATAATTATTAATTTTTGGGGAGGTTAAGATGCTTGGTTGGTCGCTATCACACCTCCCTCGTTGTGAACCCCAGACACTGAAACACAGACACGGTATATACACTGCAACTTACAGCCCTGACTGACAGCTGACAGCGTCGGGGAGGATGTTGCTGCCATACGCATATGCAGGAGTAGGTACAACAAAAACAAAGCAGACCAGGAACTAGAGCTCAGATCACGCAAAACTCTCTTGGCAGTGAGCTGGCTGGCTGAAGCAGCCTATCTGGCACACAATCAGGGATACACGGCCAGGAGCTGCGACTCGAATCCCCTGTAACCATTAAGAGATCTTGCTCTATTAAAGAAACTAATGCAAATTATTAAACAAGACCAAAAAAAAAAAGAATATAAATAATAATAAATAATACTATCATTACGAAAGAGGAAATATGTAACACCGAAACAATAATTCTTATATATATATTTTAAATGGAAGAAAGTATTAAAACGAACATAAAACCAAAAAAAAGAGTTATGCATCATATAAGATATAGAAGAAAAAAAATATAAGAAACCAATGAAGAAAAATCGAAAATGTCAACACACAGGTGATGGAAAGTCGCGTAAAATAAATACAATATTTTTTAACTAATCCACAACAAACCCCGACCTAAAAATTTTCAAGTATTTTCCAACTAATCAAAAAATTTTTTTTTTTCAATATATGGAAGAGAAGAGGATTTTTTTTTTTTTAAGAAAAAGTGAACATTATTAAAAGGAAAATAAAGATATTAAATGAAGATTTTTTTTTTGCCTTTCAAAGTAACAAAGAAGAAAGTAAAGAAATTAATTGCTGTTGTTGGAGATGTTGTTGCTGCTGTTGTTGCCACTGGTGTTACTGTTGTTGCTGCTGTTGTTGTAGTTGCTTGTTTTGTTGTTGCATTCCTTGTGGTGTAGTTGCAAGGTGTGGAAGCTCAAAGACTCGTGCTGTGGCACATGCAATAGCGTGTTCGTGCAGAGACGTGTTCGTACTGATGCACGTGTAGGCGGGAGACGCAGGGGGTGGGAGGCAGAGTGCTCGTGCTGGCGCGCGTGCAGGTGGGGCGCGTGAAGAGGCGTGCTCGTGCTGGCGCGCGTCCAGGGGCGTGGCGGGCGGAAGCTTGCACGTGCTGGCCTGAATAAAAGGAGAGGTGGTGAGCGCAGAGCGACGGCACGGCCACCTTGCTCCGTACTCACCATAATCTGGTTAATGGCCAGAGATTAAAGCAATATGAGAAGTGAATCTAAACTCTCTCTCTCTCTCTCTCTCTCTCTCTCTCTCTCTCTCTCTCTAACAGTTCTTTAGAGTGAGATGAAGTACAAGGAAACCAAAGAAAAACAAACATAAACCAGTCAATGGGGAATATAAGCAGAGAAAACAAACGGAGATAATGGGTGATCGACTCACAACAACCTCTGCTAATTAAGCGGAAGATTCACAATACCTAAAAAGATTCAGAACCCGTCCATTGATGAATGGGAGAGAGCAGGAGGGTTAAGGGAGGGAGAAAGTGAGGGAAGGGAACGAAAGGAATGGGGGAAAGAGAGGGAAGGGAAAAGCAATAGCGGGGGTGATACGAGAGAATAAAAAAGAGAAAGAATAGATTTGGAAATATGTGAGGAGAAATAGAGGGATGGCTAGTGGAAGAGATAATTTGGGAGACGGAGAAGCAGGAAGGAAATGAAACTAGAACATAGGAAAGGGAAGATAGGAGACGGAGGGAGAAAAAGATGAAGGAAGAGAGATGGCAAGACAAAGTAAGGAAGAGAAGGATGAGAAACTGGTTAAGGAAATCAAATGGATAGGGAAGATAGAACAGGAAGGTTAGGGAAGATAAAACAAATAGGATAGGGAAGATAGAACAAATAGGATAGGGAAGATAGAACAAATAGGATAGGGAAGATAGAGCAGAATTGTCCTAAAGGATAAATGGAAGAAAGAGAAAAACGAATTGCAGGAAGGAGAAAAGGTAAGGCATGGAATTAGCCAGAGAATATTAAGAAGAGAAAATTGAAAACAGGAACGAAAGGAGAGAAGGTGGAGAGAATGAGTGTATGAGGAAGAGGTGGAGAGAATGAGAGTGTATGAGGAAGAGGTGGAGAGAATGAGAGTGTATGATGAAGAGGTATGGGCCTGAAGAATGTTATTATCTGTTTATTCATGAGGGGGTAAATCACCAGGCACAGATCAGGGTCATGAGATGACCCGTCTGTGGTACCGGCACTACCGAACGAGGTCATAAGATGACCCGTTAAGTGCTGCTGGCACTATTGAACGGGGTCATGCGATGACCCATTCAGTATTGCCGGCACTATGGCAGTGGCACGCCAAGCTAGCGTAGCTAATAAACCATACCACGGGTGGGGTTAGAACCCGCGCGATCCGAGCCTCAAAACTCCAGACCGTCGCGTTAGCCACTGGGCCAGCGACGGTCTGGAGTTTTGAGACTCTCTGACCGCGGGTTCTAACCCCACCCGTGGTATGGTTTGTTTGCAATCGTGTCATTACGGTTTCGTGAGTCATAGCGTAGCTAATGTTCGTTGTCCAATATACGAAGATGATACAGGGAAACTTTATAGACCTCTTGTTGAGGGAATATAATGCATTGACCACCCCAGCGAAATTGTCTTTATACATACATATATTCCACGAACATTTCATCAACGAAGGGCATGAAAAACAGCACCGCCTGCGTAGCTAAATGAAAAAAAAACCTGATTCCACACACGATCAAATGATGTCATTCCTTGCCACGTGACACTGACACCACCTGTCACCTTTACGCAACGAGTGGAATGGAATAAATAATTTCATGTTGTACGCTTCGCTGTTACATTCGGACCACTAAGTCCAGCACAGGTCAGCCAATGGTTACTGATGCCGTGACCCACCAGTGACATGTGTCACCAGTGACCCACCAGTGACATGTGTCACCAGTGACCCACCAGTGACATGTGTCACCAGTGACCCACCAGTGACATGTGTCCTAAGTCATTCTGCCTCCCGGCCATAAAGCTGCAAAATTAATAATAATAATAATAATAATAATAATAATAATAATAATAATAATAATAATAATAATAATAATAATAATAATAATAATAATAATAATAAATAAATAAATGCTGATCGAGTTAACTGTTGAGAACGACCCAGGTCAGGTTAGATATTTCCCTGAAGAACAACTGAACAGTTCTCCTTTGGGAAGACACCAACTCATACTTCAGCAGAACATCGTTTAGTAAATTTCAACTTATTATACAAACTTACACACAAGGGGAAGAGTGCAGCTGATGGAGACACATCCCAAGCTTATCTCTCCTCTCTGCTGGTTATTGTGTATTGTTCCAGTCACGGTATTGTGCCAGTCACGGTATTGTGCCAGTCACGGTATTGTTCCAGTCACGGTATTGTTCCAGTCACGGTATTATTCCAGTCACGGTATTGTTCCAGTCACGGTATTGTTCCAGTCACGGTATTGTTACAGTCACGGTATTGTTCCAGTCACGGTATTGTTCCAGTCACGGTATTGTTCCAGTCATGATCTCTACTTGTTATCTACATTTATTTCGCCCAATTTCATTGCAGTTTGTTCTGTCCTTTTGAGAAGTGTAATAACGACCCATCACAGTAAACAAGTCAAGACAAAAATATCGACTAATGAAAAAAAAGAAATTGAATAAATAGTTCGAAAAATAAGATATTTAAAAACATTTTATGAAAATTATTCAATATTGTAGATGCATTATAAAAATGTAAACCCACACGAACGCTGGGAAATTCAATCTCGTGTTTCATTATACAAATTGACAATAATGTAGTTACAAATAATACAATAGAACACAAGGAACACAACATTGAGAAACAAATATTACAATAGAACACAAGGAACACAACACTGAGAAACAAATATTACAATAGAACACAAGGAACACAACACTGAGAAACAAATATATTACAATAGAAAACAAGGAACACAATACTGAGAAACAAATATATAACAATACAAAACAAGGAACACAACACTGAGAAACAAATATATTACAATAGAACACAAGGAACACAATACTGAGAAACAAATATATTACAATACAAAACAAGGAACACAATACTGAGAAACAAATATATAACAATACAAAACAAGGAACACAATACTGAGAAACAAATATATTACAATAGAAAACAAGGAACACAATACTGAGAAACATATATATTACAATAGAAAACAAGGAACACAATACTGAGAAACATATATATTACAATAGAAAACAAGGAACACAATACTGAGAAACATATATAACAATACAAAACAAGGAACACAATACTGAGAAAATTATTTATGATTAAAAAAATAATATTAATAATATAAAACACGAAACGTCCACTACAGCACGTGATACTGTACGTTACTACACGACACGTCGCTACACTGCACGACACGTAGCTATACTGCACTGCACGACTCGTCGCTATATTATACTACAAGGCATATTGCTATACTACATTACACGACACGTCGCTGTACTACATTACACTACATATCGCTCTGCTACACTACATGGCACATTGCTATACTATACTACACGACACGTCGCTATGCTCCAGCTCGACCAATATAACCTCCTTCAGAGACTGCGTCAGCAGCTACGCTGCTACTTGATGAAGCTACGCTGTTACTTGACGATACGCTGCTACTTGATGACGCTACGCTGCTACTTGATGACGCTACGCTGCTACTTGATGACGCTACACTGCTACTTGATGAAGCTACGTTGTTACTTGACGATACGCTGCTACTTGATGACGCTACGCTGCTACTTGATGACGCTACGCTGCTACTTCATGACGCTACGCTGCTACTTGATGAAGCTACGCTGTTACTTGACGCTACGCTGCTACTTGATGACGCTACGCTGCTACTTGATGACACTACGCTGCTACTTGATGACACTACTCTGCTACTTGATGACGCTACGCTGTTACTTGATGACGCTACGCTGCTACTTGATGAAGCTACGCTGTTACTTGACGCTACGCTGCTACTTGATGACGCTACACTGCTACTTGATGAAGCTACGTTGTTACTTGACGCTACGCTGCTACTTGATGACACTACTCTGCTACCTGATGACGCTACGCTGCTACTTGATGACGCTACGCTGCTACTTGATGACGCTACGCTGCTACTTGATGACGCTACGCTGCTACTTGATGAAGCTACGCTGTTACTTGATGACGATACGCCGCTACTTGATGACGCTACGCTGCTACTTGATGAAGCTACGCTGCTCTTGAAGCTACGCTGTACTTGATGAGCTACGCTGTCTGATGACGCTACGCTGCTACTTGATGACGCTACGCTGCTACTTGATGACGCTACGCTGCTACTTGATGACGCTACGCTGTACTTGATGAGCTACGCTGTACTTGATGACGCTACGCTGCTACTTGATGACGCTACGCTGCTACTTGATGAGCTACGCTGCTACTTGATGACGCTACGCTGCTACTTGATGACGCTACGCTGCTATTGATGACGCTACGCTGCTATTGAGGGCTGTATGACGCTACGCTGCTACTTGATGACGCTACGCTGCTACTTGATGACGCTACGCTGCTACTTGATGACGCTACGCTGCTACTTGATGACGCTACGCTGCTACTTGATGACGCTACGCTGCTACTTGATGACGCTACGCTGCTACTTGATGACGCTACGCTGCTACTTGATGACGCTACGCTGCTACTTGATGACGCTACGCTGCTACTTGATGAAGCTACGCTGCTATTGATGACGCTACGCTGCTTACTACGCTGTCATGACGCTACGCTGCTACTTGATGACGCTACGCTGCTACTTGATGACGCTACGCTGCGTGCTACTGCAGTGACGCTACGCTGCTACTTGATGACGCTACGCTGCTACTTGATGAAGCTACGCTGCTACTTGATGACGCTACGCTGCTACTTGATGACGCTACGCTGCTACTTGATGAAGCTACGCTGTTACTTGACGCTACGCTGCTACTTGATGAAGCTACGCTGTTACTTGATGACGCTACGCTGCTACTTGATGACGCTACGCTAGAAGTTTATGAAACCTCACTAGTGTTTGTGGAGGTCAGGCTCGGAGTGGATGAGAGTGGGGGGATGAGTGGATCAGAGTGGGGGATGAGTGGACCAGAGTGTGGGATGAGTGGACCGGGAAACATGAGTAGCCGATTATAGGACTTAGCGCTAACTGATACACCGTGGGGAAGAGTATCTACGGAGGGGAGTTGATGACGGGAGGGGAAGGAGGGGAAGTAGATGAGGGGAGGGGGGGAGGAGGGGGGAAAGGAGGTGGAAGAGAAAGATTCAATTACAGGTAAATTGAACCTTAAGGTTTTGATAAGGACCTGCCTTGTATGGGTCAGTAGGCCTTCTGCAGTGTTCCTCCAGTCTTATATTTCTAAGACTATTCTGGGGGGTCACCGGCTTCGCGCCCCGGTCCCTGACCAGGCTGACGAGGCTATTGGTGAGAGCTGTATGCATTCCAGTATGGTTCTTGATCAGTCAGGCTGTTGTACCTGATTTGAAGAGCTTCTCACGTTCCATCTTAAAGACAGCCAGGCGTCTCTTGATTTCCATTAAATATGAAGGAAGGGTTTTGAAAAGTCTTGGTCCCTTTACACTCTTAGTATACTGATTACTCATTCAATGAAAGTATTTTGCACCCTCTGCAGATCATTTTGCTGTCGTAGGGACGAATCCCTCCAGAGCTTATCGGGGGTTAATTAAGATATATTTTTCTAGCCTACATTCTAAGGAATACAGTTCTTAATCTATTTGTTTGACTGAATTTATAAAGTCATTGAAAATTCTCTGTAAATTCTCCATTTCTGCAATTTCTCTGGCCTTAAAATGCTCTGCTAGACCACTATGGCGGCCCCTGATCCCATCTCTTTGCTATTACTCTTTGCATTCTATTTGTTAAAATCTTAAATATGGAATTTTACGTGCTACCCAGAAGCTACGTTACGGTGGATGGTTGGTAGTTGGTGGATGATGGTTGGGTGGGTGGTTGGTAGATAATGTGTAGTGGGTGGAGTGTAGTGGGTGGCGTGTGGTGGTCTGGGTTTTTAGAAGGCGGCTTGGTGAAGTGGGCGGAGTGAGGTGGGTGGTGTGTAGGTTGCTTGAGATAGTGGGTGGATTTGTTAGTTTGAATATGCGTTTTGAGTGGTGGTTGATGGGTGGGAGGGGTGGTTGTTGGGTGGGAAGGATGGGTGACGGGTGTGTGGGTGGGCGTGGAAGTCAGCTGACCGGTGGGTGCTCACTCCACACAAAAGACCTGCCACTCACCCACCTCTCTCCCATGCCAATCTTTTTCATTCTCTTTCTCAATTTCCCCTCAGTTCCCTCTCTCTCTCTCTCTCTCTCTCTCTCTCTCTCTCTCTCTCTCTCTCTCTCTCTCTCTTTCTCTCTCCCTCTTTCTCTGTTTCTTTAACTCTACTACCATAGTTGGTGAGTACGTGTTTGTGGATGATACAAGAATAATCCAAATACCCAATAAATTACACATACAGATACCACACAAATGGATTTAAAAAAAAAAAATTTAGTGGTTCGGGACGGACCGAAACACGATCCAGATCTTTGTCTCAAGTGTGAAGCTTACCTGTATTTTGTACTAGACTTTACCAGTCACAGTACCGTGAATTACTCCACTCATAGTATTGTGCACTGTTCTAGTCACAGTATTTTGAATTTTATTCTTAATGGAAAGGCTGTTTCACGTCATTTGGTCGTGAGTTACAAGGCTGGATCGAACCTTCCTAACTAACAGAGGCCAAAGAGAGTAATAGTAAACACAGCAAACTAAGGGGCTGCTAAATTGAAGAGTTGTCTTTTGCAAGGCGAGGTACTCGCTCCACTTCTCTTTCCCATTCTCATATCCGACTTAGACAAGGACATTAACCAGAGCACTGTGTTGTCCTTTACAGGCGATACTAGAATCAATATGAGATTAGCATCCATAACAGCGAGTCTCCAAGCTGATATATATCAAGTCTTCCAGTGGGCCACTGACGACAATATGATATTTACTATGGACAAATTTCGGTTACTACTTTACGGAAGGATTGATGAAATAAAAGCAAGATCGGACTACATGACAAAGTCAAATTACTCAACGGTGTGTAAGCCTATTGTGAGAGACCTGGGAGTGATCACGCTCAAGGAACACAACAGTGTCACTATCGCAATTGTTTTGTACTAACGGCCACCCTTTAAGGCAGGCGAAATTCCAGAATTAGAAAATGTACAGAGAACATGCACAGCTCTTATAAACTCAGTCAAGCACATAATTTACTGGAAGATCTTGAATTCCCTCGAACTGTACTTATAACATAAGTGAGAAAGATATGCGATAATAAACACCTGGAACATTCTGAAGGGATTGGCCCCAAACTGCTCTCCGAAATCACTACGTATGAAAACAATAGACTTGGCAGACGGTGTAAGTTGAAAAGCAAAGAGCGATAAGTACAGTGAGAGGGATCCAATAAGTGTAAAGGGCCCACAACTCTTCAACACCCTACCTTCATGTATAAAGGGCATTACCAACAAACCACTGGCTGTCTTCAGGAGGTGACACAACAAATTTCTCAAATCAATATCTGATCAGTCGGCCTGCTGGCGTCGGGGACCAAGAGCCTTGTCGATCAGGCCAGCAATCAGGGACCGGGCAGCGGGGGCGCTGACCCCTTGAAAGTGACTAAAAGTAATTTTCAGGTTACCCAGTGATCCTAAATAGGGAATCATAAACACACACACACGGGGCCAGGAGCTGTGAATCGACCCCTGCAACCACAACTAGGTGAGTACACACACACACAAAGTTCCATAAATGACTAATTTAATAGGTCGTATCTCAAAAGTATATAGAATAATAATGACCTTTTCCGAGCCTCTCAATAAAGACGCAATTATACCAACAATTCCACAGTTCCGACCATTGCCAAACACTTTTAAAAAAAGTTCACAGCAAAAAAATAATTAATGATACGCTTATTTACCCCTCGTCATTTTAGGCAAGTTCATTCCAGCGTGATTTATTTCTCAGGTCAAAAAGTAGAGATAATTTTAGTCTCTTCCCCAGTTTACATAATGACACCATTTTTCATTTAATATCTGTTGAAGAGTCAGCGGTTGCCAGCATAACAAGAAGCATGTTGAAGATACCTCGAGGTCTACACAAGGTCACTCCCTGCACGGCCTACACAAGGTTACTCCCTGCACGGCCTACACAAGGTCACTCTCTGCACGGCCTACACAAGGTCACTCTCTGCACGGCCTACACAAGGTTACTCCCTGTACGGCCTACACAAGGTCACTCCCTGCACGGCCTACACAAGGTTACTCCCTGCACGGCCTACACAAGGTCACTCCCTGCACGGCCTACACAAGGTCACTCCCTGCACGGCCTACACAAGGTCACTCCCTGCACGGCTTACACAAGGTTACTCCCTGCACGGCCTACACAAGGTCACTCTCTGCACGGCCTATACAAGGTCACTCGCTGCACGGCCTATACAAGGTTGCTCCCTGCACGGCCTACACAAGGTCACTCTCTGCACGGCCTACACAAGGTCACTCCCTGTACGGTCTACACAAGGTTACTCCCTGTACGGTCTACACAAGGTTACTCCATGTACGGTCTACACAAGGTTACTCCATGTACGGCTTATACAAGGTTGCTCCCTGTACGGTCTACACAAGGTCACTCCCTGTACGGCCTACACAAGGTCACTCTCTGCACGGCCTACACAAGGTTACTCCCTGCACGGCCTACACAAGGTCACTCCCTGCACGGCCTACACAAGGTTACTCCCTGCACGGCCTACACAAGGTCACTCCTGCACGGCCTACACAAGGTCACTCCCTGCACGGCCTACACAAGGTCACTCCCTGCACGGCCTACACAAGGTTACTCCCTGCACGGCCTACACAAGGTCACTCTCTGCACGGCCTATACAAGGTCACTCGCTGCACGGCCTATACAAGGTTGCTCCCTGCACGGCCTACACAAGGTCACTCTCTGCACGGCCTACACAAGGTCACTCCCTGTACGGACTACACAAGGTTACTCCTGTACGGTCTACACAAGGTTACTCCATGTACGGTCTACACAAGGTTACTCCATGTACGGCTTATACAAGGTTGCTCCCTGTACGGTCTACACAAGGTCACTCCCTGTACGGCCTACACAAGGTCACTCTCTGCACGGCCTACACAAGGTTACTCCCTGTACGGCCTACACAAGGTCACTCCCTGCACGGCCTACACAAGGTTACTCCCTGCACGGCCTACACAAGGTCACTCCCTGCACGGCCTACACAAGGTCACTCCCTGCACGGCCTACACAAGGTCACTCCCTGCACGGCTTACACAAGGTTACTCCCTGCACGGCCTACACAAGGTCACTCTCTGCACGGCCTATACAAGGTCACTCGCTGCACGGCCTATACAAGGTTGCTCCCTGCACGGCCTACACAAGGTCACTCTCTGCACGGCCTACACAAGGTCACTCCCTGTACGGTCTACACAAGGTTACTCCCTGTACGGTCTACACAAGGTTACTCCATGTACGGTCTACACAAGGTTACTCCATGTACGGCTTATACAAGGTTGCTCCCTGTACGGTCTACACAAGGTCACTCCCTGTACGGCCTACACAAGGTCACTCTCTGCACGGCCTACACAAGGTTACTCCCTGTACGGCCTACACAAGGTCACTCCCTGCACGGCCTACACAAGGTTACTCCCTGCACGGCCTACACAAGGTCACTCCCTGCACGGCCTACACAAGGTCACTCCCTGCACGGCCTACACAAGGTCACTCCCTGCACGGCTTACACAAGGTTACTCCCTGCACGGCCTACAGAAGGTCACTCTCTGCACGGCCTATACAAGGTCACTCTCTGCACGGCCTATACAAGGTTGCTCCCTGCACGGCCTACACAAGGTCACTCTCTGCACGGCCTACACAAGGTCACTCCCTGTACGGTCTACACAAGGTTACTCCATGTACGGCTTATACAAGGTTGCTCCCTGTACGGTCTACACAAGGTCACTCCCTGTACGGCCTACACAAGGTCACTCTCTGCACAGCCTACACAAAAACAAATTGCCTTAATGTGCTAGTATTTGCTGCCACAATCAATAGAAACTAGATGTCATAGCTGGGTCACTTTAATGTATTTCTTTTCTATTTTTATACCGTGTAATGCGGAATGTTTAAAATTAGTGTATGATTATAGGTGCGAGAGGATGCAAAGGTTAAAGAACAGGCAGCACCTGCTGGGGTGAACTGCGATAAAAAGAAGGAGCTCAAGGGTGTGCAGGATCCAGCTCCCTGAGGCTACAGGTTCTTGTGATCCGACGGTGTGTGTCGTTTGTGAATGAAGACAGGAGCCACGCGCTGCACGACGGCGCACGACTGCTGTCACCTCCGTGGTCTGACGTGCTGTCTAGAAGAATCCACTTGATACTAAAGGCTCAGTTTGAGTTAAGACTTAGATCAGTTTTACAGGGAGGGGGAGATGAATATGTTTTCCCATATCAGCTTATTTAGTAGCCCCGCCGCCTTACCTAAGGTATACCATCCACAAGAGTCCCCAAACACCCAGGTACCTATTTACCGCAAGGTGAATATCAATAATAATAATAATAATAATAATAATAATATTTTCTCTGTGTGTTCAATATCAGATGTTATCACTTTATTAAGACACTCACGTGAGGAAGTGCCATGAGTTACCAGTGGTAAGATAATCACCATCACAATCACTGCCACAAGTTGAAAAATTAGACACATGTGCAACATCTGGGTATCTTTATTGTAGACGTTTCGCCATCCAGTGGCTTTATCAATACAAATTTAAGGACATATTTGGAAGACAAAAGAACTATATACAAAAGCTGAGGTAATCAGTCCCTCAGTCTTGGAGTTGGTGTGAAGATCACCGTAGTGTGAAGGTTCTGGAGCACAGGCAAGAGAGGTATCCCCCGTATCACAACCCCAGCGCCCTCCACCTCGGTGATCCGAGAGAGGTTTCACTGTATCACAACCCCAGCGCCCTCTATCAAGACCCATGCACGAGGCCTACAAGCTCTACATCAAAATTCTTAAAGGTCGGAGGAGCTTCGGCTCAACTCCTTCAAAAAAAAAAAAAAAGCTAAGATAAAATCTTAAGAAAGAGGAAAACAAGAAAACTAAATAGTGAACGAACCATTATGAGACGGATGCAAGACAAAGTGAAACCTGGACTTGGAGATAAATTATTGATAGTAAGAAAATCAGGAGAGCTTTTGAAGTGAATTGGTGACTAGAAAAGAAAATAGTCACTGTAGCACAGTACCTGCACTCTGAAGGAGGTGTGAGCATGTTGCAGTTCGGAGGCTCAGTAACAACTGTGATATCAGCACACTGCTGGTAAGACAGCAACTGAATGAATGTCGGTGACTGTGTTTCCTCTTTTTTTGGGGGGTCACCCTACCTCGAGGGAAGACGGCCGGTACGCTAAAAAAAAAAAAAGAGAGAGACGGGAAGGATTTCAAGCTGGGCTTTGTTTTGTACCACCATTTATCCACCTGACACGCCGGCCTTCCTCTGTAATTAGTCCAGGACATTGTTCGTGTGTTATGCTGTCCACGCAAGCAGATGAGTGTCGCAACTACATGTAACTGATCTCTTGTGTGTCACTCTTCAGTGATCTCTAATGTCCTCTGTCTCTCTACTAGGCTGTGCTCTGTTCTCTGTGCTCTGTTCTCTGTGCTCTGTTCTCAGTTAGAAGATACATATATGACACGTACTTCGTTCCCTTCGTTTGGGTCATGGGACCTCTTAACATTCCACAAAGACGTCCCATTAACTAGATATCCATCACCTTCGCTGCCGCCTTCACTATTACCTCTACCACCACCACCATTACTGTTACCACTACTGAAACTACTACTGTTACCTCCACCGCTACTACTATTGTCACCTCTGCCAACACCATCACCAAGATTCTTATTAACTTCTTACTAGGAGCACAGACCTCTATTACCGGCCCTATAATCATCAACTATTGTTACCACCTATTCTCCGATACCACCACCACCCCCACCACCCATACTAATCACCCCATCACCATTATTACCACCTAACTACGACCACAGCATCCCCCATTATAGGCCCCATCCCCACTACCACCACCACCATCACAACTATCATTACCACCGCTACCACATGGTTAAAAGTACGGTCAATCTCACCTGGATAGTTCTATATGGTGTTAGTAGTAAACAAGAAGGTAGTTAGAGGCGAGTGACGTATGAATGGTATAAGTGTGGCACAAGAAGATAGAGGCGAGTGACGTATCGCGCATCTCCCACCATTCACCATCCCAGCAGCAGATTTTTCTCAGTGTGAGGGAGATATGTCAGAGGCTGAGAGACAATATTAGAAACAATCCTATTGTCGGCGAAGATTTTCTTCGTTTACCATTTCTTTTAGCGAGTCTTTGGAGTGCCTCTATTTTCAGGACTTATATTTCCAGGGTGAAGCACATACTGGTGCTTCATACTTTGTGACAGGTTTGACTTACGTCGTTTACATGGCGGCTGAGAATTTGTGTGTGAAATATGGGAGGTTCGATCCTGCGTAAGGGACCTAATTCTCTGGATAGTATAGGGACCCGGCCACAGGGAAGGGTTCAGGCGAGACTTTGATGCGCTTGGATGGTAATCTCACGACCATCAAAGGCGCAAATGCTGCTTTGTATCATCGGTCTGAGGTCTGCGACCTCTGCCACTTCCCAGTCTGTGTTTCGTTTTCACTTTTTACTCTCCTAATTTGCATGATCTTGAACTTGCTAGGGTTGAAATTCAACAATCACTTAAAACTGTCTTAAGAACTCCAGTAGGTTTACAGCACAGGATTTCCCTTCTCTAAATTAGTGCTAGTTTCTGCTTTTGGCGGCTTTTATTTCTTCAGGCTCCCCAATACTCTCTTATTTTTATCACTGCCTTAGGTAGTACGTATGTAAACGATAATGGGTTTGCAGTTCAGTGCTGCCTGTTTATCTCATTGTTTGGAAACTGGGACGACTTTTGTTGCCGTTTTCAAGCTTTCCAGGCGATCTGCCTCCAGTAATTAGTGATTCACACTGTGTCTCTTGACCATCTCTCAGAATTCAGGGAGACTCTGTAAGGCCTTTACGTTTCGGTTACGCCCAGCTCCTTTAAGAGCTTTTTTTCACTTTATCCTCTGTTGTAGTGATGTTTCACGGTCTCTGATGGTCTATTTTTTCCGCTCCTGTTCTCGGACATTGTTGAGGCATTCATAGGGAATACTTCGTTGAGTCGCTTGTTAGTTTCCTCACAGACCTTAATGACATTCCTTGTTAGCTTTGCTTTTTTTCTGAAGTGCTATCACTTGGTTCTTTACCTTCAGCTTCCATTTCCAAAGGTTTCTGTTCTCTTTTCTCTCTTTTGTGTCATAATGTCACTCGTCTCGTTTTACCAAAGTATATTTGTTTCACTTCTGCTATCTTCCATTTTATGTACCTTTTCCACGTTCTGGCCCTTCTTATCTATTTCTCTTCCCATCCGTGGAAAAACCATTGACTCTCTTGGTCTTGTTTCTCTTCTTCTCCTCTTCCTGCTTGTGTGTTTATCCTCTGCCTTCCAGCACTTCCTAAATGCTGTTCTGCTCGCCAGCTTCAGCAAGACTCAATTTTACAATCACTTCTACGGGAGTCTAATTAGTTACTTTTCTTCTGAGCAGCTCTCCAGATTTTTTTCAGCATATTAAATAAAAGGGACACCTTTAGTAATAACGACATTTCGCCCACAGATTGAGCATCATTAACCGACTTGACAAAAGCTCACCGTATGAGCGAAATGTTATCGTTAATAAAGGTATCAACGGCACCTACATGTCGTTATTATTCAGGAAAGTTATCAGTCTCACCAGTGGAGGCTCGTTGTCTATCACTTATATTTCCGAAGCATTCGAGGTAAAGATCACATACAGTCTTGCCGGTTCGTTCCCTCTCTTGCCATGTCCCGGGAATGTCGGGATGTAAAATTCTCCTACACCACTCTGAGCTGTATGACACTTGTAGGTTTAGCGCTTCTTCATGATTAAAATTATAATAATAATAATCTAACAGCACTTCCATCATCCTTCGCATGTTTGGTCGTCTGCAGTTCTCACTTCCTTTTCCTTGGTCCTATGGGCTCTCTTTCTGACTTCCTCTATCGTGGCTGCCACGGTAATGTTACTCTCCCAGTGCTCTTGCTTTGGTCTTCTGCTCTTTGGTGGGGCGTTGTATATTTTTTGTTGCTATGGTAACCTGGTCGAGAGCGCTAACAGTGATGTTACTGATACTTGAGGTTACTTAATGATCCTTATTAGCAGTGCCACTCCTCCACCGCCCCTATTTCTTCATTTATTATTCAGTGTGTGTGTGTGTGTGTGTTTGTGTGTGTGTGTGTGTTTGAGTGTGTGTTTGAGTGCGTGTTTGAGTGCGTGTTTGAGTGCGTGTTTGAGTGCGTGTTTGAGTGCGTGTTTGAGTGCGTGTTTGAGTGCGTGTTTGCGGTGAGCGTGAGGTCTGGACGGTGGACAGTATCGGTGTATCAGGCTAGCCTAAGAGGCCGGCAGAGCCGAGCATTACACCTCCCTCGACCCGGACACACTAATTTGTAGGTGTCAGCGAGTTGATGGCTGATGCCAGCAACCTTACTCACCTGTTCGTTCATTCTCCCTCTCCCCTCTCTCTCTCTCTCTCTCTCTCTCTCTCTCTCTCTCTCCCTCTACCTCTACCTCTCTCTTTCTCTCCCTCCCTAACATTTAATATAATATTGCTTTTCTTTTCACTATATTTGTACAAGGTCTGGAGAGAGAAAGAGAGAGAGAGAGAGAGAGAGAGAGAGAGAGAGAGAGAGAGAGAGAGAGAGAGAGAGAGAGAGAGAGAGAGAGGCGAGAGAGGATGAAATAACTATGAATGTTAGAGGAAAGAAAATAAGATAAGTTAATATTAGCATGGAAGGAAGGAGTAAGGGGTGTGGGAGGGGTGTTAGGGACATGAATGATGGTAGGAGGGGAGGGGAAGCAGGTAAGGGGAAAGGGAAGGGTCGTGCAGGGAGAGGGGAGAGGCGGCCAATGAGTAATATTTGCCACGAGGAATATTACACACGTCACTTACAATAGGGGTAATAACAGGGTGAAAAGTGATACGCTTCACGGTAGGTGGTAGGGGTGGTGTTGATAGGGGGGGTTGTGGAGGGGGTGAAACGTCGTAAAATGAACGTTATTTCCCTGTATAAAAATGAATTACCAGTCTTTAAGTGTATTCGTCCCAACTACAGATATCGTTCAACGTGAAAACTGCCACAGGATTGGTAGTTGGGAGACGGGAAGGAAGGTGTGTTATAGTTGAAGGTGCGATTTACGGTTGCGGTTGAAGTGGTGGTAGTATAAGGGGCAAGATTTAGGTGGTTGGTTGGTTTACTGGGCTTAAAATCAATCGACTACTCGAGGGGTCATTAAGGTTGTAGAGCAGCAGTCGAGGATATACAATCCCTGTTATATACACCCCTCTCGGTGTAAATAACAGGTCAACAGGGTCTTGTGTAATGGGGGATACGGGGTTAAGGGGTGGGATCATGGGAAGGGGAATCCGACAAGGCTGCAGCTGCCATAGTGGGGGATGGGGTTAACTAATCTTACAGGTCCGATCATGGGGGAGTCTGTACGGGAGGTGGTAAGAATGACATTGAGAACTGCAGGTGTGGAAGAGACTAATCATGGTACAGGTGTAGTAATGGTGCTGGAGGAGGGTTGTATTGCAGGTCTGGAGGTGCAGGTCTGGAGGTGGTGGTCTCCCAGCTGAGTTACACCTGACCTGACAAACAAAAGCGCCTTGTGCTACACAATTCCCCAATACTTTCCTGCCCTGTATACTTC
This sequence comes from Cherax destructor, assembly GCA_009830355.1. NCBI lineage: Eukaryota > Metazoa > Arthropoda > Malacostraca > Decapoda > Parastacidae > Cherax > Cherax destructor. The sequence goes on from WNWK01000017.1 coordinate 325,968, forward strand.
TTTCTTCAATTCGTTTCATCTCCTACGCTTCCTGGCGACATTTTTTCTTCTTTCTTACGATGTCTTTCAGCGTCAATTACGAGTTTGACGTTTAACCCCTGAAGAGACGACCAAAAAAATAGTGTCTTTGCCCACGACGGCCTGAGTCCCTCACGTACCGGTAATCACCTCCAGTTACCGGGCAGCGGGGGGCGGTGACCCCCGGAAGCGACTACGGGTAACCTACAGGCAACTATTCGTAATTACATTTGTTTATATCTTTTCAAAATTACTTATCTGTGATTATCTAATTTTAATAATCCACGTAATTACTGATTTGTAATGACATATGCGTGATTATTTGTAATTATCTGTTATTTATTTGCAATTACCAATTTGTAATTGCAAATAGGGTAATGGTGGCAGAAACATAGAGTGTGTAGTCTACGGCGTTATTAGCGAAACATTCTGTACAGGATCATGTTGCTGTGAAGTCATTATCCCCTTCCCCTGCCCAGCTCCTTGCTCCATTGCTTTCCCTGTTAAGTTCCTTGCCCACCTGCCGTCCCTGCCCAGCTCCATGCCCACCTCACACTGCAGGTGGTCACGTAGCATGTGGTCAGTTAACTAACATACACGTTTGTCTTGTCTCTTCACCCTGCCTACCTACCTAATCTTTCAGTCAGAGAGAGAGAGAGAGAGAGAGAGAGAGAGAGAGAGAGAGAGAGAGAGAGAGAGAGAGAGAAGAGAGAGAGAGAGAGAGAGAGAGAGAGAGAGAGAGAGAGAGAGAGAGAGAGCATGGGGCAGGTGTGCTCTCAGATTCCTTAAAGAGCTGGGTGATAAACTAACCACGGAAACCAAGGACTCCATAGCGACTAGTTTCCTTTTTTTCAGACACTCAATGTTGCGATCCAGAGAGGAAATGACTGCAGTATTTTGGACACACGACGACCACCGGGAAGCTGAATGAAGTAGTATTTGAAATGTGGGGCACAAATGTAGCCCCATGTAATCTGCCAAGGTAGCATGGTGGCTCCATCTGGATTCTTCTGACTTCCATCAGGCCTCACTACCAGAGGTTTCTGGTTTGGTTGGCAACGAACTGTGGCGAGACTTCGCTTGATGATGTTTCAACTCTTCGTAGCTGGCATACATCCTTTCCGACGTACACCCAGTGGCCACTTCATAGTTCTGGGTAGGACCCACTTCTATCCCCAGAGTAGCAAGGTGCTGGAAACATTCCATAGAGATCCTGGTCCTTGTTGACGTGATAGCATCACTCGGCAGTACATTTGTTTTGCGAATCTCCCGTTCCACTACATCCCAAAGGGTTACATCAAATTCTGATCCCACTATCCGCATGTCGCAGCAGAAATAGTAAGACCAGGCAATGTTTTTCCAATCTTCAATTGTTCAGTTTTGGTAATCCTGTACCATCAGTTTCATGTTCTTAGCTGTCGGGAGTGGAACCCAGTTTGATCTTTAGCTGCTGTATAGCATCCACTTCAAGGTTCAACTTCTTGTGCATTCAGAGACGCTTTTCTGAATACCGCTGTTATAACATGTTATTTGAGTTACTATCGACTTCCTATCAGCTTGAACCAGTCTGGCCAGTCTCCTCTGACCTCTCTCATTATAAAGACATTTTTACCCACAGAACTGCCACTCACTGGATGTTTTATATTTTTCACGCCATTCTCTGTAAACTCTTAGAGACCGTTGTTTGTGAAAATCCCAGATCAGCAGTTTCTGAGATACTCAAACTACCCCGTCTGACACCAACAATCATTCCACGGTCAGATTCACTTAGAACACATTTCTTTTTCATTCCGATGTTCGGTCTGAACAACAAGTGATCCTCTTGACCACCCCACCCAGAGAAGAATGTGTCAGAAAACTTCAGCACCTGCTGGGAAATCATATCTCGTGCAAAAAACACTACAGCCGTGTGTCAGGAACCCCGGTCCTCCTGGGAGTGTGAAAACACTACAGCCGTGTGTCAGGAACCCCGGTCCTCCTGGGAGTGTATGCAGATGTGTAAAAAGTCTCAGTGTAACCAATGATGTTATTAAAAAAATTCTTACTCTCCTTACCATCGTTTCCTCTTCGTATTCTTTCCATCTCTTCTTTCTCACACTATCTCTTCCTCTGCTCTCCATTTCTTCTTTCCACCTGTTTTCTGTCCGTCATTTCCTCCCTTCACCACCTCGTCTTTCTTTACTCACCATCCCTTCTTATACCTGCTTCTCCTTCGTCCGACTTTCCACGCCTTTTTATCGTGATACCTTTACCTCTCTCTTCTTATCGTCAACATTTCTTACTTCCTTCTCTCACAACTATTTCTTCCCTCCCCCCTCCTCTTCCCTTCCTCTTTCCTCACCTCTTCCTCCTCCTCCTCCCTTCCTCTCAGGTTATCACCTGTAAGCACGTATCAATAACTGTTGCCCTCTATCTACTCGGACAGAAGCAATTTCGCCCCCATCTATTTGGCCCGAGATTGCCTCGCGTTATCAGCTGGCTGCATCTGAGCGCCCGGGGGCATTAATTACTTGATTGATGGGTGCACAGAGTGGCGGGGCTGCCCCACCCGCTACCTCTCACAGTTCCCTGACCGATGTCTCCTGTTTTCACCTTAGATTCATCCCGTTGACGAGCTTAGCTGGTGATTCGTTTGCCGCTTACGGATGAAATATTGCGTTTGACGAACCTACAAAGTTATGGAAAAGGTGAGCGGGGCGGAGGCCGCCTGCGGGAGGGACTTCGGAGAAATATGCCACGGGAGTGAGGAAGGTAGAAGAAACCAAACAAAAAAATAAAAGGATAATGCGCGTTTCACGTTGAAGGTCCATTGTTGGTCAGAGTCTGGCGGCGGCGGCGGCCGGACCGCCGGAGTCCGACCATCAGCTGGACAAATTATCAGGTAATTATGGCACTGTAATGGTGCAGTAATGGCGGCTTCCACGCCGGGGTCGTAATTCACATTTCACGATGGAGCTTACCGATGACCTGCCCTGACCCCCCGCCGCTCCCTCCCCCTCCATCAGTGACCCCCTCCTCCCCCTCCCCTCACGCTCCTGCCGTGACCCCCGCCTCCCTATCCCCGCTCCGGCCGTGACCCACGCCTTTTCCTCCTGCAGTGACCCCCGCCTTCCCCTTCTGTTACCCCGCTTTCTCCTGCTGTGACCCCTGTTTCCTCAACCCTACTGGTGTAACTCCGCCTCCTGGTGTGACCCACACCTCTGCCTACCTGCATTCTACCCGGAGTTTTATTTCACGGTCTCCATCTGCGCTATCCGGGCTAGGCCAGGTCTCTAAGGTGCTGGTCTGATCGACCAGGCCGTTGGTGCCAGCCGCACACACAATCCAACATATGCATCACACCTGATCAGGAAGTGAAATGAGGAAGTTATCAAATTACCTTTCGAAAACAGCCACAAAGGAAGCATAATGAAGAATCTTGGTTCCCTTACTCTTATTGAGTCCTTCTGTGTATCCATCATGCCTCTATAGTTTCATGGAAGATATTTTGTACCGTCTGCCAAGGTTCTTGCTTTCATATAAGGTGATTTCGGTGTGCTGGTTTGACACCGGTCGCTCCAGAATTTTCCAGGTGTAAATTATGATGTATCTTTCTCGCCTGCTTTCCAAGAAGTACAGTTCAGGTGACTTCAAGAGTTCCCAGTGGTTCAGATGCTTGCCTGGATTTATATGAGCATTGAAAACTCTCTGAATGTTTTCCATTTAGCATACGCCAGTAATCCAGCCTAGACAGAACAAAGAGTATCATCATTCAGTATCTCTCTGTTTTGACTTATCCAGATTATCATTTTCCTTGAGGTTGCGATAACAATACCGTAATGATCCTTGAATGTGAGACCCTCTGACATTGTCACTCTCAGGTCTCTCACATTGCACTTCCGCTCTACTGAATGATTTTAGTTTGTTAAGTACTGTTTCAGACTTTAATTTCTCATATTTTTTCCAAAGAGGAGTAACTGAAATTTGTCTTCATTGTATACCATAACTTTGTCTTGAAGGTTCACTGTGTTCTTCAAGGATGCAATGCTATAAGTAGAGTTTAAGTGCTATAAGTACAGTTTAAATGTACATAATGAAGCGATGTACCAAGTAATGCGTAGGAGCCTATTTTCTTTTATGTTTACTTGTAAATGTTTATAATAGACACCATGTTTGTTATTAAAGTCCTTCAAGTTGTAATCCAGTTTACTTAAACCCAAAGCGGCTACGAAAAGCCAGTTATGGAATCTTTCTCACGAACTGTTACGAAACCAGAAGTAGGCTAGATGCTAGAGGAGGTTCAATACGTTGACCTTCTAGCATTCTCTGGTAGGTGTCTAGGATAACAGATGTCACTCTTTCTAATAATGGTGAAGAATGATATGGTCTCTGTGTGACCTCTACTTCCATTTACAGTGACCCCGCGTCTCGTCCTGGCGTTAAACCAGCATCCTGGCCTTGTTATGTGACCTCTAGCCTTGTTGTGTGACTCTAGCCTTGTTGTGTGACTCTAGCCTTGTTGTGTGATCTCTGGCCTTGTTGTGTGACCTCTAGCCTTGTTGTGTGACTCTAGCCTTGTTGTGTGACTCTAGCCTTGTTGTGTGACTCTAGCCTTGTTGTGTGACTCTAGCCTTGTTGTGTGACTCTGGCCTTGTTGTGTGACCTCTAGCCTTGTTGTGTGACTCTAGCCTTGTTGTGTGACTCTGGCCTTGTTGTGTGACCTCTAGCCTTGTTGTGTGACCTCTGGCCTTGTGTGACCTCTGGCCTTGTTATGTGACCTCTAGCCTTGTTGTGTGACTCCTGGCCTTGTTGTGTTACTCTAGCCTTGTTGTGTGACCCTAGCCTTGAGGTGTGACCCTGGTCTCCTCCTCCTCCTCCTCCTAATGTTGTATGACCTTGGTCTCCCCTCATTTTCCATACGTCCCTTCTTCTCTCTTTTCCCCTCTCTTATCCCATTGTCATCCTCCCTCCTTCCTGTCTTCCTTACCCTTGGATACCTGGTCGTCTAGGACTCTTGATCTTGACCCTTGGAAGAGGAGGAGTAAGTAGAGGGAGAGTGAGATGGCGGAAAGGAGGGGGAAGAGAGGGGGAAGTTAAGAAGAAGGAAGCAAGGGAGGGGGAAAGAAAGAAGGGTGGATAAATAAAGTACCGAAGGACCGTAGGAAGAACTGGAGGGAGAGACGAAGAGGAAGGGATAAAGCGAAGGAAAAAATTAATGGATGGATGAATGGAGGAAGATGAGTTGTGGATGAATGAATGAAGTGAAAGAAAGAAAGAGAGGGGGGGGAAAGGAAAGGAAGAAGGAGAGAACAGGGAATGGAGAGAATAGAGGAAGGAGTTAGAGAGGATGGGAAGAAGGGAGAATGGAAGGAGAGAAGGATAGAGGGGTAGGAGGGAGAGAGGGAGGAAGGGAGGGTACCTGAGGCTGTGCTTCTTACAAGACAGTGACGAGTGTTGACAAGTGACAGCTGATGCTGCAACACTGTTTTTCCCCTCGTAAAATAATTAGTTACAAGTATTGGGAAGTGAGGTGGGGAAGATGGTGGGGAGTGAGGTGGGGAAGATGGTGGGGAGTGAGGTGTGGAAGATGGTGGGGGAGTGAGGTGGGGAAGATGGTGGGGAGTGAGGTTGGGAAGATGGTGGGGAGTGAGGTGGGAAGATGGTGGGGAGTGAGGTTGGGAAGATGGTGGGGGAGTGAGGTGGGGAAGATGGTGGGGAGTGAGGTGGGGAAGATGGTGGGAGAGTGAGACTGGGAGTGTATGGGGAGTGGGGGAGATAGTGGGGGAGTATGATGATGGTGGGGGAGGGGTGGGTAGATGGTGGGGAAGTGGGGTGTAAGTTGGGACATGAGTGAGGGTGGGGAGGGGGGAATAAGGCAGGAGACACGGGGGGGGATATGAAGTCGTGACTCTTGATCCGAGTAACCGGCGCTGATCTGCTAATTCGTCGCATCGAGCAACAATATCATCCATATGCAACTTTTCCTGCAACATTGATCCCCGAGGTCACTTGCTTTATTTCACCATTAGTGACAAGAGTAAAGCATGCAAATTCTGCTTTATTAACCCTTGGTACTTTATCAGACGCAGTATAAAGCAACGTTGTATTTACAACGTTACGAAGAGGATATATATATATACAGTGAGGTGTATACCTCACTGTATATACACTGATGACTAGTGGTGAACAGGTGACATGCAGCCTTAATGACCCTCGTGTAATCGATAAGCTTCAAACCTCATATACCAATCAACGTAACGGTCCAAATAGAGTATTATCAGGTGCAACCTCGTGACCATATTCGTGGGGAAGGGAATTAATCCAACACATACAAGTACAAAGTCCATCCCCTACACGAGGGTCCTTAAGGCTGCTTGTAACCTCTTTACCACAAGTCAAAAGTATTCTGATCTCTAAAACTAGGGTATGGTGGTAACCTCTCAGCATGTAGGTACCGAGAGAGACTCGCAATGTGTCTCTGTAGTTTACTGAAGAAGGTCCAGGTCACCAACTGGAAAAGACCCGGGTCGGGACAACACCGGAGAACCACATCACTGTGGAAGACTACTGCGCACGCTAAATATCTCGTCAAAGATACCCAGATGCCTCAAGTGTCTTATTCATCAACTCGTCAGTATTGTATAGTATTATTACAATATCACTGTACCCTTACTCCGGTATTCTACAGATCGTCTCTTCAAATAAAGACGAAGAAGAAGAAGAAAAATATTAAATCATCTTGGAAGACTTCCATTTATTTTTTTCCGATGATGCGGTTAGTTTATTGTGCAGCCAACATCCATCCTGTGGAGGGCAGCACAAGATCATATATATATACGCAGTAGGCATAGGAACTACGCAAGAAAAAGGGTCAACGGAAGTACATCTGCAGTACATATATATTTACAATTTACGTTTCGTCTGTTATATGCAAACTAAGGATGCTTACTTAAAATGTCTAGTATCTTATTCTCAGTAATAAGATACCTTGATGTATCACATTGGTTGCAAAACAACCACGGGGGGAGTTGAATTGTAGTTCTAGGCCTTTCGTGTTGCAATCGACACATCATCAGGAGCTTGCAATGTTGCAGAAAAGAGGAGGTGCAAGCAAATGCGATCACAGAGAGAGCCTTTCCTGGTGTTCCCTGTGATCGTATTTGCTTCACCTCTTTTATGCAACATTGCAAGCTCTTGATGATGTGTTGAATGCAACACGAAATACCTAGAGCTATCATTCAACTCCCCCGTGGTTGTTTTGCATCTTTTATCGCTTGTTCGCGATTTTTGCATCACATTGGCTGTTACACTATCTGCCTCTATATTCCTAATTAAGCGGACAATCAATGCAAATACTTCAGTTTACATTGATGGAATCCAGCTGTCAGTTCTTATGGGCAACTTTACATGATTGCTGTACGATAGTTCTTATCTGGGCCGATGGCAACAACAGCAGGTGCAGCCCTGCCAGTGGACTTGTCAGGAGACTTTCTTCAGATAATTAACCCCCAGAAGATTAATAACCCAGGATAAACCTAGTGTACTCCCTGTGTGGTTTATATCCATTTTTTATAGGTACTCCAGCCAACAGTTGGGCTACAGTTGTTGGCCGCTGCTGACATTACCAGTCCAGTATATGGCAGGTTTGAGATCTTCTTGAAGCTGTTACAACCGAGTCGAGTAAATCGAGGTCTAGCACTATGCTTGCCGCAGGTTCACACCTTCACACTTCCTCTTGAAAAACTTACAATTATTTACGTTTGTTCTAACTGTTAAACAATTCTTGGAAAAAGTGTTACACTTTGTGTGTCAGTGGCTGCTACTTATAGGTGAAGTTGTCACAGAGAATAACAGAGAATAAAAAAATACTATTGCTTTTAAATATTCTGAATAGGACGGACATCAACGAAATGTAATGCGTGCGACAACGCCCTTCTTATTTGGAGGAGAGAGGTTGCGTGAGAACGCTTCATTTCTTGCGTGCATTGACTGGAATTTTGGTATGATTGAAGCAAGAGGCCAATTTTATCTCGCAACATCAACGTGGAGATGGTAATGTCTGCATTTTTATATCAGTTATTACTGCCAGAGAGGTAAAAAGTTCGGCTCACGCTGGTGGCCACGATGGCCACGCCCGGAGATTTTATTATGCTACCCTCCTCCATGGCTGACCGCACTTGCTTGATCCTTCATACGCTGACATCTTGTTCGTTAACAACGCCGAAAAAGCCATGAAAAATTTGTAATTAAACTTCTGCTCCCTGACGAAGTCCATGCTGCTACTGTTCCTGCTGTTGTTGTTGTTGTTGTTGCTGCTGCTGCTGCTGCTGCTCCTGTCATTACTGCTCTTTGTTTTTTTAGTTATTTTAACAGCTGTTCTTGCTCCAGCATCTGCTGTTGCTGCTACTCGTGCTGTTGTTGCTTCTGCTGCTGTTGTTGCCGTTACTGCTGCTGCTGGTACTGTTGTTGCTGCTGCTACTGCTGTTGGTACTGTTGTTGATGTGAGCACGAAGAAGGGTGTCCAAATAACGTCTGCATGAAATGTCCATTATGTCGGACACCGCTACATAATGGACATTTCATGCAGACGTTATTTGGACACTGTTGTTGATACTGCTACTGCTACTGCTCCTAGTACTGGCGTTGCTGTTGATGCTGCTACTGCTGTTGTCCTCAGTACTGGTGTTCCTGATGTTGCTTGTAATGTTACTTGCACTTCTTTCCCCACTACAATATATATGTAAATTTGACGATCAATTATTTCAGTTTTTCTCAGTGTTGGCGTGCGTCTTATCCTCACTCCTGAAATGATCTGTTTTTATCTATGTCGTGAAAATGACGTGCTTTTCCTTGTCGTTAAACTGACGTATTTTTTCTCCATCTAGATAAAGCTTTTGTCTCTATCACATTAAAACAATGCGTTTTTTCCTGTATAGTTTAAAACATTTTTATTTCCCCTCAACATGGTTATATCGTTAAGATGACTCAGTTATCGTAATGTTGTCAGAATGATCGCAGGGTGCGAGGGTGGGTGGGTGTTCAGTCTGTGTGTTCAGTCTTCTACTGTGAAATAGCTAATAACTTTTATATGAAGAATATACCGCATTGAAAAACAAAAACACCTCCGCTTATTCGTGTGTTTATGCGCGCGTCTTCAGACCAAACCATCTTAACAACCTCTTTCGTAACTATTTCCTCTAAAGATGTGTGTAAACATGAGAGAACGACCAGGTATTTCTGCATTGTTACTGTGGTATTTTTTGGTTCAAATATACGGACATGCTTTTTGTTGTGGCTCTTCCAATTTTGTTATGAATAAGGAGCGTAAAGTATGCTTTATTATTCACGAAAGGGCAATCGTAACTGGAGGCAGTGGAAACATCTTGTGTGGGGTTAATATCTAATAGAGTGAAGCGGTAGGAATGATGGAATTTAAAGAGAGGAGGAGGAACTAGTAATGTCGTTTGGTCATGATGAAAGGATGGAGCAACGCAGGTTGCATAAATCTGGGGGATGGGTGGAAATGTAGGGAGGCGCTCTAATAATTGTTGGTAAGAGCAGGTGAAAAATTTGAGAGTTTCGGGTTTCAGGATCCAGCGGGAGTGAGTGGACACGAGTGCCATCGACGAGTTGACGCGTTTCCGGAGTGTGAACAAAGCTACGTATATCCAGTTAGCCGAGCATAAGTTCCTAAGGTGGGAAATACTATCTGCCCTTTGCAAGACAATTGAGGATGCTGTAGTTCAGAGAACTATCACTGCCCTCTGTGAGAACACTGTTGTTACTTTGTAAACACTGTTGATACTGTGAGAACACTGTTGTTACTGTGTAAACACTGTTGATACTGTGAGAACACTGTTGTTACTGTATAAACACTGTTGATACTGTGAGAACACTGTTGATACTGTGAGAACACTGTTGTTACTGTGAGAACACTGTGATGGTAGAGGTGTTTTCGTCTCTGAATCACCTTGCTTTAATGATTAGAGACCATTGTGTTAAAACTCGCTTTTCCCCTCTCCTATCAAGTGTCGACCTCACCGTCACTGGTGGCTCTATAAGACACAAACAACCTAGAAAAAGAACGAGGGCGGTGTGGGAGGCGTAATTACAGTAACTAAAATTATCGCCCAAATATTGCATCACGCCCTAAAATATAGACGGGTGAGGAGGGTGTGCGCTGACAGCTGGCTGTCAGGGGCAAGCATAGACTGCTTCTTTAGGAGGTAACGAACTTCTCCAACGTCACCAGGTAACTGTTGCTCTCTAGCTCCTGCATTCCAGCTTCTCTGATTCTCAAACCTGCAACCCTGGTGTATATATATATATATATATATATATATATATATATATATATATATATATATATATATATATATATATATATGTATATATGTATATATTATTAAGTTGTCGAGGAAGCTGTCATGTGTGTCATATGTCATATATCTCTCTCTCTATGTTCTCCGCTACCTATCTAAATCTATATTAAAAGTGTTGTTAGCTTGTCACTTGTAGCGTGGTAAGTAGCGCCTGGAGGTGCTACTTGCTACATGCCAACTGTCTGCCCCAGGCGTCACCCTGGGGCAGGGTGAGACGCAGAACAAGAGAGGGAGGCAGGGAGGAAGGGAGACAGGGAGGAATGAAGAGTAGAGGCAGGGAAGGAGAGAGAGGCGTGAGGAGAAGAATGGAGGTACGAAAGGAAGGTAGACAGAAATAAAAGAATGGAGAGAGGGACGGAAGTAAAGGAAAGAAGGGCATGAAAGAAGAATAAAGATGGAAACAGAAAGAGGGAGGCATGCAGAGAAGCAGAAAGGGAGAAGGAATAAAGAAAGGAAGAATATGAAGCAGAGTAGGAGAGATGGAGGAAGGCAGGGAGAGTGGAAGGCAGGGAGAGTGGAAGGCAGGGAGAGGAAGAGGAGGAAGGCAGAGAGTGGAAGCAGGGAGAGTGGAAGGAAGAGGAGAGTGAAGGCAGGGAGAGTGGAAGGCAGGGAGAGTGAAGGCAGGGAGAGTGGAAGAGGGAGAGGAAGGCAGGGAGAGTGGAAGGCAGGGAGAGTGGAAGGCAGGGAGAGTGGAAGCAGGAGAGTGGAAGCAGGAGAGTGGAAGGCAGGGAGAGTGGAAGGCAGGAGAGTGAAGCAGGAGAGAGTGGAAGGCAGGAGAGTGGAAGGCAGGGAGAGTGGAAGGCAGGAGAGTGGAAGGCAGGGAGAGTGGAAGGCAGAGAGGGAAGTAGAGAGAAGGCAAGGAGAGAAGTGGAAGGCAGGAGAGGGAAGAGGGAGAGGGAAGCAGGAGAGTGGAAGGCAGGGAGAGTGGAAGGCAGGAGAGTGGAAGCAGGAGAGTGGAAGGCAGGGAGAGTGGAAGGCAGGGAGAGTGGAAGCAGAGGGAAGAGAAGTGGAAGGCAGGAGAGTGGAAGGCAGGGAGAGTGGAAGGCAGGGAGAGTGGAAGGCAGGGAGAGTGGAAGGCAGGGAGAGTGGAAAGCAGGGAGAGTGGAAGGCAGGGAGAGTGGAAGGCAGGGAGAGTGGAAGGCAGGGAGAGTGGAAGGCAGGGAGAGTGGAAGGCAGGGAGAGTGGAAGGCAGGGAGAGTGGAAGGCAGGGAGAGTGGAAGGCAGGGAGAGTGGAAGGCAGGGAGAGTGGAAGGCAGGAGAGTGGAAGGCAGGAGAGTGAAGCAGGGAGAGTGGAAGGCAGGAGAGTGGAAGGCAGGGAGAGTGGAAGAGAAGGAAGGAGGAAGGAAGGCAGGGAGAGTAGAAGAGAGGGAGAGTGGAAGGCAGGGAGAGTGAAGGCAGGGAGAGTGAAGGAGAGTGGAAGGCAGGAGAGTGGAAGGCAGGAGGAAGTAGAAGAAGCAGAGAGTGGAAGGAGGGAAGAAGCAGGGAGAGTGGAAGGCAGGGAGAGTGAAGGAAGGGAGTGAAGAGGAAGTGGAAGGCAGGAGAGTGGAAGGCAGGAGAGTGGAAGGCAGGAGAGTGGAAGGCAGGAGAGTGAAGGCAGGGAGAGGGAAGGCAGGGAGAGTGGAAGGCAGGAGAGTGAAGCAGAGAGAAAGCAGAGAGTGAAGCAGGAGAGTGAAGCAGGAGAGTGAAGGCAGGAGAATGGAAGGCAGAGAGAGTGGATAACAGGAAGATAACAGGAGACTGCTGTATGCCCAGGTTATCTTTCTCCTCTAAATCGATTATCTTTACTTTATTCCTCTTATCTTAGAAAAAAAAATATATAATTACATTTCCTAAGAATTTAATGTATCCTAAAAATATAATTACATTCCGAATTTTTTTTTTCCCAAAATATATGATTCCAGTCCCTAAAAAAACGATGTTCCCTAAAAAAATTATTACGTTCCCTAAAACTATAACCAAATTCCCTAAAAAATATATATAACATTCCCTAGAAACTCCTGATTAACCTCTATGGACAAGGCGGGGAAGAGTTAATATCTTTATCTTTATTTACTACAAGTACATGTACATGGTATACAGGCCTAGCTGACATCAATGACATACTACTATATAGAAAGTCCCTTGTTATGCTGAGCATTTCGGGCAGATTAGGTCAGTGTCCTAGGATGCGACTCACACCAGTCGACTAACACCCAGGTACCCATTTTACTGATGGTGAACATAGACAACAGGTGTAAAGAAACACGCCCAATGTTTCTGCCCTGGCTGGGAATCGAACCCAGGCCCTCGCCGTGTGAAGCGAGAGCTTTAGCCACCAGACCACCAGAGCAAGATTTTTCCCTACTCAGTACGTGGTGGCGGGGAAAAGAGAGAGAGAGAGAGAGAGAGAGAGAGAGAGATTGTGTCACGTATATTACCATAATAAAAACATCAACTTGAGTGGGCAACGAGAGGGAAGTCATTGATGTAACCGCAACCTTTTTGAAGGTGACTCATGAGTGGGGTGCACATAAGTGGGGTACACATGAGTGAGGTGCACATGAGTGGGGTGCACATGAGTAGGGTGCACATGAGTGGGGTGTCCATGAGTGGGGTGCACATGAGTGGGGAGTCCATGAGTGGGGTGCACATGAGTGGGGTGTCCATGAGTGGGGTGCACATGAGTAGGGTGCACATGAGTGGGGTGCACATGAGTGGGGTGCACATGAGTGGGGTGCACATGAGTGGGGTGCACATGAGTGGGGTGAACCTACTTTCAGAGTAGCATGTGGCTACATAAAATGTCAGGTAGCTTGAGGATCAGGTGGTAGCCCCCTCGGCTCTAAACCAAATCACCCGAGTTCGATCCTGGGGCGAGTGGGAGGCGGGTGCAAATCTCTCGTATATCAGCTGTCCCTGTTCACCAAGCAGTGAACAGGTGACCTGAGTGTTAGCCTGAGTGTAGTTGGGGGAATCCTGGGAGGGAAAGGAGAGCAGGAGGAGATGGGGAGAGGGAAGGGGGGATTACGATATCTGGGCCAGCGAAGTGTTTTCGATACCTGGGGCTACGATACTGATTTCAGAGAAAACAGGGTCTTGCAAAAGTAAGGTTCGCTCTAATGAGGTTTGCAACACTTGGCCTCAGATCGGGCCTCGGGGGCGTTGACCCCCGAAACCCTCTCTAGGTAAATACGTAGTAACGATGTGCGGTAATATCGGACTTTCTGATAGCCTGGGCTAAGTAGTCGGTGGGTAAACGAACTGAAGGCATCACGTGTTCAAGGACGCACGTGTTCAAGGACGCACGTGTTCAAGGACGCACGTGTTCAAGGATGCACGTGCAGCCTGGTAATTTCTGGGTGGCAGACGGTAATCCTAAATGCGCTGCGATGTTATCGCGCGCGACGCGTGTAGAGGCGCCGCTGACACGAGCCGAACTGACTTCTGTGATCAAGAAGTCTCTCTCTCTCTCTCTCTGTCTCTCTCTCTCTCTCTCTCTCTCTCTCTCTCTCTCTCTCTCCTCGTGGTCTTTAAGAACTGCACCTTTACAAAACAAGTTTCATGATCTTAATATAAAAATAATAAAAAAAAATAATCATTCACTTCAATTCAAACTAGAATTCAGCAACATCAATCTCGCCTCCAAGCTGCAATGACAGCTGTCACCTGAGAGTGCAACACCTGTCATCTCCCCAAGCCGGTTCGTGAGCCGCTGCAGAAAAATTCTTATCGTCACCTGTGATCGCGAAATTCTGATTTATCGTCTCGTGAGATCGACAAAATCTCGGGACGTCGCTAAAATATATTGGCTATTAGTGATGGTTGGGGATTACGAGTGGGGGGGTGAGGTGGGGGTGTATTTGGATGGGAGGGGAGGGTTGTATATATATGGGGATGGGCAGGGGGGGGGACAGGAGCTGTCTCACCTGCCAGGGATTACCTGCCGTTGAATACTCAGTGATCAATCGAAGGGGGAGGGGGAGAGGGAGGGAGGAGGGAAGGGGTAGGACTTCCTCTCAGAGCGGCAGATTACTGTTGTCACTGCGAGGATAAATGGATTATTGATGGTGCTGGCAGTGACTGCTTCTCATTGCCCCCATCTACTTTCGCACGCCACTTTCATCTTCGTGCCCATGCCACTTCTTCCCCCTCTCCCTCTCCCCCTCCTCCTCCTCGCACCTCACCGTCCCTTCATCTCATTTACCCTTGATGGTGCTCGTCTTCGGCGTCAAGTCGTCTTGATAATAAACGCATACGTCGTTTTCATCTCTCATCATCACTCTTACACCTCACTGCCACCGTCACTTTCCCTACTTTCCTCTCCTCTCTCCACTTGCCACTTCCACTTTTCAGTGCTAAAACTTTCTCCATCTAGATTTCTTCTCATAACTTTTATTATTATTTATTTCCTTAAACAATTTGACTTTTTTATTGCTAAGTGTAAATAAAATTGTTATATTGCCATTTCCCTTTCAGCTTTTGTATGCATGACTGACCTTGTCTAAAAAGAGAAGTATCTTTATATATATATATATATATATTATATAATTTAGCCTCTATATATAAAAGAATATACAAAAGTTTTTGTTACATTTAGTAATGTATACAGGAGAAGGGGGTTACTAGCGCCTTGCTCTCAGCATTTTAGTCGACTCTTACGACACACAACATGTGGATGAAGACACGCAAAGTTCCAAGACACTAACTGAAAGAAAAGTTTCACCCTGAGAGGCTTCTTCAGTTCTCATCGACTTCTTACTCTCATATTTTTAGCATATTAGCTCTTTTATCAGGACTGAAAAAGTTATTCGTGAGTAAACGTTTCTCTAATAAAGAGCCTCAACTCTTCCCTCGTGTCCACTTCTAACCCTACTCCTTGATTTACATAATAAAGAAACGTATATTGAAAAATAATGACTATACATTCTCCACCTGGACCAGGACACATAGTGTTTTTGGTCACAAATCAACACAGTGTTTCTGGTCACAAATCAACACACAGTGTTTCTAGTCACAAATAAACACACAGTGTTTCTGGTCACAAATCAACACACAGTGTTTCTGGTCACAAATCAACACACAGTGTTTCTGGTCACAAATCAACAACGCCTCTGAAGAATTCTTAATCATTCCTGATATCGATTATTTTCTACAGCGAAAAATAAATTTTGAGGTCGCATGGGCTGTTAAGTTTACAATCCTTTTCGCACCTGGGTGTTAATTACGGAGCTGTGTTGGTTTCCCAGGCGCACGAAAACGTCCAGAAATTCTCCGTAATGGAAATTGACGATTACCTTTAGTTAACTTCTGCCACATCTTCTTGAGCTCGATATTCGGAAGGGTTCTGTAATTTTTTGAGTGGGGTATTTTGTCTATGTAAGAGTAGAGATGTTCATGTATCTCAAGACGCAAGAAAACTATTATTATTACATGCAGCTGTGAGAGTAGTTGAGAAATGTAATGATGTGTATGAAGAAATAAAGGAGACAAATTTTTGACAGAGACGGGAGGATGTCGACACATCAAAGAGATGTGTTGACATCGACGGTCCAAGACACTTCAGCCAGCTGTCAGCACATATGTGAATTAGTACGGCAACAAGCGAAGAAGTTTTCTGAAAGGAAACTGAACAACTATAAGGTACGGCATCAGCCAGGATGTAATGGCTACACAGGTGTTGGTGGCTTGGATAACACTATTATCCAGCGAGTCAGTTAGTCACCAGGGAAGCCTGTCCTCAGAGCCGGCTGTAAGTCCACAACTTGAAACCAATTACGTGTTTCAGGTGTGTTACCCAAAAATATTTAGTCCTTAATATGAGTTTTTAGGCAGGTGTATATTTTGTGTTGAAAACTTGTGATGGATCACAGCATAAGTAGAATAACACGTAAAAAAAATAATGTCACAAGAAAAAAACATAAAAGCTAGTTCTCAATCTAGCTTTAATTTTCCATATATTTTTTTAACTACTTCATCAACAGTTTCCCAGCAAGGAATGGTGACCTAAAAAAATTTCCCACTCCAAAACACAGGTTTTGAAGGAGCTCTGGCCTACCTGACCAGTTACTGATGGTAAATCTAGCTTTGTCCCTTCAAATTCACCTGTCAATGACCCTAAAATTCGAATGGGGATGACACACAATTTTTAGGAGAATCTCATACGAAAAACATCTTCCATGTTTGCTGGAAATTAACATTTCCAGAGGAAAGTTTTATGAATAATTCATCTCGGCTGTTACTAGTTCCCTGAGCAGCGAATGGTGTGGCGTTGTACCATGGTGTGCCGTTGTACCACTGAGTGGCGTTGTACCACTGAGTGGTGTTGCACCAACGTAATTGTTCTGGGACACTTGTGCCATCTCAAAGTAACCAGTTGTGTGTTGTTGAGATGAGGTAGAGGTGTAGACCAGGGTACACCAGAGGTGTAGACCAGGGTACACCAGAGGTGTAGACCAGGGTACACCAGAGGTGTAGACCAGGGTACACCAGAGGTGGAGACCAGGGTACACCAGAGGTGGAGACCAGGGCACACCAGAGGTGTAGACCAGGGCACATCAGAGGTGTAGACCAGGGCACACCAGAGGGTAGACCAGGGCACACTCAGAAGATGTTATCGTCCACATTAACACAAACCAGCTCGTAATTACTTTCCCAAACACGCTACAATACCGCTCAACCTTGTTATACCGGTCACCACCAATTCGCTCTCGCTATGCCGGACACAGTCAACTCGCTCTCTCTAATCCGAACTCCGTCCACCCGTTATTGCTACTCCGAACTCCTGTCATCTGCACATTGTTATTCTGTACTCCTGATGGTGGCTGTGGTAGGGTCTGTAGCCAAGTCTGTTATGGAATCTGTTTAAGGGTCTGTGGTAATAAGACAGAGACATCACGTGTTTTGAGTTTAAAGTGTTCCTTCCTAATAGATGTACATTGATTAAAAAAAGGGAGAATTACATTGCATGTACAGCTGCGGAAAAAAGTTCCTGTACACTCTCATGAGGGCAGAAATAATATCTGGCAACTCGGACGTAGCAAACAGAACAGTCAAGACTACGGTGCTCTTCACCAGCTCCAAGGCTGGGGGACTGATTACCTCAGTTCAACAATCTTCCCCTTATGCCTTTGGTTTTGTACTGATAAAGCCACTGGATGGCGAAACGTCTAGAAAGAAAGAAATACCAACACTCACCCATGAACAACTCATTCTACGAAAATTCACTGCTGGTGTAGATAAGCTTAAGTGTATGTTGTCTCACGAACTGAAAAAAAAAAAAAACTACACTCACCTGTAATGGAAAACAGTGGTATTCATCAATATTCTTCGCGTCGCTCCACCGCCAAAACCTGAATCTTCATGGAAAAATAATTTTAAAATAATTACTGGAAATATGTAATTTGGTTCTACACATGATCCGCCTCCTATATTTGGAGACACTTTATCACGATGGAGTTACCACAGCCTCATAACCAGGTGATGCTGGAGGCTGCGACAGGTCACAGTAATTCCTTCGTCATCTCCAGTGTTACAGGATTAATGCCTGGTATATATTAATGATTTTTCTTAGCAAATATTATTTCAAGTGCGAGGTTCACAACATAATATATTTACTTACTGCGCTGAAACCTAAAATCCTTAATAAAATGAACTTATCAGGTGGCTAGCAACACTTATTTTTTTTTCCAAGGGATTAAAGACTATAAAAAGAAACAGTAGAGGCAGAAGCAATGCATGTCTCAGAGAAATAAGATAATTTGAAATCAAATCTACCATCAGGAAGTTAAAAGATTAGCCCAAAAAGCTGCAACTCTGAACCTTAAAACTCAGCAAGGTAATTAAGCGCATTGTTGCATCTAGTTGGCATTACTTAGTGTATACAACGAGTTCCTGGTTACAAGCGGCTCCCCAGTTTCTCTTACGAATTATACTACACATCCCTTAAAGTCCGGGGGATGGAAGAGCAGCAAATGTCCTTAAGGGCCTCTGCTCTTTGTCCTCCCAGAGCCATTTGGAAAAGGCTAAGAATTATACAAAATTAACCCGCACATAGAAGAGAGAAGCTTTTGTATGAGAGAAGCATATGTAAATAGTCCGACCTGGACCATTTACAAGTTACACTGACACACGAATGTGAGGAGCCAGTATATGTAGGAGAGGGGAGGGGAGAGGGACTGGACAAAGAGAGAAAGAAAGAAGGAAGTAGAGAAGTAGTGGAAGAGGTAATGCTAAGACTTATTAAGATCGTATTTTGTCACCTTAAGTTGTGTAAAGCATCGTTTCTGGGACATTTATTTAGATATATCTTTACTAAATAAAGGAAAATATAGGAAGAGCTAGAAGGAAATATGATCAAACATTGGGTTGGGTTGGTCTGGGCTTGTCTTGGCTGAGATGGGTTGGGTTGGGCTAGTCTGGGCTTGTCTTGGCTGAGATGGGTTGGGTTGGGCTGGTCTGGGCTTGTCTTGGCTGAGATGGGTTGGGTTGGGCTGGTCTGGGCTTGTCTTGGCTGAGATGGGTTGGGTTGGGCTGGTCTGGGCTTGTCTTGGCTGAGATGGGTTGGGTTGGGCTGGTCTGGGCTTGTCTTGGATGAGATGGGTTGGGTTGGGCTGGTCTGGGCTTGTCTTGGCTGAGATGGGTTAGATTGGGCTAGTCTGGGCTTGTCTTGGCTGAGATGGGTTGGATTGGGCTGGTCTGGGCTTGTCTTGGCTCAGATGGGCTGGTCTGGGCTTGTCTTGGCTGAGATGGGTTAGATTGGGCTGGTCTGGGCTTATCTTGGCTGAGATGGGTTGGGTTGGGCTGGTCTGGGCTTGTCTTGGCTGAGATGGGATGGGTTGGGCTGGTCTGGGCTTGTCTTGGGTGAGATGGGTTGGGTTGGGCTGGTCTGGGCTTGTCTTAGCTGAGATTGGTTGGATTTAGCTGGTCTGGGCTTGTCTTGGCTGAGATGGGTTGGATTGGGCTGGTCTGGGCTTGTCTTGGCTGAGATGGGTTGGGTTGGGCTAGTCTGGGCTTGTCTTGGCTGAGATGGGTTAGATTGGGCTGGTCTGGGCTTATCTTGGGTGAGATGGGTTGGGTTGGGCTGGTCTGGGCTTGTCTTGGGTGAGATGGGTTGGGTTGAGCTGGTCTGGGCTTGTCTTGGCTGAGATGGGTTGGATTGGGCTGGTCTGGGCTTGTCTTGGCTGAGATGGGTTGGGCTGGGCTGGTCTGGGCTTGTCTTGGCTGAGATGGGTTAGATTGGGCTGGTCTGGGCTTATCTTGGGTGAGATGGGTTGGGTTGGGCTGGTCTGGGCTTGTCTTGGCTGAGATGGGTTCGGTTGAGCTGGTCTGGTCTTGTCTTGGCTGAGATGGGTTGGATTGGGCTGGTCTGGGCTTGTCTTGGCTGAGATGGGTTGGATTGGGCTGGTCTGGGCTTGTCTTGGCTGAGATGGGTTGGGCTTGGCTGGTCTGGGCTTGTCTTGGCTGAGATGGGTTGGGTTGAGCTGGTCTGGGCTTGTCTTGGGTGAGATGGGTTGGGTTGAGCTGGTCTGGGCTTGTCTTGGGTGAGATGGGTTGGGTTGAGCTGGTCTGGGCTTGTCTTGGCTGAGATGGGTTGGGTTGGGCTGGTCTGGGCTTATCTTGGCTGAGATGGGTTGGGTTGGGCTGGTCTGGGCTTATCTTGGCTGAGATGGGTTGGGTTGAGCTGGTCTGGGCTTGTCTTGGCTGAGATGGGTTGGATTGAGCTGGTCTGGGCTTATCTTGGCTGAGATGGGTTGGGTTGAGCTGGTCTGGGCTTGTCTTGGCTGAGATGGGTTGGATTGAGCTGGTCTGGGCTTGTCTTGGCTGAGATGGGTTGGGTTGAGCTGGTCTGGGTTTGTCTTGGCTGAGATGGGTTGGGTTGAGCTGGTCTGGGTTTGTCTTGGCTGAGATGGGTTGGGTTGGGCTGGTCTGGGCTTGTCTTGACTGAGATGGGTTGGGTTGAGCTGGTCTGGGTTTGTCTTGGCTGTGATGGGTTGGGTTGAGCTGGTCTGGGCTTGTCTTGGCTGAGATGGGTTGGGTTGAGCTGGTCTGGGCTTGTCTTGGCTGAGATGGGTTGGGTTGAGCTGGTCTGGGCTTGTCTTGGCTGAGATGGGTTGGGTTGAGCTGGTCTGGGCTTGTCTTGGGTGAGATGGGTTGGGTTGAGCTGGTCTGGGCTTGTCTTGGCTGAGATGGGTTGGGTTGGGCTGGTCTGGGCTTGTCTTGGCTTAGATGGGTTAGGTTGAGCTGGTCTGGGCTTGTCCTGGCTGAGATGGGTTGGGTTGGGCTGGTCTGGGCTTATCTTGGCTGAGATGGGTTGGGTTGGGCTGGTCTGGGCTTATCTTGGCTGAGATGGGTTGGGTTGAGCTGGTCTTGGCTTGTCTTGGCTGAGATGGGTTGGATTGAGCTGGTCTGGGCTTGTCTTGGCTGAGATGGGTTGGGTTGAGCTGGTCTGGGCTTGTCTTGGCTGAGATGGGTTGGATTGAGCTGGTCTGGGCTTGTCTTGGCTGAGATGGGTTGGGTTGAGCTGGTCTGGGTTTGTCTTGGCTGAGATAGGTTGGGTTGGGCTGGTCTGGGCTTGTCTTGACTGAGATGGGTTGGGTTGAGCTGGTCTGGGTTTGTCTTGGCTGTGATGGGTTGGGTTGAGCTGGTCTGGGCTTGTCTTGGGTGAGATGGGTTGGGTTGAGCTGGTCTGGGCTTGTCTTGGCTGAGATGGGTTGGGTTGGGCTGGTCTGGGCTTATCTTGGCTGAGATGGGTTGGGTTAAGCTGGTCTGGGCTTGTCATGGGTGAGATGGGTTGGGTTGAGCTGGTCTGGGCTTGTCTTGGCTGAGATGGGTTGGGTTGGGCTGGTCTGGGCTTGTCTTGGCTGAGATGGGTTGGGTTGAGCTGGTCTGGGCTTGTCTTGGCTGAGATGTGTTGGGTTGGGCTGGTCTGGGCTTATCTTGGCTGAGATGGGTTGGGTTGGGCTGGTCTGGGCTTATCTTGGCTGAGATGGGTTGGGTTGAGCTGGTCTTGGCTTGTCTTGGCTGAGATGGGTTGGATTGAGCTGGTCTGGGCTTATCTTGGCTGAGATGGGTTGGGTTGAGCTGGTCTGGGCTTGTCTTGGCTGAGATGGGTTGGATTGAGCTGGTCTGGGCTTGTCTTGGCTGAGATGGGTTGGGTTGAGCTGGTCTGGGTTTGTCTTGGCTGAGATAGGTTGGGTTGGGCTGGTCTGGGCTTGTCTTGACTGAGATGGGTTGGGTTGAGCTGGTCTGGGTTTGTCTTGGCTGTGATGGGTTGGGTTGAGCTGGTCTGGGCTTGTCTTGGCTGAGATGGGTTGGGTTGAGCTGGTCTGGGCTTGTCTTGGCTGAGATGGGTTGGGTTGAGCTGGTCTGGGCTTGTCTTGGCTGAGATGGGTTGGGTTGAGCTGGTCTGGGCTTGTCTTGGGTGAGATGGGTTGGGTTGAGCTGGTCTGGGCTTGTCTTGGCTGAGATGGGTTGGGTTGGGCTGGTCTGGGCTTGTCTTGGCTGTGATGGGATATGGTGCGCTGTGCTGACCGGAGTGTATCTTCCGGACTACAGTATTATTCTCCAACATAATGTCCATCAAGAGACGATCAATATAGCTACTTAACTGACAGCTTCGGCTGAGTAATTCTATATTAGATTCAAGTCTGCTTTCACACTGAGTATGCACCACGTGACCTGCCCCAATGTTGTCTTCCTCTCGTGAACGTAATACAGGACTTAGCAAGACGACTCATCTGGATCTCCGACTAACGCTAACTAGATCTGCGGTATCAACAGAACCATTAACACTGGGCCCTTCAAGGGATGGGGGAAATGACAATAGCGAAGTGCTCTTGTTCCAAGGACAGGAGCTACTCTTCCATTCCTTTGATTAAACCCGTATGGGTTTACTGCTTCTCCAAGTACACCTTAATTCAACACTGGGGATATATGAGTAACTGTACTAATTTGAACAAGGGCAATGTATTTAAGGCCCTTAACCTGTCTCAACTTGGTAAACAGACAGAGTGCAGCTATTATACCACAAGATGGATGGCGAAAATCTTTTTGTTGGTGTTTTGAGAAAAGCTCCGCCATGGTTGTGCACCGGAGGAAGACACCTCTGTCGCATCGCTAAAAGTAGCCACTCGCTACAACACCTTTGCATACAGCCACTTGCAACAACCTACCGCGTTCCAGCTATACAATCAACAAGGCCCTAATTGGCGCCCTGCAATTATTCCAGTCCCAGACTCAGGGTCGAGATCACCGGGAATAGAAACAACACCTCCACTTACGCACCATAGATAACTCAGAGGAGCCACTGACTAATTCCATGTCAGAACGTAGTTTCCTGACGAAGAAAACACCAAGCAGACTCTACATTAATGCTCATGTATACCTCACCTGATTGGAATCTAAATGATGCAGTCACAACAAAAAAGACTCGGGAAATACAATCATTGTCAGAAAATGAATGCTCTGCCTTACAGCTGGTTTAATCTTAACCCTTAATTTATATACAAATGTTGCTTAGACTAAAATAAAAATATATACAATCACTTTCTAGAAATGCAATTGCTAGAGGCCAGACTTTCAGTTAGTTTGAGGTAACATAACAGTTCTTAGCTAGTCCAATGTATAGTAGAAAATCTTATCTTTAATACTGTTGACCCCGTACTTTGAGTGTTAGTAATAAAGAGAGAGAGAGAGAGAGAGAGAGAGAGAGAGAGAGAGAGAGAGAGAGAAAGAAAGAGAGAGAGAAAAAAAAAATAAGATCTAAGGATTGTCGGAGAAGGTCCAAGTTATACTGGGTGTTTCACTCGTAGGAGGCCCCGAGTTATCGTTTACCACAGACATCATATACAAACAAGACGGTTGCAACTACTGGAGTACCAACTTGGGGCCTCCTACGAGTGATACACCCTGTAGAAACACTGGTATCATGTTATAAGTTGAAACGACAGTGCTCTCTCTCAGTCCCTTGTTGGACTCTTGTGAGATGGAGTTTAGGACAGGTTGAGCAGAGCAGAGCAGAGCAGAGCAGTGTCCACAACAGTGAGAGTCCGTGGTCTAAGCTTGGCTAGTTTTCACAGTTGAATTTGAGTAGAATATTCATCAGACTACTTACCACAGCCAAGTAATCTTTCTCAGGTGAGCAAATCGTTCTTTTATGGTGAAGCAAACACTGGTCACTCTCAGGTCAACCAAGTTTACACTGGGTCAATTGAGGTCACGAGAGGTCACGTGGAATAACCAAAGATACAAAAGATACTTAAATATTAAAAAAACGTCATGTAAAAATGGAATTCACGAGATAAGAGACTATAAGATTGCGAGACAATTGGACTCGTTATCAAAATAAATTTGAAAATTGTTCCCAAGGTTTATCAGCATCTTCTTAGAAGTCTATGGAAAGTTATCGAGGGATCGAAAGGTCAGTCAAGCGTCAGAAAGGGTCATCTGCGGAATGGGAAAGTGGTGTGATGAGTGAGGTGACCCAAGAGGGTTGAAGAAAGCACGGAGGATCTTGAGATGTTTATCCTGACAAGACGGTAGCAGCTACCGTCGTGAGTGTAGGCAGTGGTCCTGACCTCAGGAGGGATCGTTTTTTTGGTCTTGTGATGACCGGTTTAACAACCTGTCCTCCTAAAAACTATGGCACACTTTAGCATGCAGTTTTTATAGTTAAGTAGAGTTAGGTTAAGGTAGGTTAGATATAGTTAGGTTAGATTAGGTTTAGTTAAGTAAGGCTAGTTTACGTTAGGTTAGATTAGAATGGTTTAGGTTAGGTTACAACGGAAAAACTTTAAATAAAAAAACCGATAAAATAGTCTACCTTGAGAATAGAAAACGGGAATCCACTGTGCTCAGCTCATGTAACTATGTCACATTTCAACTGTTGAAGACTCCGTCAACAGCCATGATGTCTGAAATTAAGAGGACGAATTACGTTTAGTGACGCCTTTGGGCCCATGGCGGGGCGCGGCGAGAAGCAACCGCTGGCGGCGTGTGCTGTTATAACCGGTAGTATGTATTAACAAGCTCACGTGCCAGCCAAGCTAACATGTTAATGTAACAGCCGAGCTAGCATGCTAATGTGACAGTCAGTCGACCTATTGGGTGCTACGACAGAGCTACGTCTGGCTTACAGGTGGGTCTCAGTGGCCTCTGCGAGAGCCCAGGTATGGGACCACTTCACAAAAGCACCCGTCAATTAAGATACCTCCCCTTTCACCCATCCCCAACACTCACGTCACCAGCATGAATAATTTACCCCTGGGATGCATGACTGAGCTCCGGTTTAAGAAACAACAGTGAAAATACTATCCAGACTGTAAACTGCAATCCCCCCCTGTACAATTCTCCACACAGGGCGGGTAAGTGCCGGGAGAGTGGATGAAATGGGGCCATAACTCGGCAGTTTCACATCTGTTTCTCCTGCTGTGGAGAGGACGTTAAAGGCTTTAAGTGTTCATTAAGTGTAAATAGTTGTCTTCCCAGGATACTGTCTTAATTTCGCCGAGGCTGAGACAATGGCAAGATTACATCTCACGATTATTAAGTCTGCCTCGACCAGATTCCTCCTGATGAAGGTCTACCAAGGAGAGAGAGGTCATTATCAACATCTATTTTTAATCAAGGTAAATAATGCAACACAGTTTATAGGCGGGCAGAATATGACATAAGTACATAAAAGGAAAAAGATAGAGAGCAATACAGATAGATAGATAGATAGATATATAGATAAATAGACAGATGGAAAGATAGGAAAAAGAGAGAGAGAGAGAGAGAGAGAGAGAGAGAGAGAGAGAGAGAGAGAGAGAGAGAGAGAGAGAGAGAGAGAGAGAGTATGTGTGTACTCACCTAGTTGTACTCACCTAGTTGTGGTTGCAGAGGTCGAGACATAGCTCCTGGCCCCGCCTCTTTACTGGCCGCTACTGGGTCACTCCTCTCCCTGCACCATGAGCTTCATCATACCTCTTCTTAAAGCTATGTATGGAACCTGCCTCCACTACATCGCTTCCCAAACTATTCCACTTCCCGACCACTCTGTGACTGAAGAAATACTTCCTAACATCTCTGTGATTCATCTGAGTCTTCAACTTCCAACTGTGTCCCCTTGTTGCTGTGTCCCATCTCTGGAACATTATGTCTCTGTCCACCTTGTCAATTCCTCTCAGTATCTTATATGTCGTTATCATGTCCTCCTATCTCTCCTGTCCTCCAGTGTCGTCAGGTCGATTTCCCTTAACCTCTCCTCGTAGGACATACCCCTTCGCTCCGGGACTAGTCTTGTTGCAAACCTTTGCACTTTCTCTAGTTTCTTTACGTGCTTGGCTAGGTGTGGGTTCCAAACTGGTGCTGCATACTCCAATATGGGCCTAACGTACACAGTGTACAGGGTCCTGAACGATTCGTTATTAAGATGTCGGAATGCTGTTCTTAGGTTTGGTAGGCGCCCGTATGCTGTGTGTGTGTGTGTGTGTGTGTGTGTGTGTGTGTGTGTGTGTGTGTGTGTGTGTGTGTAAGTTGTTATTCTCTATATAGGCTGGAATATATCTACAAGTTTTTAAGACTACACTGAGGTTAATTTACTGTTAATGTATTCCCAAAGAGTGATGAAACAGGAATGCTGAGTTCCCCCTGAGTCAGCGAGCAGAGACCTAAGAATGACCATACAGAAGAGGGATGCCTCGTGTGTATGCCTCGTTTGTATGCCTCGTGTGTATGCCTCGTGTGTATGCCTCGTGTGTATGCCTCGTGTGTATGCCTCGTGTGTATGCCTCGTGTGTATGCCTCGTGTGTATGCCTCGTGTGTATGAATAATGATTTTTTTTTTAAAGTCCTCAAACCCACACATGATCATCCTTGAGGCTCCTACTGCCACACCTAAGCCCTGAGGCTTTTTTAACCCTACATTATCATGCATATATTATAATCCTTGAGGCTCCTAAACTCATACATTATCATCCTTGAGGCTCCTAAACTCACCCATCCTTCAGGCTTTTAAACTCCCACATGATCATCTTCGAAGCTTCTAAACTCCCACATGATCTTCCCAGAGGCTTCCAAACTCACAGATTATCGTCTTTGGGTCTTCCTGCACCAAGACATTATCGTCCTTATGATTTCTTCAGCCACAGACTATCATCACCTCTTTTCCTAATACACCGAGACCCTTGTTTTTTTTTTCACCCATGAGGCTTGTAGAACCATCTAGTACAGCCTTAACCATTACATAAATTACACTCTAAGCGATTCTAGCTCATCTAAAGCCATTGTGAAATGAATAGTGAATACATCCACCGCACGTCCTCTCGTTCGACGGGATCAAACCCGTAAACCAGAGTTCATTTAAATTCCCGGAGTGTTAAACCCGGGCGAGGAAAAACACTGGAGAGTGACCATTTTCACCAGTTGTTCTTGTAGCGATGTAATGGCCTTTTTATTATCCTATTTGCATGATCCTATTTGCATTCTTTATAAACAAATACATATATTATTTTTACGACTGTCAATTAAGATTTTATTTTTATTGA
Organism: Cherax destructor; assembly: GCA_009830355.1. Taxonomy (NCBI): domain Eukaryota; kingdom Metazoa; phylum Arthropoda; class Malacostraca; order Decapoda; family Parastacidae; genus Cherax; species Cherax destructor. The sequence continues at coordinate 352,849 of WNWK01000017.1, forward strand.
CATTCGTCGGCTTCATATAACAAATTTATTAAAAGAAAAAGTTTCGTAAATAGTAACTAAAGATAAAAATATGGCAAATGTGACACATAATTATATAAAATGAGAAGTATTTCTCAGTAAAATATTCCCAGGTTTCTTCAGCCAACCGACTGGTTTGGTTTACTCCCCTGGCCGGTACGACAGTGTCGTACCTACTCTTGAATCCGTGTTCAGCAAAATTAGTTAACACAGTAATAGGTAATTCATCTTACGAATAAAAAGGTGATACCTTTTATGTTAAGGTTATGTAAGAGCACATTCACAAATTTAATAACATAGTTAATGAATTGGAATTGTTGAATAACTGGGAAACGCATCATCTGATCGGCTTCAAACGATTATCACTGGCTTGTTTTTCATAACAAGAAACATTGTACATAAGGGGGATTACCAATAGACCCCTGACTGTCTTCAAGCAGGCACTGGACAGGCACCTAAATTCAGTGCCTGGATGGACTGTGGTTCGTACTTCGGACTGCGTGCGGCCAGCAGTAACAGCCTGGCTGATCAGGCTCTGATTCACCATGAGGCCTGATCACAGACCAGGCCGTGGGGGCGTTGACCCCTGGAACTCTCTCCAGGTAAACTCCAGGTAAACTCCAGTCTTAACTGAATAAATTGGTTCTTAAGGAGTAACCAAGAAAAGAGTTTTCCGATCGGCTTCAAACCTTAATATACTGGTGCTTCTCACTTAGGTTTGCATTGATTTTATCCCGGGAAGTGTAGGTCCCAATCTGCCAGTTTTGTCGAAGAAACTTAGAAAATTGGAATACCAGTTTTCATGCGATAGCTCGTGAATGCCTCATCGGGTTCGCTTCAAACTTTTAAAGCTGATAACTCGAGAATGCAACTTTAGAGTGGTTTCAAACTTTCAAAGCCTGTTTATCTAGATGGAAGGTTCGAATTAATTTTGGAATCATAGGTGCCAATTTACCATTTTTATTGAAAACATTTGGGTACTATTTTCCATACTATTTTGAACGTCTCTTCTGATCAGCTTTAAATCTACAATGTTGATAGTTAACTGCATTAGAAACTCATGCCGCACTCTGCGCTATTCCTCCAGCGTGCATTGAGACAGAGGGATCTAGATTGATGAGAAATGAGGCTATCTTTCTTGGATCACGCAGCAATCAAAACACCTTAGGTTTAAGCTGCAGGTGTGAGTGAACGTGGCAACAGAGCAGGGCACCAGAGGAATCTCACCATAGAAGGCAGAGGTTAAAAAAAATCATATTATCTAACTTGACTCGTACAGCTTGGGCCCAACTTTTCAGAACAAGACGGCAATAAACTCTCAGGCTTCTTTTTTTTGTGACTTTGACACTAACACCTGTTTCCTGAAACCCATGCTTCCCGTCACGGCGACTGACCGACGGTTCTTTCAGCAGTTGCCGAGGTTTGCAAATTTCCTTTGATGATAACCTAAACGTCCTTGCCAGAAGCTGGATCCTGGTCTCTCATGACAGGTGACGATCCATCACAGTCTTCTCACTGCACATTTAGTGGGCGGTACCCTACTAACTGGACCCCTATGCCGAAACAGAGGAACCTGATTTCACAATTCACACATATGGTTCTTGAATTTCAGTAAGTGTTCTGCAAAGTTATTTTATTGAAGCCTAAAATCCAAGAAATAATTATATGACTCACTTGGGTTCTAAGACATTACTACTCAGAAATCATTTGAGTTTGCCCTCCGAGGAAGGGATACCTATGGAATATCTGCAGTCGCTTCAGGAGGTCACGCGGGCTGGTCCAAGACCAGGCCTCCTGGTTGCTGGTCTGAGAGGTCAGGATGATGGTGCCTGCCGCCCGAAGTCCACTATTTGCACCACAGTCTGGTTCCTCAGGAACTGACTGGAGACGCGTGTCTTTTTGGGCAATTAGCGTGCTGTGGGAGTGTGAGCTGGGAGTGTGAGCTGGGAGTGTGAGCTGGGAGTGTGAGCTGGGAGTGTGAGCTGGGAGTGTGAGCTGGGAGTGTGAGCTGGGAGTGTGAGCTGGGAGTGTGAGCTGGGAGTGTGAGCTGGGAGTGTGAGCTGGATAATACCTGCACTCAAGATCACTCCTCACGCCTACTAAAAGACAAAGACACGTGCCTAAAACCATGATCTAGAGTTCAACACTCTTCTTCAACTCAAAAATGTCATTATAGCAATAAGCAATATTAGCATTTTAAATATTTTGGAAAACATTATGGATATTATTATTATTATTATTATTATTATTATTATGCATTTTTATTATTAATAAACTAATGTGAAGGTACTAAACCCGCAAGGGTTACACTGCCTGGGACATGGGAGTTGGAGGGATATGAAGTTTGATAAGAGGAAAGGGAAGGGGGAAAATCCAATTCCTCGGAACAAGAACGCGTCGCCAGCACCAAGGATAGGCTGGATGAGCCTCTCGACTACACTAGGGTTATTAAGGCAGCACACATCCCTGCCACATAACCCTGCTACACATCCCTGCCACACAACCCTGCCACACAACCCTGCCACACATCCCTGCCACCCATCCCTGCCACACATCCCTGCCCCACAACCCTGCCACACAACCCTGCTACACATCCCTGACACATCCCTGCCACACAACCCTGCCACACAACCCTGCCACACAACCCTGCTACACAACCCTGCCACACAACCCTGCCACACAACCCTGCCACACATCCCTTCCACACAACCCTGCCACACAACCCTGCCACACAACCCTGACACACATCCCTGCCACACAACCCTGCCACACAACCCTGCCACACAACCCTGCCACACAACCCTGCCACACAACCCTGCCACACATCCCTGACACACATCCCTGCCACACAACCCTGCCACACAACCCTGCCACACAACCCTGCCACACATCCCTGCCACACAACCCTGCCACACAACCCTGCCACACATCCCTGCCACACAACCCTGCCACACAACCCTGTCCCACAACCCTGCCACACAACCCTGCCACACATCCCTGCCACACATCCCTGCCACACAACCCTGCCACACAACCCTGCCACACAACCCTGCCACACAACCCTGCCACACAACCCTGCACACATCCCTGCCACACAACCCTGCCACACAACCCTGCCACACATCCCTGTCACACAACCCTGCCACACATCCCTGCCACACAACCCTGCCACACATCCCTGCCATACAACCCTGCCACACAACCCTGCCACACATCCCTGCCACACATCCCTTCCACACAACCCTGCCACACAACCCTGCCACACAACCCTGCCACACATCCCTGCCACACAACCCTGCCACACATCCCTGCCATACAACCCTGCCACACAACCCTGCCACCCAACCCTGCCACACATCCCTGCCACACAACCCTGCCACAGGACATACACCTCTCTGTGTATGTCTCACAGGACATACAACTCTGTGTATGTCTCACAAGACATACACCTCTCTGTGTATGTCTCACAGGACATACACCTCTCTGTGTATGTCTCACAGGACATACACCTCTCTGTGTATGTCTCACAGGACATACACTTCTCTGTGTATGTCTCACAGGACATACACTTCTCTGTGTATGTCTCACAGGACATACACTTCTCTGTGTATGTCTCACAGGACATACACTTCTGTGTATGTCTCACAGGACATACACTTCTCTGTGTATGTCTCACAGGACATACACCTCTCTGTGTATGTCTCACAGGACATACACTCTCTGTGTATGTCTCACAGGACATACACCTCTCTGTGTATGTCTCACAGGACATACACTTCTCTGTGTATGTCTCACAGAACATACACTTCTCTGTGTATGTCTCACAAGACATACACTTCTCTGTGTATGTCTCACAGGACATACACCTCTCTGTGTATGTCTCACAAGACATACACCTCTCTGTGTATGTCTCACAGGACATACACCTCTCTGTGTATGTCTCACAGGACATACACTTCTCTGTGTATGTCTCACAGGACATACACTTCTCCGTGTATGTCTCACAGGACATACACCTCTCTGTGTATGTCTCACAGGACATACACTTCTCTGTGTATGTCTCACAGGACATATACCTCTCTGTGTGTATGTTGTGTGAGCACCTAGGTCGCTTCCCTTCACTCGTGAAGGGAACTCAGTACGCACAACGGACGAAGAAGAACGTGTTAAGTGATCACATATTCCGAGGTTCGTACTTGCTTAAAAATTAAAGGACAAAAAAGTGGTTATAAATTCGCATTACGAATTTTTCATAGTCAAAAAAAAAAAAAAGCCTTTTGTATTTAGTGTGTAAACGAATGTGAGAAAATGTGGAGAAAGTTACACAAGGGTAATATTTGATGTATATATTACGAGGCTAGAGTGTGTAAACCCCGGCAGGCAACCTTACGGTAGTGAGGGGCTCACACACACACACACACACACACACACACACACACACACACACACACACACACACACACACACACACACACACAAATTCTTCCATAAACATCGTCAATAAACAACATCCTTACCATCCTGACGTGTGGATGAGTCAGCAATGTTGTCCTCGAGAGATCGATGTTTTAGTTAGTCTCAAATCCATTCGGTAGTTAGCGTTTCATTCTTCTCTAGTTAGCTCCTCGCTCGCTCTTACGGCTCCTCTCCTATAATTCCATAGTGTTCTTTCGTTATCATGGGTTTTTCCATCATCACGCTAGTTCTCGTTCGTTGTTACAGGTTTGAATTTGGTCTAACTAGCTAGTTCTCGTTCGTTGTTATGGGCTACAAGATGGCTAGTCTCGCTCCTCGTTAGACGCAGTGACCCAAATCATCCTTCTTATTTCTGTCTACTTTCCCCCTCAATTCGTATTTTTGCTACTGGTAGTAAATCCCGCAAGACTTTATTTTTTTGTGGTCTACGTTAATCGCTTTACCTGAGAGTAAAGCTTATGTCTGGCCCTGGTTGCTGATGCAGGGAACATTCGGAAACGAGATGTTTTTCTGGTCGACAGTAACAATATATTTCTGGTGTTTTGATGGCATTTATGATTCCCAATTTTTCGAAATTATGAATGTGTGATGACATAAGACTGAGGGAGACTTAGCTCACGTTAGTCAAGTTCAGTGTAGCGAGCACCGCCACCACTAGTAGACCTCGCTAAGCACGTCAGCGAGACACAGTCGGACGAGAGCACCTAGCTACCGATTAAAATGTAATTGCAGACTGTTTGCTTGTTCCTCTTAGAAAACACTCGAGGCCTTCTCAAGTTAGAAAATTGAATAAAATCAGCATCAACTACATCCCAGGACGCCATAGATAGGCGAGTGGTGTATGCATCTGGTACCAGAGGATTGGAGGGTAGCCTGGTAATTGTCCACGAGAAAAACGCTGACCACTGGCATGATATAAAAGTGGCAAGCTCCTTGTCTGCCCAGCTCTTACCCCCCCAGTCACAGCCCTCACCAACACACCCCACCTCCTGCATCGCCTTCTACAGTCTGTGATCCTTACTGAGGGACCCATAAAGAAGTAACTGCAGCAGGAAGGCGGTCGGTAGCACCCTGCTGGGGTACCACACACACACATCGTTCCTATCTTCGGGGTCTACAGGTTAGGCACATCCTGTAATTTGGTGCGTCTTGTGCCGTGCGTCCAACTTGTGCCTCACCTCCTCACTAGTTTATTAAACACTAAGTGACAGGTTATCAGAACTAAATTTAACTGCTTGATACCAATATTTCCAGGGGAAAAAATAAATGATATTCACACCCTGGAAAAAGAGGTACGTTCCTAGACGGAAATATTCTGTTGAAGAAGTTATATTCGAATATTAGTATTTGGAAACCCCGGCCGACCCCCGATGGTAAAGGTTTAAGACACACCATTAGTCTCACGGACGAAGAGCTCAAAATACGGAGCATTACTTGAGATTTCCATACCAGCTGTCCATCCGCTCGCTGTTACTTGCCCCGAATGGATTATTGGAGAGAATGTTCCTGTGCGTACTGCTACTTACTGCTGAGACACAGACGCACATCTGACAGTGGCAAGTGTTCATACGACGCGACGATATGATGCAACCAGACGATACATGTGTTGCCACTATGGACGTGTTCAGGAGCCACATGAGTATACATGATCACACAATGACACACGTACACACGCGCGCGCACACACACACACACAGGAGAGATAGGGGAGACATGATAACGACATATAAAATACTGAGAGGAATTGACAAGGTTGACAGAGACAGAATGTTCCAGAGGTGGGACACAGTAACAAGGGGTCACAGTTGGAAGTTGAAGACTCAGATGAATCACAGGGATGTTATGAAGTGTTTCTTCAGTCACAGGATGAGCTCGTGGTTCACCCAAAGGTGCAGGGAGGCCAAAACCAAGTGTGCTAGGGAATGGAAGAAGTATAGAAGGCAAAGGACCTAGGAATTAAGGAGAGCAGTCGTAGAGCCAGAAACGAATATGCACAGGTAAGACTGGGAGGCCCGACGACATAGCAGGGAAAGCCAAATCTGACCCGAAACTGTTGTACAGCCACATCAGGAGGAGAACAGCAGTCAAGGACCAGGTGATCAGGCTAAAGAAGGAAGGAGGAGAGATCACAAGAAATGACCGCGAAGTGTGTGAGGAACTCAACAGGAGATTCAAAGAAGTGTTCACCGAGGAGACAGAAAGGACTCCAGAAAGACAGAGAGGTGGGGTACACCCCAAGTGTTGGACACAATACACGCAACAGAGGAAGAAGTGAAGAGGCTGCTGAGTGAGCTAGATACCTCAAAGGGTAAGGGGCCGGATCACATCTCTCCATGGGTCCTGAGAGAGGGAGCTGAGGCGCTATGTGTACCCCTAACAACAATATTTAACACATCTATCGAAACAGGGAGACTACCTGCGGTATGGAAGACAGCAAATGTAGTCCCAATCTTTAAAACATGAGACAGACACGAAGCACTTAACTATACACCAGTGTCACTGACATGTATAGTATGCAAAGTCGTGGAGAAGATTATCAGGAGAAGAGTGGTGGAACATCTAGAAAGAAATGAGCTTATTAACGGCAGTCAACACGGTTTCAGGGACGGGAAATTCTGTGTCACAAACCTACTGGAGTTCTATGACAGGGTGACAACAGTAAGACAAGAGAGAGAGGGGTGGGTAGATTGCATTTTCCTGGACTGTAAGAAGGCGTTTGACACGGTTCCACACAAGAGATTAGTGCAAAAGCTGGAGGACCAGGCAGGGATAACAGGGAAGGCACTCCAATGGATTAGGGAATACCTGTCAGGAAGACAGCAGCGAGTCATGGTTCGTGGCGAGGTGTCAGAGTGGGCGTCTGTGACGAGTGGGGTTCCACAAGGGTCAGTCCTAGGACCGGTGCTGTTTCTGGTATTTGTGAATGACATGACAGAAGGAATAACCTCCGAAGTGTCCCTTTTTGCAGATGATGTGAAGTTGATGAGAAGAATTCAATCGGACGAGGACCAGGCAGAACTACAAAGGGATCTGGACAGGCGGCAGGACTGGTCCAGGAATTGGCTCCTGGAGTTACACCCTACCAAGTGCATAGTCATGAAGATTGGGGAAGAGCAAAGAAGACCGCAGACGGAGTACAGTCTAGGGGGGGCCAGAGACTACAAACCTCACCCAAGGAAAAAGATCTTGGGGTGAGTATAACACCAGGCACATCTCCTGAGGCGCACATCAACCAAATAACTGCTGCAGCATACGGGCGCCTAGCAAACCTACGAACAGCATTTCGACATCTTAACAAGGAATCGTTCAGAATCCTGTACACTGTGTGCGTTAGGCCCATACTGGAGTATGCAGCACCAGTTTCGAACCCACATCTAGCGAAGCACATAAAGAAACTAGATAAAGTGCAAAGATTTGCAACACGACTAGTCCCGGAGCTAATGGGTATGTCCTACGAGGAGAGGTTAAGGGAAATCGACCTGACGACATTGGAGGACAGGAGAGTAAGGGAGGACATGATAACGACATATAAAATACTGAGAGGAATTGTCAAGGTGGACAGAGACAGAATGTTCCAGAGATGGGACACAGCAACAAGGGGGCACAGTTGGAAGTTGAAGACTCAGATGAATCACAGGGATGTTAGGAAGTATTTCTTCAGTCACAGAGTGGTCAGGAAGTGGAATAGCTTGGGAAGCGATGTAGTGGAGGCAGGATCCATTCATAGCTTTAATAAGAGGTATGATAAGGCTCATGGCTAAGGGAGAGAGACCCAGTAGCGGCCAGTGAAGAGGCGGGGCCAGGAGCTATGAATCGACCCCTGCAACCACAACTAGGTGAGTTCAACTAGGTGAGTACACACACACACACACACACACACTTAGCATTCACATGATAGATCGAAATTCAGATGGTAGCTGTCGAATATAAAGGTAATTTCAATACCTGAGACAACGGAAGGAACGGAAAGTGAACGCCTAGGTGTTCAGTCTATGTCCTTATGACTCAGCTGTAGTCTAAGGGACTGAACACCTTCATTCAAGACTGAACACCTTCATTCAAGACTGAACACCTTCATTCAAGACTGAACACCTTCATTCAAGACTGAACACCTTCATTCAAGGTTGAACACCTTCATTCAAGACCGAACACATTCATTCAAGGTTGAACACCTTCATTCAAGGTTGAACACCTTCATTCAAGACCGAACACATTCATTCAAAGTTGAACACCTTCGTTCAAGACTGAACACCTTCATTCAAGACTGAACACCTTCATTCAAGGCTGAACACCTTCATTCAAGACTGAACACCTTAATTCAAGGTTGAACACCTTCATTCAAGACTGAACACCTTCATTTAAGGTTGAACACCTTCATTTAAGACTGAACACCTTCATTCAAGACTGAACACCTTCATTCAAGGTTGAACACCTTCATTTAAGTCTGAACACCTTCATTCAAGACTGAACACCTTCATTCAAGGCTGAACACTCATTAAGGCTGAGGGACTGACCACCTCAAAATTACCTCTCCATTCCTTCCACTGCTTCCAGAATTAATAACACCTCTGTATTCGACTGAAGAAGCCTGCTGTGCAGGCGAAACGTTTCGGCAATAAATATACCCAAGTGGATCACCAACAAACGCCTAACTGTCTGTGGCGAATATGTTGGACTGCGGTCGGCGGACACTAACAGCTTGATCGATCAGCCCAGGAACCAGGAAGTCTGGTCTGGGACCGGGCCGAGGGGGTGATGGTCTCTAGGTAAACTCCAGGTGAACTCGAGGTGAGTATGTCGCCAATGATATAATTCCATCTAGGCATCATCATCCTAGACAGCATCATCCTAAGACAGCATCATCCTAAGCAGCAGCATCACCCTAGGCAGCATCACTAGCATCATCCCTGGTATACTAACAACCTAACACACTGAAGGAAGAGAAGATCTTACTTATTCAATTTACCCGTCACCCGAGGCTAAGTAACTTGTAACCTCATATAACACACAACAACATCAGGTCAGCTAACAGGTTTTAGAGTCAGGTCACGACAGAGGAAAACTGACAGGTTATTATCCCTTGGTGTCTAGTCTGAGGGAGATTATCATTACATCACTGGTGCACAATACTCTCTTCGTATACCATCTCTTTATGGTGTTGAAAAAGGCCATTTGTTGGCGACAGGTGTTCAAATGAAGTTACCCAGGTGTTGCAGATGCCTCTAATTCCTTGCCTGGGGGAGAACTATGCGTCGAGGTCCACCTCCAGGAAATGTGGGGGTAGATTACCTGAATTTACAGGTCATTTTGTGGTTTGTCATGTCAGGATGATTCTGATCTTACTTCATCATTATTGAAGTGCTCATTGTGAAGCACTGAGGCCCTGAGGTTCATTCAGAGCCTTGACTTGAAAGTAGATGGGGGAAAATTAGGTTCTATTTAGGGAAGGAGATGTAGTTGCAGTTCCTTAGATCAAGAGCCCTTCAGGAGCAGGAGCAATAAGGCATCCTCCTGGATGGGTTTCCTCCATCGTTGCGTCTGGTCAGGTAGAGTCAGGTCTTCCTCAATAATCTCGAGTCAGAAAGAGACAGGATCTATTCCTTCATAATATAATGTCAGGTCAGACAGACAGGTCCTCTTCCTCCTCCACCTCCTGAGCTAAGTCAGGTAGAGCTTTCATAGGTGGTATGTACGTGGGCGGAGCCATAGTGCAAGTAGTCCTGGTGTTTCAGTGTGCTCAGCCACTGTGAAGACCCCCTGAGGCAGCCGCTGTACAAGATGCTGAGTAGAGTGTGAGAGTAAAGTATTCTCAAGAGGATCCCACATAACACTGTTGAGACGAGCCAAGCATGATCATAAGGACGTCACAACACAGGTGAGACCAGCCACACACACTGACAAGGACGTCACAACACAGGTGAGACCAGCCACACACACACTGACAAGGACGTCACAACACAGGTGAGACCAGCCACACACACTGACAAGGACGTCACAACACAGGTGAGACCAGCCACACACACACTGACAAGGACGTCACAACACAGGTGAGACCAGCCACACACACTGACAAGGACGTCACAACACAGGTGAGACCAGCCACACACACTGACAAGGACGTCACAACACAGGTGAGACCAGCCACACACACTGACAAGGACGTCACAACACAGGTGAGACCAGCCACACACACTGACAAGGACGTCACAACACAGGTGAGACCAGCCACACACACACTGACAAGGACGTCACAACACAGGTGAGACCAGCCACACACACTGACAAGGACGTCACAACACAGGTGAGACCAGCCACACACACTGACAAGGACGTCACAACACAGGTGAGACCAGCCACACACACTGACAAGGACGTCACAACACAGGTGAGACCAGCCAAACACAATGACAAGGACGTCACAACACACTCAAAGTAGGGCTTTCTAACAGATTTCTCCAGCAAGGAGTGCATAATTTTCACTCACCTTTACTCTAGATTCGTTCGGTCGCCGGAGTTTTCATCCAAACTTTTCACCAGTGACTTTCTAAGATGATTCTCGGTACATGAAACTTAATACAAGTGTTGATAAGTGTAGGAGACGAGATTACACTGACTGGATTATTCACACACTAATTGAACATTGAAGAGTGCTGATGAGTTCCCCGTGTATTAATTACTAAGCCAGGGCGAGCCAGGCCAGAGCGAGCCAGGGTAAGCCAGGCTGAGCCAGTCTGTGTTTGGGTGAGCCATGCTGAGAGCTAAAGCTGGAGAAAGTTGACAGTACCATCTGTAGTACATGAGACGACGTTTCTGTTAGTGCTGGATAATTATTAAGACTAGGTTAGTCTAGGATGAACTAGAACGTTGTTGCGACTGTCCTCTCCACTCTGTGGTGCGGTTGTTCAGTTGTTCCATTGACGGTATTGTTCCATTCCTCGATATTGTTCCATCCATGGTATTGTTCCATCCACGGTACTGTTAGTCACGATGCTGTACCATCCAATTTGTTCCGTCCATGGTATTGTTCCATCCACAATATTGTTCCATCCATGATATTGTTATACCGTGTATGAAACAATACCGGGGATGGAACAATACCATGGCTGGAACAATACCGTGTATGAAACAATACCGGGGATGGAACAATACCATGGATGGAACAATACCGTGTATGAAACAATACCGTGAATGGAACAATACCATGGCTAGAACAATACCCTGGGTATTGTTCCATCCACGGTACTGTTCCAAGCAGTGTCAGCAACAAGCAGTGTCAGCAACAAGCAGTGTCAACAACAAGCAGTGTCAGCAACAAGCAGTGTCAGCAACAAGCAGTGTCAGCAACAAGCAGTGTCAGCAACAAGCAGTGTCAGCAACAAGCAGTGTCAGCAACAAGCAGTGTCAGCAACAAGCAGTGTCAGCAACAAGCAGTGTCAGCAACAAGCAGTGTCAGCAACAAGCAGTGTCAGCAACAAGCAGTGTCAGCAACAAGCAGTGTCAGCAACACTAGCTTATTGTCTTCAGGAAGACAGAAAACGCGAATATTCTATATGAATATCCCAGAGGAATATCCCGGAAAAATATTCTGTAGCACATCTTGCCGTGGAACAGAAATAATATCTTCTCTCAAGGTAGACAACAATAAGTGCTGGAACAATGGAACTAAGCGGCTCCGGTGTGACTCAACACCATTAGTACAATGGATTCAATACACCTTTGGAATCCTTTAAGACGAATTGGATCCCTCTCTTGTTGATTCTTTCAGAGGCGGAGAGACAGTCCACATTATGAATTGTTATACTTTTTGATGCGAGTCGGAATGAACAAAATACAGCCATGGTGGTCCATGTGACGGGCGGAGAGGCGTAGGGGTTTGTTTACAAGTTCACAGATCATCACGCCACACCACTAAGCGTCACCTAACTCCGTATCACCTAATGCAAGACAGCGCAACTTTGATTCCGCTACACCACACACCATCACACTACACCATACACCACCACCACCATCATCACCACCTCCACCACCACCATCACCACCACCACCACCACCACCACCCTGGTAACAAATGCGGCAGCAGAAGTTTGTTGGTAATGGACGAATTACGTCCCATTTTGGCGGTAATAATTTCGTTAAACAGTCGTCCGAAATGCAGATTGTTACGTCCTAGGGAGGGAGGAAGGGGGTAGGGGGGGGAGCGACGGAGGTAGGCAGGGAGGGAGCGACGGAGGTAGGCAGGGAGGGAGCGAGCGAGTGAAGGAGAGCGGGAGAGGAGCAGGGTGGGAGGGAGGAAGGGACATTGAGACGAAAGGTAGAAGGAACGAGAAATAAAAGGAAAAAAGAAAGAAAGAAAAGAACGGAGAATGGAGAATAGGATTTATTTGCTTTACTTGACAGTGAAGCAGAAGGAAAAGACGAGGACATAGAAGATGAAACATGTGTCTCCAGAACCTCAGTGATATTACACCTCTGATGACTACGTTATCATGGACAGCAGCAGTAAGTCCTCGAGCCTCGTTCACCACTAGACGATTAAGGGAGGAAGACGGTAGAGGGAAGCAGACAGTCAACTGGAGTTGAAAAATCAGTACGGGGAACCATAGAAGAAATCCACAATGTCAGAGATAACCCTGAAGGAGGCATACACGAAGCAGTCGAACGGGAGAATCAGTCAAGAGGTTTTCGAACCGTCAGCGTGATCAGTCAGTTGTCAGCGAGTATTGCTGGGAGTCCTGAGATGGTCATGTGTGAGTCTTGTGTGACCCAATGCACAAGCACATGAACATCATATCTCACAAATGACAGCAATGAAAGGACAGACAGGAACAATTCTCATTTGATAAAAAAAAAAAGAAAAACAGCCTGTTGGTCACTAATACAAACCCATGACTTTGCTAAGCACTCTCGCAAGACTTGAGTTAGATTCTGAAAACAACGAAAAAACGACCACTAGCTCCGATAGACTGAACAGTACTAAACTGCAGAAAGCGCAGAGGACCTTGCAACTCCTACATGGGCAGAAACTCAGAATACAGGAGTCCCTTTTGTGTTTGCTGGAAATGCAGTATAGCCAGTGTTGAATGTGAATAATAAAGGAATTTAAGGACTCTATAATGTGAATTCGCTTCCAGCACAGAATGATAGTTGTATAAAACTAGTACATAACACCGACAAGATGCGGAATTAGACACATGTGCAACATCTGGGTATCTTTACAAGATACCCAGATGTTGCACATGTGTCTAATACCTCACAGAATGATAGTACAACAGGTGATGAAGCGGACATGGTAAGTATGAAGGTAGCAGAAACGAAAAGAGCGTACAACTCTGCAGTGAAAATACCAAGCGGCTGCAGCAGCCAGCCTTGAATCACGCGAGCTGCGAAAAAAAGGCCGCGTACCCTGCTCCGTCAGAGGACTTTGAGCCATGTGTGTACACAGCAGTGGTATCAAAGTGTGATTGGAAATGATCACGGAAGAGCGAACAGGATTACAAAGCAGCAAAGTGAAACTTGTGGGACGGGAGAAGGAAATGGCAGACTTAGATCACAGTGAGGGGAAGAAGTAGAAGATTGGAAGAAGGGGAAGAGGAGACAGACACAGGTCTCTAATGGTCTGCAAAAGCTGAAGCGATGATGCACCCAATGAAAGCGAAGAGAGACAATGGTCATGTCAGCAATCTCACAGTGAGCGGATGTTTAGACTTCATATAAAGGGTTTCAGCCGGAGATGACCGATATGCCCCCAGATACAAACAATGATAATGAATTACCTCGAACGAAAAAAAAGGTAGCTTCGAAGTATACCTGGTCTCCAGCGTCATTCGTCCTTGTTCTTCGTCAAGACCAAGGACGAATGAAGAGGAAGAGTCAGTCCTACGGACCTCAAGGAAATACGAAACCTGAGTAAAATCATACTCGGCTGTCACAGCTTTTAAGGTGGAAATGTGATGGTTCCGCCTCATACGGCAGTTTGGCACCGCAGTAAAATAAGAAGAAAATAAGGAAGGGAAAGTAATAGCACTTATTTGGGAGTCAAAATTTGAAGCCGTGGGAAGAGGCATGATGCAACGATGCAATCAACAGTGCTAGCACAAGCAGTGACAAAACCAAATATATAGAGCAAGAACAAACGTGAATCTGTTGGTGGTAATTAGGAACAATATAGTCCTGAGCTCCCTTTTGCGTATACGTAAAGTAGAATACACTTTAATCCAGTTCTCGTGAGTAGATATAAAGCAGTCTAGAGTGGTGGCGGCTGTCGATGTTCAGTTGCTGATCACGGCAAGATCTCTGATCATTCAGGCTGTGGTGATCCCTCTAAGAGTTCCTTGACGAGGTGTGTGAGTTAATCAAATACCACTCGTGGCTGAGTGTGATACTGATATACCTTTATCAGCTGATTAATCTTTAAAATGTGCCATTTAGATGGTATAATCCACAAATAACCCGCACATAGGAAAGAGGAACTTACGACGACGTTTCGGTCTGACTTGAACCATTTACAAAGTCACCATCTTTTCAGATAGTATTATTAGTACTGGCAACCTTATAGTATCTTATATATTAGTTATCATTGTTAGAACCTTAGCTGTTTCAAAAAATATTTTAAGAATTTCGTAAACACCCCCAGTATCCAGTAAATATTTAACTTAAATCAATTCATGTATAAATTCCCTTATATCAGTTCCTAGAATCTATCCTATAAAAAAATACTAAGTTCTTCTTCTTTACGTACGAGTATATTCCTAAGTCTCAGCTAGTATACTAAATTCTTCTTCTCTACGTACGAGTATATTCCTAAGTCTCAGCTAGTATACTAAATTCTTCTTCTCTACGTACGAGTATATTCCTAAGTCTCAGCTAGTATACTAAATTCTTCTTTTCTACGTACGAGTATATTCCTAAGTCTCAGCTAGTATACTAAATTCTTCTTCTCTACGTACGAGTATATTCCTAAGTCTCAGCTAGTATACTAAATTCTTCTTCTCTACGTACGAGTATATTTCTAAGTCTCAGCTAGTTGCTAGTATACACCACAAACTACAAATATTTAATATTATGAAGCAAGTATTTCCCAGGGATTAATATTTGGTTGCAGATATTGATTATAGATTAATAGTAAGGAGCGTGTATTACTTAGGGATTAATTTTAGAGAGTAAGTATTGTTCGGGGATTATTCGTGCCAAAGTGCCGGGGTTTATAAGTGGTATAATTACTGAGACTATCAGTGAAGGTAACATGGGATACCTATAATTGCTCGGTATCCTTATAAGTAATGATTAATTATTGATTTCTTATCCCCTCGAAGAAGGTTCCTTGATGCTGGTGAGGGGGGCTCTTGATCTAAGGAGTTGGACAAGTGTTCCAGGCCCTTGAATCAAGCATGAATGCCTTCCAATTCCCCGAGGCACTGTATGGTCCCAGTGGGTTTAGTGCTTTCTCCGTGACTGTAATAATAATAATAATAATAATAATAATAATAATAATAATAATAATAATAATAATTTATTTCTTATAAATGGTTATAAGGCGAGAAATTATCTGAGTTCTTGCATTTCTCTCTTCCTCAATTTCCATTTCCTTAACTTATTCCATCACCGAGTTTTACTTCTCCTCGTTCACCTTTAACCTCTATCCCTTGGTTATCTTCCTCTTTGTTTTGCTCTTATCCTTCTCCTCCTCCTCTTCTGCATATTTTTATTGCTTTTCTCTTCTTAGGAGCCGGCGTCATTTACTTCCCACCCCTCCTCCTCCCCTCTCCCTCTCATCCTCCTCCCCTCTCCCTCTCCTCCTCCTCCCCCTCCCTCTCCTCCTCCTCCCCTCTCCCTCTCATCCTCCTCCCCTCTCCCTCTCCTCCTCCTCCTCCCTCCCTCTCCTCCTCCTCCCCTTCCCTCTCCTCCTCCTCCTTCCTCTCCCTCTCTTCCTCCTCCCCTTCCCTCTCCTCCTCCTCTTATTCCTCCTCCTTCATTATCTCATCCTTTCTTAAATCTACACTTCCCCACATCCACTTAAGACTAAATGACCGAGATAAATCTCGCCCCAATGACAGGGTTAATTTAGGCTGCAGTTCCCTTGTTGCTGTGACTCACCGTGCTAGAATAACCCAAAGACGAAAGCACATTCATCATCACTCGCACCCTAGCTCACAGCGCAGAAGGGCACTTCTGGTCACTTTACAACGATAACTTAACGAACAACAGTATCCCCACACGTACGTCCCACCTTGAAGACTCAACAAGTCCCACCTAGAAGACTCTGTACGTCCCACCTTGAAGACTCAGCAAGTCCCACCTTGAAGACTCAGCAAGTCCCACCTTGAAGACTCAGCAAGTCCACCTAGAAGACTCTGTACGTCCCACCTTGAAGACTCAGCAAGTCCCACCTTGAAGACTCAGCAAGTCCACCTAGAAGACTCTGTACGTCCCACCTTGAAGACTCAGCAAGTCCCACCTTGAAGACTCAGCAAGTCCACCTAGAAGACTCTGTACGTCCCACCTTGAAGACTCAGCAAGTCCCACCTTGAAGACTCAACAAGTCCCACCTTGAAGACTCAACAAGTCCCACCTTGAAGACTCAACAAGTCCCACCTTGAAGACTCAGCAAGTGCCACCTAGAAGACTCTGTACGTCCCACCTTGAAGACACAAGTCATTTAAACCGGTTTCCCCTGGGTTCTTTCATAGATATTATTACACTGGCTCTTCAACAGCGCATCCAATTCCAAATATCTTTCTCCTCCACCTCGATCTAACACGCTCCCATAATGATAATGTAGAATATCTATAATTCAAAATACCAAATAAAAAAAAAATCTAAGTAATAATATCTTTACTATTAAATGTCAATAATAATAAATTCTATAATAATGAATCTTATTAACAAAAAAACTTGCAATATAATCCGTACGAAAAATAATCTAAATAATTAGTGGAACTATCTGTTTTATTAACTGTTATAATATATATATATATATATATATATATATATATATATATATATATATATATATATGTTATGTTATTTTCCCTTATTATCATCAAGGTTCACCATGTACTAGCATAGGGTATTTACTTAAAAGGTCTTAGGGTAAAAGGAGGACAATATTAGGCTAAAAGATACTTACTCAGGTTTAGCTGCTGCATCTGAAAACTTAATTCCTTCACATTCCTTTTAAAGGTTATTTAAACCAACATTATAAAAATAGAGCTATATTAAGAAGTATATACATATAATATACAGGTCTCCACTCCTAAACATATAATCAGCCTTTCCCAAAGCACATGGCTCAGCTGCCACCTTCAACTCTCTCTTTCTCAACATTTCTTAATCCTCCAGTGTCTTGATACACTGAAGATCACAGAATGTCATGGTAACATCGATCTACAACCCTCCCTATTACCTTTTGGGCTCTCATTCAGCCCTGAAGCCAAGATAAGATAAGCACCAACAACAACAGCTCCCTCCAGCCGCCATTGTTCTCCAGGAAGGGATTGTGGGAAGCCAGCATCTCTCTAAGCTCCTCCCCCTCAAAACATCCACATCACTTTGCATCCTCTCAACATATCTTAAGTTATTACAATGAGACATGCAACTTAATATTATTACTTAATTAAATGTGTGCATTATTTATATAACCTATTATATTGAGAGATCAGGTAATTCAGCTTTTAAGTTTAAGGATGGCCAAGCCTTTTAACCCAACTAGCAGTACTCCCGATTAATTCAATATAATTAGGCATTCATATGTTAATTAATTACAACAATACATGCTGGGTTCCATAGCCCCCATAACAAGTCCATAATACCCCATAACACCCCCACCATTTTCAGAGGTGTGTATCTATCAGTGTGTGAACCCTGAGGGGGGATACTTTAATCCCCATTTTAGGGATTAAATTATCCCTGATTCGTAACATACTTCTCCAGAAATTACAAATGTAATCCTGAACCTTGATGAACTATTCCAAAAATACAGTTCAAGGCAAATTACGTCTGGAGCAGTGAATTACAAGAAATTTCATAATTAATAAGATAATGTTATTACTGTAACGACAAATATAAGAATTCCTGTTGATACTGTTGGTAGCTGGGGGTGTTGCTTAACAACAGCTATAGTTCCTGTGTTATATGTGGGTTTGATTCCCTGGCTTCCCAAGGTTTTGATATGGTCCTACGACGGAAACGCCGCTGTAAGGGCACGGAAAACAGGTAGTGCGTGTTAACTCCACCTCTGAGCGATGGTACCTGCATAACCAAAGAGAGTCGAAGCTGATGTTGATAAAGAGATGAATGGCCAGGATAAGAGCATTTGTGTCAACTGTTCTAATGAGGATATTTTTTTGTTTGCAGTCAATAGGTGCGCCATCAGTAGCGCGTGGGATCATCTTCGTGGTTGTCTGCGATGACAGGTATATAAAATCGGACGTTACTCCCATCGGTTAAGACTGCTGTGCCCGGATATGTTATGGATGAAACATAGGGGATGATATATTTAAAATAGGTCACCCTGGTTCATGTCAACTCTCATAAAAGTACACCAGTTCTAAGACACAATCTTGTTCAACTCTTGTATGAGTCCGTTCCTTGTTTGTTCCGTTCTCCCTTGAGTAGATATCATATACTGCAGATATCAGTTAGTAGATATCAGGTATCAACACACCGAGACTCTACCACCGTAATCACAAACAGCTGAGTATACAGACATACACATACTGACAGAAGTTCAAATTCCTTAACCATAAATGCATCTTATAAAAAAATTACGTTACTTGATTCCCAACCTCTTACGCAAACCATGAGACTATTATAACCGTACAAGACATCCACAGGCGAATAATCCGGTTGTCCACGCTCGTACAGTAACAGGCGCTAAGGTTTAACCGAATCATCCTCAAAGATCTAAGGAGGGTTCCTTGCACATAAGAAGATGCAAATGTTGACCGCAAGAGGTGTTCGCGCTGGAGGAGTCGTGCAGGGCGCAGGTGCAGCCTCTTCTCTCTCTCTCGCTGTCTCTTCTGTTTCAATAGCTTTGGTTCCGTTTCGTCGCTACGCTTTGCCATCTGAAGCGCTCGGCTTCGGTAATTTAAACCGGCGTTCTCACCGCCTCTCGTGATAGGGGTTAGGTGAGGACCGCAATGCGCGGTGCGGCAGGGGTATGCGTCTAACTATTAAATGTGTCGCGGCAGTGACTGGTGGAGACTGTGCTCACCGTAGTTGACCGCTCCAAACAAAAAAGAGTGACATGCGGTCATTTGTTATTACCCCCATTAGCTGTGAGGTTATTATCCTATTTTGTGTCATTACACCTGGCGTGGCTGGCCCACGCCAAGCTTGTCGTCGAAGCACACATTCCGAGGCCATATACATGCTAATTACCACTGACAAAGACTCGGCTTCTCAACCAGTAATAAAAGCTGTGTGGCTTGAATGGTCACCCGGGGAGGGGGAGGCAAGCCTGGTCCTTTAAAGAGTGGGGGAGGCAAGCCTGGTCATCCACAGAGTGAGGGAGGGAAGCCTCCTGTACGGGTAGGGGAAGGGAGGAAAGGGGGAATTAGAAAGACTAATCTTAGACGAAGAGGGTAGAAGAAAGTCCGGTCTGGGGCTAGCAGCCTTCAACAGTACAGAGGGTAGCAGCCTTCAACAGTACAGAGGGCAGCAGCCTTCAGCAATACAAGAGGCAGCAGCCTTCAACAATACAGAAGGCAGCTGCTTTCAACAATACAGAAGGCAGCAGCTTTCAACAATACAGAAGGCAGCAGCTTTCAACAATACAGAAGGAAGCAGCTTTCAACAATACAGAAGGCAGCAGCTTTCAACAATACAGAAGGCAGCAGCTTTCAACAATACAGAAGGCAGCAGCTTTCAACAATACAGAAGGCAGCAGCCTTCAACAATACAGAAAACAGCAGCTTTCAACAATACAGAAGGCAGCAGCTTTCAACAATACAGAAGGCAGCAGCTTTCAACAATACAGAAGGCAGCAGCTTTCAACAATACAGAAGGAAGCAGCTTTCAACAATACAGAAGGCAGCAGCCTTCAGCAATACATAAGGCAGCAGCCTTCAACAATAGAGAAGGCAGCAGCTTTCAACAATTCAGAAGGAAGCAGCTTTCAACAATACAGAAGGAAGCAGCTTTCAACAATACAGAAGGCAGCAGCCATCAACAATAGAGAAGGCAGCAGCTTTCAACAATACAGAAGGCAGCAGCTTTCAACAATACAGAAGGCAGCAGCTTTCAACAATACAGAAGGCAGCAGCTTTCAACAATACAGAAGGAAGCAGCCTTCAACAATACAGAAGGCAGCAGCCTTCAGCAATACATAAGGCAGCAGCCTTCAACAATAGAGAAGGCAGCAGCTTTCAACAATACAGAAGGAAGCAGCTTTCAACAATACAGAAGGAAGCAGCCTTCAACAATACAGAAGGAAGCAGCCTTCAACAATACAGAAGGCAGCAGCCTTCAACAATACAGAAGGCAGCAGCCTTCAACAATACAGAGGGCAGCAGCCTTCAACAATACAGAGGGCAGCAGTCTTCAACAATACAGAGGGCAGCAGTCTTCAACAATACAGAGGGCAGCAGCCTTCAACAATACAGAGGACAGCAGCCTTCAACAATACAGAGGGCAGCAGTCTTCAACAATACAGAGGGCAGCAGTCTTCAGCAATACAGAGGGCAGCAGTCTTCAACAATACAGAGGGCAGCAGTCTTCAACAATACAGAGGACAGCAGTCTTCAACAATACAGAGGGCAGCAGCCTTCAACAATACAGAGGACAGCAGTCTTCAACAATACAGAAGGCAGCAGCCTTCAACAATAGAGAAGGCAGCAGCTTTCAACAATTCAGAAGGAAGCAGCTTTCAACAATACAGAAGGAAGCAGCTTTCAACAATACAGAAGGCAGCAGCCATCAACAATAGAGAAGGCAGCAGCTTCAACAATACAGAAGGCAGCAGCTTTCAACAATACAGAAGGAGCAGCTTCAACAATACAGAAGGAGCAGCTCAACAATACAGAAGGAAGCAGTCTCAACAATACAGAAGGCAGCAGCCTTCAGCATACATAAGGCAGCAGCCTTCAACAATAGAGAGGACAGCAGTTTCACAATACAGATAGCAACAGCTTTCAAAATACAGAAGGAAGCAGTTCTTCAACAATACAGAAGGCACAGCCTTCAACAATACAGAAGGAAGCAGCCTTCAACAATGAGGGCAGCAGCTCTTCATCAATACAGAAGGGCAGCAGCCTTACAAACAGAGGGCAGCAGCCTTCAACAATACAGAGGCAGCAGTCTTCAACAATACAGAGGCAGCAGTCTTTAAATACAGAGGGCAGCTCTTCACAGTCAGAGGAGAGCAGTCTTCAACAATACAGAGGGCAGCAGTCTTCAACAATACAGAGGCAGCAGTCTTCAAATACAGAGGGCAGCAGTTCAACAATACAGAGGCAGCAGTCTTCAACAATACAGAGGACAGCAGTCTTCAACAATACAGAGGGCAGCAGCCTTCAACAATACAGAGGACAGCAGTCTTCAACAATACAGAAGGCAGCAGCCTTCAACAATAGAGAAGGCAGCAGCTTTCAACAATTCAGAAGGAAGCAGCTTTCAACAATACAGAAGGAAGCAGCTTTCAACAATACAGAAGGCAGCAGCCATCAACAATAGAGAAGGCAGCAGCTTTCAACAATACAGAAGGCAGCAGCTTTCAACAATACAGAAGGAAGCAGCTTTCAACAATACAGAAGGCAGCAGCTTTCAACAATACAGAAGGAAGCAGCCTTCAACAATACAGAAGGCAGCAGCCTTCAGCAATACATAAGGCAGCAGCCTTCAACAATACAGAGGACAGCAGTCTTCAACAATACAGTGGGCAGCAGCCTTCAAAAATACAGAGGACAGCAGTCTTCAACAATACAGAAGGCAGCAGCCTTCAACAATACAGAGATCAGCAGCCTTCAACAATACAGAGGGCAGCAGTCTTCAACAATACAGAGGGCAGCAGTCTTCAACAATACAGAGGGCAGCAGCCTTCAACAATACAGAGGACAGCAGCCTTCAACAATACAGAGGGCAGCAGTCTTTAACAATACAGAGGGCAGCAGTCTTCAGCAATACAGAGGGCAGCAGTCTTCAACAATACAGAGGGCAGCAGTCTTCAACAATACAGAGGACAGCAGTCTTCAACAATACAGAGGGCAGCAGCCTTCAACAATACAGAGGACAGCAGCCTTCAACAATACAGAAGGCAGCAGCCTTCAACAATACAGAAGTCAGCAGCCTTCAACAACACAGAGGGCAGCAGCCTTCAACAATACAGAGGGCAGCAGCCTTCAACAATACAGAGGGCAGCAGTCTTCAACAATACAGAGGGCAGCAGCCTTCAACAATACAGAGGACATCAGCCTTCAACAAAATCTTGAATGATACACTTAAGCAAAGTTAGGCCTCACTAATCATTGAGATAAACAATAAGTTACTGCCACATATGGTAACATCCTTTCTGTATACAAAGTGTTTGGAGTTATCATCTTAAAATATTTAGTAGTCTTTTTATTGTTTGGACCGGTCGTTTTTCTTTTTGCTCGTATTATTTCTTTTAACTAGCTTCTCATATTAGTTAATTTACGTTCGTATACTTCGCTTTTATGCGTTTTCCTTCCTGTCTCCTTGTTTATTGGGCTCTTTGTGACCCGCTCGTTTTCGTTCCCTCTGGGTAAGACTAGAGTTGTGGAAGGAGTATGTCTGTTGTCATGGATGTGTAGGGGGTATGCCTGTTATCAAAGAAATGTAGGGGTATGCCTGTTGTCAAGGAGGGGGTACGGGTATATCTGTTGTCATGGAGGTGCAGGGTGTATGTCTGTTATCAAAGAAGTGTAGAGGTATGCCTGTTGTTATGGAAGTGTTACGGCGTCTGTGGTCATTGAGGTATAATGAGTATGTCTGTTGTCATGAATGTGTAAGGGGTATGTCTGTTATCAAGAAGGTGTAAGGGGGTATGCCTGTTTTCAGGGAGGGGTGGGAGGTATGTCTGTTGTCATGGGGTGTAAGGGGTATGTCTGAAGTCGTATATTTTTCTCGCCTTAAAACTGTGTGTTTGGAAGTGTCTTCCACTACCTCATCTAAGTCGCTCTACTTCTTATCTACCCCGAGGCTGAAGTTCTTCTACCATCCCTGGAACTCATCTGTGACTAACCTTCACTTATTCCCCCATGTTCCCAATTCACGCCTTTCCAACTCTACCCCTGTCTGCCCTATCACGATCTCTGGTTATCTTGTACGATGTTGTCATGTCTCCCCTGGTTTTTCTTTCCCTTAAGATCAGTTTCTTTTAAGTTTGATGAAATGTGGGCTCCAGACAGATGCTTCATACTGTAAGGCAAGTCGTATATAGAATTTCAGTAGCCATTTGTTTGGCTGGAGTGTATTAAGACGGGATGAAGGTTGAGGACTGGTATTTGTATAATCAAATATCAAAAACCTTGCAACTAATTTATGAGTATCTGAGTGAATTATTTATTATATTCAAGACTAGAATCCAGGGTCTGAAAGCTGGTTGGGGTAATAATTATCATAATATACTACAACAAACAACAGCGACTACAGAGTAAAGCAGGAAGAATCTTGCTGAAGTAATAAGAAAAGGAAATGAACATCAAGATAACAATAATGAAATTACAATTGAAATAACAGAAATATAAAAAGGCTCATACTTTATCTAAAAAAGTGCAAAGAGAAACAAAGCCATGAGACACATATTGAGGTCTGGGAGCCAAGGCTGGAGTACCTCTGGATGCGAGGACGAAGAATGATAGTAAGGTGGGTGAGAATGTGAAGTCTAACCCCTGACCTAAGATGTGAGGTACAACATACAATAATAGTAAGATGTGGTGAATTTTAAAGCATGAGACTCTTCCATGAGCAGCCTCTCCCACCCAGACACCGTCGGTATATAGACTAACACAAGTAACTAGATCATTTCAACCAGGCTGGCACCAGAGCTGAGTGAATTAAAAGGGAAAACTAAAGGAATTTAAACTCTCTTCACAAAGAACAAAGTATCAGCGAGAGAGAGATTGTTCGTCATGGCAGAAACAAGGTTGCGAAGATGGAATCTGGAAGCCCAGACGAGACAAAGGTATATTAGGAAATATTAGGATAGTGAAAAAGAGGAGCGATTTGTGTGTGTGTGTGTGTGTGTGTGTGTGTGTGTGTGTGTGTGTGTGTGTGTGTGTGTGTGTGTGTGTGTGTGTGTGTGTGTGTGTGTGTGTGTGTGTGTGTGTGTGTGTGTGTGCACTGCCCACAGAATAAAAGGGAATACAAGAAACAGTTCACTTACGTAGCCATATCTTGTGTAAGAATCACAGAGCACCTACCATCGTTCAGGGAAACAAGTGGAGCCTTCCAGGTGGCTTATTCCCAGTGTGGGACCTAGTTGGTCTAGGGTGGTCTTGGTGTTATTACTGGACCATCACAAGCAAGAGTGATCTTGGTGTTATTACTGGACCATCACAAGCTTTAGTGGTCTTGGTGTTATTACTGGACCATCACAAGCAAGAGTGATCTTGGTGTTATTACTGGACCATCACAAGCAAGAGTGATCTTGGTGTTATTACTGGACCATCACAAGCAAGAGTGATCTTGGTGTTATTACTGGACCATCACAAGCAAGAATGATCTTGGTGTTATTACTGGACCATCACAAGCAAGAGTGATCTTGGTGTTATTACTGGACCATCACAAGCAAGAGTGATCTTGGTGTTATTACTGGACCATCACAAGCAGGAGTGATCTTGGTGTTATTACTGGACCATCACAAGCTTTAGTGGTCTTGGTGTTATTACTGGACCATCACAAGCAAGAGTGATCTTGGTGTTATTACTGGACCATCACAAGCAAGAGTGATCTTGGTGTTATTACTGGACCATAACAAGCAAGAGTGATCTTGGTGTTATTACTGGACCATCACAAGCAGGAGTGATCTTGGTGTTATTACTGGACCATCACAAGCTTTAGTGGTCTTGGTGTTATTACTGGACCATCACAAGCAAGAGTGATCTTGGTGTTATTACTGGACCATCACAAGCAGGAGTGATCTTGGTGTTATTACTGGACCATCACAAGCAGGAGTGATCTTGGTGTTATTACTGGACCATCACAAGCAAGAGTGATCTTGGTGTTATTACTAGACCATCACAAGCAGGAGTGATCTTGGTGTTATTACTGGACCATCACAAGCAAGAGTGGTCTTGGTGTTATTACTGGACCATCACAAGCAAGAGTGATCTTGGTGTTATTACTGGACCATCACAAGCAAGAGTGATCTTGGTGTTATTACTGGACCATCACAAGCAAGAGTGGTCTTGGTGTTATTACTGGACCATCACAAGCAGGAGTGATCTTGGTGTTATTACTGGACCATCACAAGCAAGAGTGATCTTGGTGTTATTACTGGACCATCACAAGCAGGAGTGATCTTAGTGTTATTACTGGACCATCACAAGCAAGAGTGGTCTTGGTGTTATTACTGGACCATCACAAGCAAGAGTGGTCTTGGTGTTATTACTGGACCATCACAAGCAAGAGTGATCTTGGTGTTATTACTGGACCATCACAAGCAAGAGTGGTCTTGGTGTTATTACTGGACCATCACAAGCAAGAGTGGTCTTGGTGTTATTACTGGACCATCACAAGCAAGAGTGATCTTGGTGTTATTACTGGACCATCACAAGCAAGAGTGATCTTGGTGTTATTACTGGACCATCACAAGCAAGAGTGGTCTTGGTGTTATTACTGGACCATCACAAGCAAGAGTGATCTTGGTGTTATTACTGGACCATCACAAGCAAGAGTGATCTTGGTGTTATTACTGGACCATCACAAGCAGGAGTGATCTTGGTGTTATTACTGGACCATCACAAGCAAGAGTGATCTTGGTGTTATTACTGGACCATCACAAGCAAGAGTGATCTTGGTGTTATTACTGGACCATCACAAGCAAGAGTGATCTTGGTGTTATTACTGGACCATCACAAGCAGGAGTGATCTTGGTGTTATTACTGGACCATCACAAGCAGGAGTGATCTTGGGTGTTATTGTGAAACCATCACAAGCAGGAACATCAGGGGGAGAGAAGTTTTCCTTTATGGAATGTACCTTCACCTGTCGGTAAATAATTATACAGCTAGGACGAAATAATTTAGGTGAGCTGACTGCCTCCACTCATTGTGGTCGTTCGTTCCTTTGTTCTGTCTCTCTGTCTGTCTGTCTGTCTCCAGGTAAAGTACATAACTTGCTCATTGCATTAAGTGGGTTAGGGGTAACACGTGCGGTCTTGCCTCTCTCCGTCGCCTCGATGGGTAGGATGACTTCGTAATTGATAATGGGCGCTCATTGGCCTCCGCAAAACCCACACTTGAGCGCTGGGGCGTGTGGCGCAGGGATACACACACACACAAAAAAAAGAAAGAAATACAAAAAGGTGTATACCAGGCATAGAAGAAGACATTCGGCAACGGTAAAGTTCGGAGCTAGAAACAAAACACGGTTCATTTGCATACCCGGCACAGAAGCTCGATAAACCTAATAATCACGTCATAAACTCTTTGATTATCTTTATTGCCACTCGCTAGGGGTTTGGGGCCCTAATCAGCCGTCCTTCTGGCTATCAACACCCAATTACTTTACTGAATTGCGTCTCACTTCGACCCCTTTTTTTCAGTCTCTGATGCTGACTCGTATTTCAATTGTCTAATAGATTCAACAGAATATTCATCGAGCTTCAAAAAAGGGCAACTCAGTCACTTTGTGTCATATAACCAGCGTTTATTAAGGCCCCATTGGAGACGAAGACTGGAAACGCGGGAGGAGTCAAGGACGAAGAAGCCCGCTGGTGATTGGCTCAATCAACAAGCAGGAAGCTGGAAGGTCAGTGATTGGACAACTTCGCTCTGTCATTGCCTCTGTCCCATTGTCCAGCCGGGCACCCTGGCGGACGCCTTGTCCGCTCTCTCTTTAGCTATTTCAAGCTTTACTGTCTAATATGAGGTGTACTTTATTACCGTGTTCCACGTCACAAACAATCTGATGACGTTACTGAGATATTTCTAACATATTTGTAACATTATTTATTCCTTAATAATGTGAGGAATCACGAAAGCGCTTGGAATTTCATTCTTCTCTTTCACTGTGGTCATTTTGCATATATACCATGGTGCTTTTTGAAGCTGCTATCTGCATCCCTTCCCACACCTTAATTCCCCTTCGCTTCCATGTCTTTCCCATCTCATTCAAACCTGCGCCTTTCTTTCTTTCCTTCCCTTCCCTTCCGTCGTCGTCTTCTACAAACCACCGCCTCTCTGCTCTCCCTCGCATAACCCATCTCGGGCTCCTCCCCACCCCCTCCCACCCTCCTTACATTGTTGCACGCACGACATAGACAAATAGCGAGCACTCTTTCTTCCCAGAGATCCTCGTTAATCCTACCCGTCTTGCTCAAGTGCTCACACTTAATCTGGCGCCTGCGATCTCTCACTTTATCTCCTTAAAGAGGCTCATACGATCTCTCTAAGTCCTAAAAGAGGCACAAGTGATCTCTCTCTCTCTCTCTCTCTCTCTCTCTCTCTCTCTCTCTCTCTTTAATTCATAAAACAATTCGTTAGTTAACTCCGGAGAACTGGAATTGATCCTTGAGTAATTTTCTTAGGTTTTGTTTAATTTGCTTCACGCATTTCTTTCGTCTGCCACCAACAATCTCAACAAAGTCGTCTAGTTATTTCTGATAAATTTTTTGAACGTTTCTGTCTCTTGCATATTTTTTCCCTTCAAACTGCGGATTTTTGGTCAAGGCATCTCTCAAAAATAGAATCTCTGACTAAGTTCTCTCTCGTTTCATATATGCCTATAAAATTAGACCTATCACTGATTCTGGAAGATCTAATCATCCCTTCACAATAAGACTTTCGTATAGTTTGCTGGAAGGACAAACTTTGGCCTACGCCTGGCGAACTTGTTTATAATTTAGTTAAAAATATATGTCGCTACATCTGTGAGCCAAGCTGAGTCTTCTCGCTACGCTTGTAAATCTTAGCTAAGGAATCTCACTGGAAATTGTTCCTCTGAGTCTCGCCGGTGCCAGCGAGGGAATACATTCCTAGAGGTGGGTATCCCTCAGTGTTTATACACTGAGAGTGTACTTAAATCCTTGACTGGTGGTGCCCAGGTTACAAGCAGTATCCAACCAGTATTGCAATCAGGTGAAGACTCGTGTAGTAAAACATGACCTCACTGGGACAATATTTCGATATAAAAAGAGATTTTTCCTCTTAGAGGGAAACTTTGTTAAAATAAAATGTTGCTTTTGCAACGCGTGTTTTCAGACTTCACAGTTAAGAAACCCACAGGTATCAGTGCGGTCTCAGTAGACCAACCACGGCGGTCTGATACATTTGTTTACATTAATCATTGCCGTGCTCCTCATCCACTCCTTCAT
This sequence comes from Cherax destructor, assembly GCA_009830355.1. Taxonomy (NCBI): domain Eukaryota; kingdom Metazoa; phylum Arthropoda; class Malacostraca; order Decapoda; family Parastacidae; genus Cherax; species Cherax destructor. The sequence continues at coordinate 381,836 of WNWK01000017.1, forward strand.
CATCGTCCTTTCTTTGGAACAGATTTCCGTTATCAAGATAAGATTACGGACCTGATAAGGATCTGGGCACCAAAGGACAGAAAATGATGTGTCATGACTTCTTTTATTCGGAGCGACGGGTGAGCAGAGGTTCAAGCCACGCTGGCTCACAAGGCAGATAATCTCCACTACAAGTTATTGAATTTTCACCTGTGAATCGCTCTTGTACACTTGCCCTGATGTCTGTAAACACAAGTTTTTATAAGTCTTCTCCTATCTAAACTATTTTCAAGAATTTTGATTAACTCTGGTGTCGTGAATGGTGGGACATGCGTGGTTTAGTAAAATAGCCTTGGTAAAAATAATATAAACTGCGTTTCTCATAATTTATTTAAATCAGATATGACACCGAAGGGAACAGTGTTCGTAGAAGAAATATATTAGATAATATTCAATGAATAACTGAGGAATTTCTGGCAGTGGTCACAGTGTGTCCTGGGCAGGACACACAAGTTGTCAATAATGGAATATAATCTCTATATTGAATTGAAAAAAGCCACAGGTAGGCGAAAAGTCATGTCACCTCTAGTCCTTCTGTCCGCCAGTGTCATCTGTCTGACTTCTCTTACCCTCTCCTCTTACCCTCTCCTCTTACCCTCTCCTCATTACCCTCTCCTCATTACCCTCTCCTCCTTACCCTCTCCTCTTACCCTCTCCTCATTACCCTCTCCTCATTACCCTCTCCTCTTACCCTCTCCTCATTATTATCGTTGGTAACGTCATCATTTCCTCAAATTTCTCGGCATGCTTGGCCAGGTGTGGCTTCCTTACTGGTGCTGCATGTATCAATATAAGGTATACAATATCGTGAGTGACTGCTCAGCTCAGGTGAAGGAAAGACAGTGTGCTGACCTAGTTTGCTCTACACATGTATTTATCTTCATTAATCTGGACATTACGCCTATACAACCAGTCATTCAGAATCAATAACTCCTTCAGCATCGACCAGAAATAGTCATTCTTGATGTAATGTTATTGTGTCTATTGTAGTGAGAGTGGCTTCCCATGTTCTCTGGTGATTTTTTATTATTATTATTATTAATATTATTATTATTATTATTATTATTATTATTATTATTATTATTATTATTATTATTATTATTATTATTATTATTATTATTATTATTATTATTTTTATTATTATTATTATTATTAATGTATCTTCAAAGGAGGACATTTCAGAGACTGTCCGATTTTTTTACTTTTTTTCATTCCTTCCTCCTACTTTTCATTGTTATTTTGCTTTTAACTCGAGAAAGTTTCACTCAGTCGACGTCAGAACTTCAGCGCGAGTGGTCGGTCACTACCACCAGATTCTGGCGACATGTGCAGGCACCCCATGACCTAAGTTACCGAGCACAAGACATTCACTACAGGTTCCTTTCAATTAGACGACGGCAGGGAATAAAATTTTGATTTGACCGTTTTATGTGTAGAATAGGGTGAAAATTTTGATTCCCAAGTACTCATGGTCTGAAGTGACCTATATCCTGCGGATCGTATCCTGCAGGCAATGTCCTCCCGAGCGCATCCTTCACACCTCCTACTATAGACACCGTCTTGAAGACAGTGTCTCCCTGGCAAGAAACGAACGGAGATTTCCCCACTACTAACACAAATGCTGCATCGTGCACACACGTGTTCTCACATTCTCACACGTGTTTTCACATTCTCACACGTGTTCTCACATACACGTGCTCTCTCGTGCTCATACTAGAGTCTGTTGACACGCACCATTCCCAACTCCCCCACCCCACCCACAACACCCCCCTCCAACAACACCCCCACCCTGGAACGCTCACAAGTTCATTGTTAGCGCAATAAGAAAAAAAAAACAATCTTAAGTACACCGTGATTTTTGCGTCCTGGGTTGTATACCGCGGCCGGCGGCGACTGCTCGCCTCGCGTTAATTCTGCGGCAACCAGTCACCACCTGGCTGTTAACCCCGTCACCACCTGGCTGTAAACTGCAAAATCCTGGAAGAATAAACCATGCAAAAATCCTTCTTTCGTCAGCTGTCCTGCATTGGTGAAAAGATCTTGATGCTGGTGAAGGGATCTTGATCTTGGTGAAGGGATCTTGGTAAAATGAACCAACCGTTGATGCCCTTTCATTTCCTTGGATCGAACCTCATTGTTACCCAGTCCGTATTTCCTGTATGACTCCTACAGATTTAGTGCTTCCACGTGAAAATAATAATGCAATCAGAACGTGACAATACTCACCTTTGTTAACCACCTGGTCAGTCTTTAATAACCACCTGGTCAGTCTTTAATAGCCACCTGGTCAGTCTTTAATAGCCACCTGGTCAGTCTTTACTAAACACCTGGTCAGTCTTTAATAATCACCTGGTCAGTCTTTAATAACCACCTGGTCAGTCTTTAATAGCCACCTGGTCAGTCTTTAATAACCACCTGGTCAGTCTTTAATAGCCACCTGGTCAGTCTTTAATAACCACTTGGTCAGTCTTTAATAGACACCTGGTCAGTCTTTAATAATCACCTGGTCAGTCTTTAATAATCACCTGGTTAGTCTTTAATAACCACCTGGTCAGTCTTTAATAGCCACCTGATCAGGTTTTAATAGCCACCTGGTCAGGCTTAGCCACCTGGTCAGGCTTTAATAGCCACCTGGTCAGTCTTTAACTCCCTGGTCAGTCTTTAATAACTAGGGCAGTACGCACACAGACACACACACACACACACTCTTCCACACATACTTTCCCACACACATATACACACACATAGATACAAACACACACAGATACAAACAAACAGACAGACAGACACACACACACACACACACACACACACACACACACACACACACACACACGAGGTATGATAAAGCTCATGGAGCAGGGAGAGGAGACCCAGTAGCGATCAGTGAAGAGGCGGAGCCAGGAGCTGAGTCTCGACCCCTGCAACCACAATTAGGTGAGTACACACACACACACACACATACACACAGACGGAGTACAGTCTAGAGGGCCAGAGACTACAAACCTCACTCAAGGAAAAGGATCTTGGGGTGAGTATAACACCAGGCACATCTCCTGAGTCGCACATCAACCAAATAACTGCTGCAGTATACAGACGCCTAGCAAACCTAAGAACAGCATTCCGACATCTTAATAAGGAGTCATTCAGGACCCTGTACACTGTGTACGTTAGGCCCATACTGGAGTATGCAGCGCCAATTTGAAACCCTCACCTAGCCAAGCATGTAAGGAAACTAGAGAAAGTGCAAAGGTTTGCAACAAGACTAGTCCCGGAGCTAAGGGGTATGTCCTACGAGGAGAGGTTAAGGAAAATCTACCTGGCGACACTGGAAGACAGGAGAGATAGAGGGGATATGATAACGATATATAAAATACTAAGAGGAATCGACAAGGTTGACAGAGACAGAATGTTCCAGAGATGAGACACAGCAACAAGGGGTCACAGCTGGAAGTTGAAGACTCAGATAAACCACAGGGATGTTAGGAAGTATTTCTTCAGTCGCAGAGTTGTCAGGAAGTGGAATAGTCTTGGAAGTGATGTAGTGGAGGCAGGATTCATACATAGCTTTAAGGAGAGGTATGATAAAGCTCATGGAGCGGGTAGAGTGACCGAGTAGCGGCCAGTGAAGAGGCGGGGCCTGGAGCTGTGAATCGACCCCTGCAACCACAACTAGGTGAGTACAACTAGGTGAGTACAGGGGCCGGATAACATCTCTCCATGGGTCCTGAGAGAGGGAGCAGAGGAGCTATGTGTACCCCTAACAACAATCTTCAACACATCTATCGAAACAGGGCGACTACCTGAGGTATGGAAGACAGCAAATGTAGTCCCAATTTTTAAAAGAAACAGACACGAAGCACTAAACTACAGACCAGTGTCACTGACATGTATAGTATGCAAGGTCATGGAGAAGATTATCAGGAGAAGAGTGGTGGAGCACCTAGAAAGGAATGAGCTTATCAACGACAACCAGCACGGTTTTAGGGACGGGAAATCCTGTGTCACAAACCTGCTGGAGTTCTATGACAGGGTGACAGCAGTAAGACAAGAGAGAGAGCGCGGTGGGTAGATTGCGTTTTCTTGGACTGTAAGAAGGCTTTTGACACAGTTCCACACAAGAGATTAGTGCATAAGCTGGAGGACCAGGCAGGTATAACAGGGAAGGCGCTGCATTGGATCAGGGAATACCTGTCGTTAAGACATCAGAGACTCATGGTACGTGAGCGCCTGTGACGAGTGGGGTTCCACAGGGTTCAGTTCTAGGACCGGTGCTGTTTCTGGTATATGTGAACATGACGGAAGGAATAGACTCAGAAATGTCCCTGTTAGCAGATGATGTAAAGTTGATGAGAAGAATTCAATCGGACGAGGACCAGGCAGAACTACAAAGGGATCTGGACAGGCTGCAAGCCTGGTCCAGAAACTGGCTCCCGGAGTTCAACCTCACCAATTGGAAATGTCATGAAGATTGGGGAAGTGTAAAGAAGACCGCAGACGGAGTACAGTCTAGGGAGCCAGAGACTACAAACCTCACTCAAGGAAAAGGATCTTGGGGTGAGTATAACACCGAACACATCTCCTGAGGTGCACATTAACCAAATAACTGCTGCAGCATGTGGGCGCCTAGCAAACCTAAGAACAGCATTCCAACATCTCAATAAGGAATCGTTCAGGACCCTGTACACCGTGTATGTCATTCCTATATTGGAGTTTGCAGCACCAATTTGGAACCCACACCTAGCTAAGCACGTACGGAAATTAGAGAAAGTGTAAAGGTTTGCAACAAGACTAGTCCCGGAGCTAAGGGGCATGTCCTACGAGGAGAGGTTAAGGGTAATCGACCTGACGACACTGGAGGACAGGAGGGATAGGGATGATATGATAACGACATATAGAATAATGAAAGGAATTGACAAGGTGGACAGAGACAGGATGTTCCAGAGATGGGACACATCAACTAAGGGTCATAATTGGAAGTTGAAGACTCAGATGAATCACAGGAATGTTAGGAAGTATTTCTTCAGTCAAAGAGTCGTCAGGAAGTGGAATAGTCTGGAAAGTGATGTAGTGGAGGCAGGATCCATACATAGCTTAAGAAGAGGTATGATAAAGCTCATTGCGCAGGGAGAGTGACCCAGTAGCGACCAGTGAAGAGGCGGTGCCAGGAGCTGTGAATCGACCCCTGCAACCTCAACTAGCTGAGTACAACAACACACATCACCACCAACTATAAATAACAGACCAAGTATCTATCGACAAATTCCTTTGACATTTGGTAACATACACATACACACACACACACACACAGTTTTATGACAAGGTAACAGAAGTAAGACACGAGAGAGAGGGGTGGATAGACTGCATTTTTTTGGACTGCAAGAAGGCGTTCGACACAGTTCCTCACAAGAGATTAATGCAAAAGCTAGAGGATCAGGCACACGTAACAGGAAAAGCACTGCAATGGATCAGAGAATATCTGACAGGGAGGCAACAACGAGTCATGGTACGTGACGAGATGTCAGAGTGGGCACCTGTGACGAGTGGAGTTCCACAAGGGTCAGTCATAGGACCTGTACTGTTTTTGGTATATGTGAATGACATAACGGAAGGGATAGACTCAGAAGTGTCCCTGTTTGCAGATGATGTGAAGTTAATGAGAAGAATCAAATCAGTCGAGGATCAGGCAGGAATACAAAGAGACCTGGACAGGCTGCAAGCCTGGTCCAGTAACTGGCTCCTTGAATTTAACCCTGCCAAATGTAAAGTCATGAATATCGGGGAAGGGCAAAGAAGACCGCAGACAGAGTATAGTCTAGGTGGCCAAAGACTGCAAACCTCACTCAAAGAAAAGATCTTGGGGTGAGTATAATACCGAGCACATCTCCTGAGGCACACATCAATCAGATAACTGCTGCAGCATACGGGCGGCTGGCAAACCTAAGAATAGCGTTCCAATACCTCACCAAGGAATCATTCAAGACTCTGTATACCATATACGTCAGGCCCATACTGGAGTATGCAGCACCAGTTTGGAACCCACACCTGGTCAAGCACGTCAAGAAATTAGAGAAAGTGCAAAGGTTTGCAACAAGACTAGTCCCAGAGCTAAGGGGATTGTCCTACGAAGAAAGGTTAAGGGAAATCGGCCTGACGACACTAGAGGGCAGGAGGGTTAGGGAGACATGATAACGACATATAAAATACTGCGAGGAATAGATAAGGTGGACAGAGACAAGATGTTCCAGAGAGGGGACACAGAAACAAGGGGTCACAATTGGAAGTTGAAGACTCCTATGAGTCAAAGGGATGTTAGGAAGTATTTCTTCAGTCATAGAGTTGTCAGGAAGTGGAATAGCTTGGAAAGCGACATAGTGGAGGCAGGAACCATACATAGTTTTAAGACTAGGTTTGATAAAGCTCATGGAGCAGGGAGAGAGAGGACCTAGTAGCAATCAGTGAAGAGGCGGGGCCAGGAGCTATGACTCGACCCCTGCAACCACAAATAGGTGAGTACACAGATGAGTACACAATAATACATAATGCAGTCATAATTCAGTATATTTATATAGAAACAACGCACATCTTACACTGTTTCCGACAATTAATTTTATTCTATTGGGTGGTTGGACTTACTGACTTTAGAGCCAGTCGACTACAGGAGGGTCGTGAAGGCTTCGGCTTCTCTACAGTCAACAACACTTTAATCCATCAAATAGGGACTATAGTAAACTATCAGTGTATATACTGCACTTTATACAGTGAGATATACAACACTTTGTACAGTGAGATATACAACACTTTATACAGTGAGATATACAACACTTTGTACAGTGAGATATACAACACTTTGTACAGTGAGATATACAACACCACTCAAAGCAAACAAACCACTAACAACAAGCAGATAACCACAACAATAACCACAACTAAATAACCATGATAACAAGCACAACACTAACAACCCACAGAATAGAACAACTACAGCAACACAAACAATTAAGATTACAGAAATAACCAAAACAATTAATAACAACAACAGCCAAGACAATAACATCATCTACAACAAATAATAACAACGGCAAACAAGAAAACTGTTAACACTCACGACAAACACAGAAACCACAGCCAACACAACAACATAAAAAAAACACCCACAACAAGCACATTTAACAACAATCAAAACATCAACAACAACATCAACAACAACAACAACTAACAACATCGCCTGCTACCGTACATCTACATATGCAACGATCAACGATAACTTTGCAAGGATAACAGCCATAATTCATGCAACGTTGCTCACGCAACATGAATATTCAACTCTGCAAAATGATGCATTGAACTGCAAGTCAGGATTACAACACAGTATCAGTCAAATCTAATAATATTACAGGAGAATACGGACCTACAAATATCTGAATTATCTGTACAGGCGACATATTTATTAATAAACCCACATATGCTCTTTTTTTATGGCTTACGTGTGAGTTGGTTAGTTTATTAAGTTGGATATAACCTATACAACACAAATCAAGGATACTCTAATTACTAAAGTATTGATTAAAGTTTCAGCGTATATACACTGAGAAATACTCGCCTCTCAGGGTATATACTCTATGCTGAGACTATAATCACTTTTACAGGGACTTGAGAAATATTGACTAGTGGTAGACAGGTTATATGCAGCGATAATGACCCTCGTGTTCTAGGTACGATTTAAACTTAATTAACCAACCAACAAAGAAACAATATAATAATAATAATAATAATAATAATAATAATAATAATAATAATAATAATAATAATAATAATAATAATAATAATAATAATAATAACAATAATAATAATTATTATTATTATCATTATTATTATTATTCTTACATTGTAGTAAAAAAAACTGGATATGGGAGGTAATAAAGTTTAATCGAAGGAAGCGGAGAAAGGGTCCAATTCCTTGGATCGAGAGCACTTTATTAGCATCAAATCGCCCCTTTTGGAGGAGCCCCCCTTAAGTGAACATCCCTTAACTACTGATCCCTTCAAAGTTGATGTTGTGAAAGGGCTCTGGATCCAAGAAAGTAAGGCAAAACCCCCTTCCCCCCCTTCTCTACTTTCTTGGATGAAGTCTAATTACCTCTTACGGGTTAATCACATCCCCATGTATGTAATAATTATCGCATCTGAAGCCATCTGTGATCTCCAGACGATGATTGGTGCCTCACAGAGGAGCAGATGGTGAATGTTTCCTGATTAAGTCAAGAAGGAGTATATAATCGAGCATTCATCTCAATCTTCCCTGGATGCTCCTAATCTCCCCCTTCTTCTCCTCCTCCTCCTCCTCCTCCTACGGTAGAAGGAGATCTCATAACTTACTGGGGGACCCAACGATGCAAATTACCGACGACTGCAGTACATGAAGACCAAGGTAAACCAGGGAGGGTACTCTCTCTCCCTCTATAACACCTTACTCTCCCTTCCTCCTCCAGACAAGATTTTTTTCGTTTTTGTTTTGTTTTAATTGGGGAATGTAAATAATCAGAGAGAAATAAAAATAAAATTATATTTTATAATTTTGAGCCTAATCCACATTGGTCTTTTAATTAATAAAATTAGCTGACAGCCATCTTCAAGAAGTTCTCTCTCTCTCTCTCTCTCTCTCTCTCTCTCTCTCTCTCTCTCTCTCTCTCTCTCTCTCTCTCTCTCTCTCTCTCTCTCTAGGTAAAACCCACACAGATATAAAGATCACTTTAGCATTCGTTGGTTTGTTACCTTCATAGCCAATAGACTACAAGAGGGTCACCTGTATGCCTCCACTCAAGAATACTTTAATCACTAAAATGTAGTTTAAACTCAGACTTCATGTGTCAATAAGACACAATATACGATTTATAAGAGTTTATTGAGAAGACGTTTCTTCCACCAGGGACTTCATTAATTCGTCCCTGAGGGGTCGAAACGTTTTTTCAGTGCCATGAACAGACTTTTTTTTGTCTTATATAATGGCTTTTAGGACTTGACGTGCTGTTGGAGTGTGAGCAAGGTAATATTTATGAAGGGATTCAGGGAAACCTGCAGGTCGAACTTGAGTCCTGGAGATGGGATGTACAGTGTCTGCACTCTGAAGGAGGGGTGTTAATGTTGCAGTTTTATAACTGAAGTGTAAGCGCGCCTCTGACAAGACAGTGATGGAGTGAATGATGGTGAAAGTTTTTCTTTTTCGGCCGATGTGTTAATATAATAATAATAATAATAATATTTATAATATTTATCAGAGCTACGGTGTCTGCAGTTAGATGTAGCGTCACAAATGGTATGTAATGGAGATACAAATGCAGATATATGGAACCTGTATTGCGGACGTTATGTCCAGTGGACATAACGTCCGCAAGAAGCAGAAAAACCTACAGCAGTGACAGCAGACATCACCGAACTAACACAACTGATTACGCATCACAATTCTTGTAGTCATCGGGAGGAGAAGACAATCTTTATAAACTACACGTACCCTGAGGAAGAAAAGCCTGTTAAGTGAGGGGGTAAGCATGTAAACAGTATTGAATAGCAGTTAGGTAAAGGGCAAGTGAGGTGAGCTCCAGGTCATGACCAGTACCCCCAACGTCATAGAAATTTTCCTTCAAGAAAATCAGCTGTAGTAGTTTGTTCTGGTTGAAGTTATTGAAGATACTGATGAGTGCAGATTGTAGGCATCTTCACATCTGGGTGTTGTCGTCCTCCCTGGTAATTAATAGTGTGTTATCCAAATGATTAAGATCCATTATAAAGGTCCTTTATATAGTGTCATTTTTTGTAATTGAAAATGTACACCAAAAATTGAATAACACGTAAAATAAACTTCCTAGTAAGTGGTATTCAATTTGGTGGGCACTTTTTTTCAATTGCATTTACAAAAAAAACCGCAATATGTAGAATAGTTTCATAAGAGTACATTGAACGGTGTTTCCATAAAACCTTGCACTGATCCTACGTCCTTTCTTTCAAGAAGAGAGAGTCAGATGTCAGGTGAGAGCATTGGAAGATGTGGAGATCACCAAGGTCAGTTCCAGTCACCAGGGCTCTGAAGATCAGAACATTTGCCACTGTATTTCAGCAGACGCCTGTCTCTTAAGAACAGGCGCAACTTGACCTGACTTTAGCCGTCTTCTCACCTCCCTAGGTCGTGACCTGACTTATGGTTTCCTCTCCTTTTCATTTTTGCTCTCGATTTGCTACTGATTTCGCAGTAGCAGCATAAGTAACATTAACATTACAAGGTGCAGCATTAACAACGCCAGTAACAGCATCAAGAAAAGCAGCATCGGCAAGAAAAACCTTTAAGAGCTGCATCTGTAGAAGCAACAGCAGTAGGTACAGCAATAACAGCTGTTGAATCAACACTCGGGGCGGAAGCATGACAGGCAGCAAAACTACCATTGGTAACAGGGAACAGCCGATAAAGCGGCAGATGGAGCAGCAGTCGGGATAGCAAAAGCAAAAACAGTAGCAGATGCATAAGACTCAACGGCAACAACAACAGTAGCAGCAGCAGATACAACATCAACGGCAACAGCAGCAGAGAACAGTGAAAGGATCAAAATAAACATAAATAACAACAGCAGAAATAGGATTAGCAGCAGCAGGAACAACAACAGCAGCAGCAACAGCAACAGCAACAGCAACAGCCACAGCAGTTCCTTACCTTAGCAGCGAAGCATAAATCCCCTATGATCGCAAGCCTCCCTGCCAACCTGAGCCTAAGTGTGATGGATAGGAATGGGTCGATCATCCGCCGCTCTGATGATAGGGAAGGCTAGGTGTACTGGGGCAGGTAACTAGAAAGGTAGAGGGGTGGAAATGGGAGGTCCCTATAGGTTTTGGCAGGGAGGGAGAGAGGAAGAGGAGAGAAGGGGTAGGGTGAAAGTGAAAATGCTGTAGTGGGGTTACAGAGGTGTCCGTAGCTGGTAGGAAGAGTGCCGACAAATAGGTCTTAAGACTTTATTTAAAGCTCTTCTTTATCTAAGCTTTATTAAATAGTTAAGTGTTCTAGGATAAAGGGAAACGAGATAAGAGATCTGGGAGCGGATGAGAGAGATTGTGGGGAAGCTGGAGAAAGGGAGATTAGAGGAAGGCAGGTTAACCAAGGGCTGGTGATAATATATTTTGTGAGAGGTAAAAGGACTAAGGAGAAATATCTGGAGATGGTGGTGATGGTGATGGTAGTGGTGTGATAGTGGTGATGGTGATGGTAGTGGTGTGATAGTGGTGATGGTGATCGTAGTGATATGATAGTGGTGATGGTGATGGTAGTGGTGTGATAGTGGTGATGGTGATGGTAGTGGTGTGATAGTGGTGATGGTGATCGTAGTGATATGATAGTGGTGATGGTGATGGTAGTGGTGTGATAGTGGTGATGGTGATCGTAGTGATATGATAGTGGTGATGGTGATGGTAGTGGTGTGATAGAGATGATGGTAGTGGTGTGATAGTGGTGATGGTGATGGTAGTGGTGTGATAGTGGTGATGGTGATGATATTAGTGGTGTTATAGAGATGATGGTGGTCTTGGTAGTGGTGTGATAGTGATGGTATCGAAGCCTTGGACAGTAACAGGGTTTCTTCATAACGCCCATCTCTGTACGACATTGTACCATGCTAAAATAAAGTTATTATGATTAATATTATTATTATTATTTTTATAGATTACAAATAAACCAACATATTCACATCACAATCAAAATGCGTCAAAAGATATAGAATTTTTTTACCTGTGTCTGGAGGGCAGGTACGCGGGTAATATTCAACACTAGAAATAAAGAGTTTGCATTTGGAATAAACAAACTGTTAATTAGCAAAGGAAGTTAATGTTTTCGTTTTATAAATGATTATTTAAATGATTTACTAGATAATTTTGTGATGATAAAAATATTATTTTGAAGATGAAGGTGTCAGGCGATAAGTAAATTGATAGTTACAAAAACTGGGATATAAATATGATAATAAATGAAGAGTTAAATGGAGAATTATGCTCAGTATGTGGGAGCGACCTGAAGTGTGTGTGTATTCACCTATTTGTGACTGCAGGGGTCGATTCAAAGTTCCTGACCTGCCTCTTTGCTAGTCGCTACTAGATCCCCTTTCTCCATGCTCCATGAGCTTGATCGTATTTCTTCTTAAAGCTGTGTGTGATTCCTGTCTCCACTACATTACTCTTCAGATTGTTCCACTTCCTGACAACTCTGTGACTGAAGAAATACTTCTTAATATCCATGTGACTCATCTGAGTTTTCAGCTTCCAGTTGTGACCCCTTGTTGTTGTGTCCCATCTCTGAAACATTCTGTCCCTGTCCACCTTGTCAATTCCCCTCAGTATTTCTTCTTAAAACTATGTATGGTTCCTGCCTCCACTACATCACTTGCCAGACTATTCCACTTCCTGACAACTCTATGACTGAAGAAATACTTCCTAACATCTCTTTGACTCATCTGAGTCTTCAACTTCCAATTGTGACGCCTTGTTTCTGTGTCCCATCTCTGGAACATCCTGTCTCTGTCCACCTTATATTTTCCTCGCAGTGTGTGTGTCTCAAGTTATACAATTTACATTTATTTCTGGTAATATGTTTGGTGCAATGTTTACTCCCAGATTACTCTCTTTGAACGTTGTCGTATCTATCTGCTCAGACTGTATTTCGTATCCATTTTACTCATTTCCTTTATTATTCCCATTGTTCTGTTCTTATCAAAATTAAACTCTAGTAGTCATTTCCCGGCCTCATTGGCAACCAGCTCAGATCACCTGGGATCATCATCCAGTCTCTTCCATTTATTTTCTTCAGAAATTTCCCGCATGCAAATAATGATACCTAGAATTATATTCCCTCCGGCTGGTTATTAATGTATAGCAGAAACATGGGTGACCCCACTCATCAACAATGCCCACTCCGATACTTTCTTCCTTGCCATAACACATGTTCTACAAATTCTTTGAAAGGTTTCCATAAATAGAATCCTTAGTATCTTTCTTGCCTTTCCAGGCTTTCCATATATCGCCGGAGGAATTCGATTTATATGGGTTTAAGGTGATAGGTTAGGCATGATGTTAACAACCAGATCTCTTACATTTTTTTTGGCTTCTTCCCTGCGTGATGTGATGTTTTCGGTCTCCCTGTTGCTTCTCCTATTTTCACTACCTTACACTAACCGAGATTGAATTCTAGCAGCTATTTTTCAGACTATTCCTGAAGCCCGATGCAAACAGAAGCCAATGTAGTGGAGATAATGGTTTGTACAATATATCACCAAACAATGGGACCTGTCAAGTATCACCAATGTTGGATGAAATGTTGTGCAAATACAGGAACCCACAGCTTGTGTCTTTTTCACCAACTAGCGGGATGCTGCTATTGTCTCCACAGATCCCTTGTTAATTTGTATTCCCTTCATAAGTTATGTCTCACCAGCAAACATGTATGATTCCAGTTCTTCTTTGAGGTCAGTGATACTTGGAACATTAAGGGTTCCAACTCTGACCCTTGAGGGACTCCCTTTGCTCTTAAGTTTGTTCATATATCTGTTTCGTTTCTTACTGAGACTCTTTCCTGTTGATTACGAATTTCTTTTGTCATTTCTTTATCTACCCTGTCTATCTCGGGTGTCTCTTCATGAGATAAATTAGAAAGAAAGAAAGAAGACATTATGTAGAGTCAGGAAATGACTTCCTTTCCACTATTTAAGTTTTCTCTCTCTCTCTCTCTCTCTCTCTCTCTCTCTCTCTCTCTCTCTCTCTCTCTCTCTCTCTCTCTCTCTCTCTCTCTCTCTCTCTGTCTCTCTCTGTCTCTCTCTGTCTCTCTCTCTCTCTCTCTGTCTCTGTCTGTCTGTCTGTCTGTCTGTCTGTCTCTCTCTCTGTCTCTCTCTGTCTCTCTCTGTCTCTCTTTGTCTCTCTCTGTCTCTGTCTGTCTCTGTCTGTCTGTCTGTCTGTCTGTCTCTGTCTCTGTCTGTCTGTCTCTCCCCTCTCTCTCTCTCTCTCTCTCTCTCTCTCTCTCTCTCTCTCTCTCTCTCTCTCTCTCTCTCTCACATATAGTCACTGGTAAACATAAGCTTAACCAAGAATAAAAACTACACAAATGTAGTGAGTTATATGAGGTGAAGGAGGGGTCTTTGTTGTGGAATTATGAGGTGAAGGAGGGGTCTTTATTGTGCATTTATGAGGTGAAGGAGGGGTCTTTGTTATGGATTTATGAGGTGAAGGAGGGGTCTTTGTTGTGGATTTATGAGGTGAAGGAGGGGTCTTTGTTGTGGATTTATGAGGCGAAGGAGGGGTCGTTGTTGTGGATTTATGAGGCGAAGGAGGGGTCGTTGTTGTGGATTTATGAGGTGAAGGAGGGGTCGTTGTGGATTTATGAGGTGAAGGAGGGGTCGTTGTTGTGGATTTATGAGGTGAAGGAGGGGTAGTTTTTGTGGATTTATGAGGTGAAGGAGGGGTAGTTTTTGTGGATTTATAAGGTAAAGGAGGGATTGTTACTGTGGATTTGTGAGGTGAAAGAAGGGTCGTTGCTGTAGATTTATGTGAAGGAATGGTCGTTGCTATGGATTTATAAGGTAAAAAAAAAAGAGCCGTTGTTGTTGCTTTTATGAGAGGGGAGGGGGGTAAGGAAGTCGTTATTGTTGATTAGAGGGGGTCGTTATTGTGAGTTTCCACTGCAAGTGGATCAAATGTTAGGAGAGGAGTCGTTGTTGATGATTGCAGCTGAGGTAAGACGCCTTGTAGAGCTATGCAGTTACGATTGTAAGGACGATTGTGGTAGCTACGAGGCGAGTCCCTCTGGTTCACAGTACCGTCCATGTAATACTGTGGACTTTGTTCCTGACCAGCGACTGGTCAACACGCAACACGGTCCAGTGTTTTTAATTGTTTTCCACTTTTTTCTTGTTATAGAATGCGTGTGTTTTGTGTTTTTGTTTCCTAACGAAAGCCACGCAATTGAATGGATTGATATAACCCTAAGCTATTTTGATGACCGCTACGGATGCAAGATATCCGTGTATATATATATATATATATATATATATATATATATGGGAAGAAACCACAACAGAAAGCGAAAAACAAGATGGAAATATCTCAACATTTTCGAGTATTTGCACACACATCTTCAGATAAATTAATCCCTTTGAAGACTTACCTTATTTTCAGCAATTCAGTTAAACTGAGTAAAATAGGTTAATGTGGGTATTGTGTTATGAATGTGGATAATGCATTATGGAACTGGAGTAATGTATTATGCATTGTATTCAATGAATTTAGTAAGGTATTAGGCTCATTAAAACCGACCACCAGAGGGGCTACTTTTCACAATTTAAATAAAACACGTTTTACAATTTAAATAAAACACGTTTTACAATTTAAATAAAACACGTTTTACAATTTAAATAAAACACGTTTTATTATACGTAAGTGTTTTTACGAGGAAATGTTTTCAAGTTAACAGCCGGGTAACGAAAGAAAATAAACAAATGTAAGCAAAAAAAAAAAAAAAAAAGAAAACATGTGATACTTTTCTCTACCGTGAACACTAATTTACAATCAAATAAATGGTTTGAGGAAGCAAAAAGTACCCGAAGCTTTTCACTGGTCAAGGTTCAGCAAGCCGAAGCGCTTAGTCATCATATTAAGTGAGACCATTTGAAGAGGACAGAATTAAAGGACCATTACAAGACATACCTCGGCGCTACTCAAAGACTCTCCAGAATACAAGACACCGCCTCGATCCTACCTGATGCTGGCTTGGATGTGTGTGTATTTCGCCCTCTGTATCTTTCTTATGGCTGAAAATTATGCTAATTTGTATTCTCGCTCACCGAACCTTGTTATTGTTCTTTCATGTTCCTCCTCTGATAGTGTTGTTCACCAGAGGCATGGGAAGACCTTCCACTAGTCTGCAACTTTAACAAGTGGACTGTGTTGGCTACAACGCAGATCTTCCTTATTTCGGGTTAGCGTTGGTAGGCGCCAGAACTGCAACATTAATTGCAAAAATTTTAGAGACTGCCTTACCATCAATAATGAGTTTAGACAAATCTTGCTCGTGGCTTTCTACGTCTTGTCAGAGAGTCGGAAAAATTTGTCTTAAACCCGCAGTTTGACGTTGCTACTGGTGCTACAATGAGAACTCCCAAAACCCTCAATAGGTCACCTTACAGTCTCAAGCATCTTCTAGATGCAAACTTGCCAGCCACACAAAATATTCCAGTCGGAAATCCACTTTTCTCAATACTGCCAAAATTATATTTATTGTGTCGTACACTATTGTCATTACACTCATTAGTCCAGTGTCTCGTTGGTTCTTACATTCACTAAGTTTCCTTTTACTCCCACAGTGATAACAAAGTGATTCTTCATAAGTAAGCTGGCAGAGTGGCATTCTCTCTCTGCCTTCTGGACACTCCTCCACGACCACTGAATTCCCCTTTCTCCCTGCATCAGGACCAAATACCAGGCTAGAAAGCAGCATCCAATACACTTCATTATATGTAGACATTTCTATAAAGGAGAGGCATAAATTTTCATAGATGACGCGTGATAATAAATAAGATTAGAGTGACCGTCGTCCCACCACTGACGACTCTAAGTGCCACAGCCTTTTTGCGTGTGTGTAAACACAGCGTAGGTTGAACAATGGCTGCTTGTAGAACCACTACTCTCTCGGGTAATCTCGGGCCTGCTGGCCACACTCAACCACAAAACCGCCGCTAATGCCACACGAGTGCTCCTTTGTCCCGTCCGTTCCTCCGTCAGACGTAAGAGTGAATACCCGAATGCGGCGTGAACACCTGTGGCTGCCCACCAGGTGCTGTACCCAGTGGGTGGCTCAAGTCTTCACCCACAATGACGTTAAAAGGACGTGTTTTGTCAGTGAAAACTCTGCCCCACGTGGGTCTTAGTCGTATGACTTGAGGGGAGTTTTGGTCACGTGACAGAGCCTTTCGCTGGCTGACAGGCTCACTCCTTTAATAAGTAACTCTTGTCACATTATAAGAGGCGTTTTTACTCACATTTATATATATATATATATATATATATATATATATATATATATATATATATATATATATATATATATATATATGTGTGTGTATATATATATATGTGTGTATATATATATATGTATATATATATATATATATATATATATATATATATATATATATATATATATATATATATATATATATATATATATATATATATATATATATAGAGAGAGAGAGAGAGAGAGAGAGAGCTAAACACTGCATTGTACTGTACTCTAAACTATGTACTGCTTGTGAGACTAAATTGTGTCTTAATAACATAAGAGGTCGCAAGAACTCTGTAAGTGCCGCTACTCGTCTTAAGACGGTGAACAGAGAGTTTCTGTCAGCTTCTCCTCTTTGTCAGAATCACGACACTCGTGAAAATTTAGAATGAGACATAAGCTTTATTAAAAAGAACACAGCAAAACCAGTGCTGCATGAAGCAGTGCTTACTAGAAACAAATACTTGATATAAAACTGAAGACACAGTGAGCATAGTGTGTACACTGATGACTCGGTCCAACAAGGAACAGAACGCATTGTAACTACCTGCTAAGTCTACAAGAACAATATGTGTACACAAACTACCAGCATTAAATTAAATAACTGGAGCGACTCAACACAAAAGAAGCTGGCTGCTCTCAGTCTGGCAAATAGAACACTACGGAAACTTTGGAGAAGGGATGATTTTCTTCTGTCTCCAAGTTAACTTTTCAAGCACTTGAAAGTCGTGTTTGTAAAATACAGTGCACTCCAGCTTGCACAACCACGTCCAAAGAGACAGTCGTGGCCAACCCAACCATTAAGCTGCACAGCTACAACCCTAGTCATGGAACAACCCACCCCTCCCCAACCCCAACTTTGCCTTTCATCACATTAACCCCCTTTCCCCATTACTACTTCATGTGATGTATGCTAGAATACTGTAATGTATTTCCAGGTTACTTAATACGATTCACATATATTCTTTCATTGCAATATCATTTGTCATTACAAGTTAGCATAGTCATAACCATGACGTGAAGTGGTGTGTCAACAAGTTAGCTCCTTCAACAAGCCACGATAAAAAAAAACTTTCCTAGACTCTGATTAGCATTATATAGATAATTACATTTTCACCATATGTGGAGTCATTGACGCTGGTGTGGACTGTGACCCCTGTACAAACCACTCTCCTTCCAGTGGTCATTCGTCTCTCACAAGTCGTACTAGATACACTCCTGAATGTATAAGTCAATGTTTAATTGTTTCCACCAATCATCTCAGCTCTACGGATAAGTTTCCATATTACAGATTATAAAGATTTTTTACATAGGTTTAAGTACGTTGATTTGCTTTTCAATATGTTTTAATTAGAACTTTTATAGCGATTTTTTGACAGCTGGAATTTCTTAATTTTGGTTATACATATAATCTTAATAACCTCCATTTACTGCTCCATTACCACAATTCCCTCATTACTTCCCCCATAATATCAATCTCCTCATTATTGCCTCCACACTAACAATATCCTCATTATTTCCCCCTAATAGAAGTCCCCTCATTACTGCCCCCATAAAAACAATCCCATCATTGCTGCTCCATAATAACAATCCCCTCATTATTGCCCACATAATAACAATACCCTAATTACTGCCCCCATAATAACAAACTCTTCATTACTGCCCCCATAATGATAATCCTTTTATTACTGCTTGATAATAACAATCCCCTCATTACTGCCCCCATAATAACAATACCCGAATTACTGTCCCCATAATAACAATCTCTTCATTACTGCATCCATAATAACAATCCCCTCATTGCTGCTTTCATAATAATAACCCCTAATTACTACCCCATAACAAACCCCCTCATTACTGCTCCTTGACAACAGCAACAGCCTGCTAACACTACCAACTCAACAAATCCTCCTACTTAGTAGTCTTCCTGGGCCACAGAAGAACTCTTGGAATTGCAAGTGCAACCGCCTTTCTATGCCAGCATGCAAAATTAGTTCAGGACTATGTCCTAGTAGCCTGGATTAAAGCTTATCCTGGAAGCTGTCAACCTAGAGTTAACTTTCCGAGAAATAATTCAAGTTATTAAATTCTGGAAATGGGCATTCCACAAGGAGTTCTCAGGTCCACCCTATTCAGTGTTTTAATACAAGAACTAGTCCAGCTTACCTTCCAATCTGGCACAAGGCTTCTCGACTATGCTGATGACTACATGGTAATTGTGTCTGGGAGAACCACCAATCACCGCCTCATCCAAAAAGCTTTGAATATCATATCTACCACCTGCAGGGAACACAGATTAAATATCTCGGCAAAGAAAACCAGATTTCATACGCAAAAGGTAAAACTGGAATATACTGTCTGTTACAAATTCTTTGGTATTCAGATTGGGAAATTAAGGGTAACGTTTCGTAAACAGGTGAAACGTCAGGTCTCGGACCTTGCCCAGGACTAAGACTGTGAGAACCAGATACTAATATTGTGCTACCTCAAGAAAAAAATTATTCTCCTTCAAACAATCATTGAGGAAGTGAGGGGACTGCCAGAGGAGCTTGACACGTCAGAAGCATCTGGACCAAATAAATTATAACCACATATTTTCAGATGAGCGAAACGTCTATGCTAGCTGCCCCGATTTCCAACAAATCCCTTGTGATGGTTAGATTAGGTTAGGTAAGGTTCGTCAGGAAACAGGACAAGTGTCGCCTGACGCGGGTCTTAGTCAGATGATGACTTGGGATGGGCGAAGTACAGTACGAGTAGAAGGTGGAGCCCAAGAACCATCGTATATATGATAACTCCATATAAAAATACTCCGGTTATAGAATCTAGTTGAAAAGAATAGTTTTATTTTCAAGAGCTGAGACGATAATGATTGAACATGTATGGCAATTACACACTCAAGCGAGCCGCAGGAATATCAGAAAATATTTGTTCCATATAAGAGAGGGAAGAAGTGGAATGAGGTGATTGATATAGCGGGTGTACACTCTATATATATAGGGTCTTAAAGCAAAGTAAAAATGAAAAAAATCTTCACTTCGACTGGTAGTTTTTATTATACTAGTAATACATATTTCTCCATTTGTTTTTATTCTCACATGGGATCCAAGGATCAAATGGAGATAAATCACATTTTATGACCTTTTTTGGGTTATCTTAGGTAATTTACACTACGTATACTTGTACTTATGTGTAACTGTCTAAATAAACTTACTCACTTAGACCCTGCTTGGAGAAGTTTGTGACAGTGAGTTGTTGAGTTAAACGGGGAGGGTGAAAGAGAGGAGGGGGTGTAAGAGAGGAGGGGTGTAAGAGAGGAGGGGTGAAAGAGAGGAGGGTGTAAGAGAGGAGGGGTGTAAGAGAGGAGGGGTGTAAGAGAGGAGGGGGTGTAAGAGAGGAGGGGGTGTAAGAGAGGAGGGGGTGAGGTGAGAAAAAGAGTGGGAGGGGAAGAGGAGAGGAATGGGTTAAAAAGGAAAAATATTGGGAAGGAAAGTAGGTGAGGGGGAGATGGAAGGGATGAGGAGGTGGGAGATAACAGAAACAAAGAGAGAGAGATGTATAATAAAATTGAGAATGATGAAATAGGTTGGAACTAAATAAAGATGAAGAGAAAGTGAAAGCCAGGGCTAGGGGGGGGGGAAGTTAAGGGGATATGGGAGGAGGGAGGAGGTAAGGGAGAGGGAGGACAGTGAAGGGAAGAACATTAATCAGGGGGTGATCTTGCCCCCTGCGCCGCTCACACCAGGGGGTCAACTCGTCGCGGCCAACCATGGTAAACGCATTCAGGCCGCCAGACCTACAGGATCAGCTGGCGGAGAAGGGATTCTGATTCTCCTTGCGGAGGCATGTGTTTGTTTAGTTTATGGACTTATTCATAAGATTAAAAAGGATTAGTAAGTGGGATTTGCCGAGATAAATGACTTGTCGAAGATTAAAGCGAATCACAGCTTAATTAATAATTTGACTTTAAAAGCATCGCATTTGAAGAGATTGTCTTCAATAATGTACAAAAAATGACTTTAAAATTTAATATAGCATCCTTGCTAACGAAGTTAACAGGATCCATACATAACTTTAAGAAGAGGTATGATAAGCGGGGAGAGAGTAACCTATTAGCGACTAGCGAAGAGGCGGGGCCAGGTGCTACGACTCGATCCCTGCAACCACAAATAAGTGAGTACACACACACACACACACACACACACACACACACACACACACACACACACATATATATATATATATATATATATATATATATATATATACATACATAAGGATACATGAGCAAACACGTAAGGTCGTTGGATCGGTTCCCAGTACCCGTTATACTTTTGCAAGGTCGTTGGTTTCGTCCCGAGTACGACTTACACACTATGTCATATAATGGTCAAAGTCGTCGAGAAATGACTTGATCGACTGTTGAAAACCTTGTTGTCGAAGACTGACCCAATTAAAAAAAAAAAAGACATATTTGTAACACTTACTGTCTCCTGTGTTACAGTCCTCTGTATTCAAGTGAAGAAGCCTGCCGCGCAGGAGATACGTTTCGACAATAAAAATACCCAGGTGTCAGTATTGTAGACCAGCGATGATATGGAAGGTGACTTGGTTACCCGGTTACCTAAGGATGAGTAACAGGGTAACCTGGAGTGGGGAGGCTAGAAAGGAGATACACAGAGATCAGATCATCAAACAGTGACCTGCTGCGGGAGGTTTTCTCTTTGAGTGGTGACATAGTTGTTGTAGACTTGGAGATTGAAGAATGAAGTTATTTGGTAGTAAGTCGCACTGCAGTAGTGACCTGGTAGTCTGGTGGGAGGAGGTGATCTTGTAGCAGTAGCTGACGACCTAGATTTCGAGGACTAGTTTGCTGGGTTGTGATTTCGCTGTCAAATGATAGGTGGGTTTCGAGAAGTGACCTGGTCGTCTGTGTAATGACTGTTACGCAAGAACGATGGCCTTGTCACCGATAATTAGGAGTTCACCTGGCATTTCACAGTGACCTTGTCGTCTAGGGAAAAGAAGAGTCGACCTCGTCTAGTGGTGACCTTGTTATTCGGTGAACGATTTTACCATCGAGGGCTGACCTGACCTTCGGGTGGTGATCAGGGCTGCGAGGGCTGACCAGTACCACATTGTTTACCTGTTTCTGGTCGATGGTATCTCATGCCCTTAAGGTCCGCCTGATCCACCCACACTTCCTAGCTGCTGGACCCAGGGTGGAATGTTTGACGATATCCTCCTCCATCGCCTCCTCACTGAGGTTTGCCAACTCAGGCTGACACGTCACATTACCTCATGTGCGAAACACATCCTGTGTGACAGAAGAAACATAGATTTTGTTCCCATCTTGTAACTATTATACAGAATATTGTAGCAGAGCAATACTGTGATTCCAGTACACTGATGATGTACTCTGTCCAAGTCGGAGCGAAACGTCGTCGTAAGCTCCTCTCCATGTGCGGGTTATTTGTGTCTTGTACTCAGTTTCGCTTCATAACAATTTATACAAGAGTCGGTGACGGTTGTTACCCAGCGACTTCCTTTTGACGCTGTCAATCAATATCTGTCGCCAGAGATTGACTGGTAATGTAACTAAATGGTGTAATTATATTTACTCCATAGATAATATGGTTTAATATAATTCCTTATTACTCTCAAGGTGATGTGACTTAACGTAACTCGTTCTCGCTTGATGAGTTGTACAGTTGTGTTGCATTGTTGTGTTGTATTGTATTGTTGTGTTTTATAGTTGTGTTGCATTGTTGTGTTGTGTCGCATTGTTGTGTTGTATTGTATTGTTGTGTTTTATAGTTGTGTTGCATTGTTGTGTTGTATTGTATTGTTGTTTATATTGAACCAGCCTCCTGTATGTATTGTTGTTATAGTTGTTTGTTTATAGTTGTATTCATTGTGTTATCTTTATGTTTTACTATTGTGTTAAGTTTGTTCACGATCTAACTCTGTTTCAAGTGTATTGCTATGTTCATTTTCTAATTATGTTTTTTAATTTATCAATTGTAATCCGTTATTTTGTTCTTACTTGGTTGCATATTTTGTATTGTTGTGTTTATTGTATTGTTGTTATTCATTGTTGTGTTGTATTGTATTGTTGTGTTTTATAGTTGTGTTGCATTGTTGTGTTGTATTTTATTGTTGTGTTTTATAGTTGTGTTGTGTTTTATAGTTGTGTTGCATTGTTGTGTTGTATTGTATTGTTGTGTTTTATAGTTGTGTTGTGTTTTATAGTTGTGTTGCATTGTTGTGTTGTATTGTATTGTTGTGTTTTATATGTTGATAGTTGATGTTTTTATAGTTGTGTATTGCATTGTTGTGTTGTATTGTATTGTTGTGTTTTATAGTTGTGTTGTGTTTTATAGTTGTGTTGCATTGTTGTGTTGTATTGTATTGTTGTGTTTTATAGTTGTGTTGTGTTTTATAGTTGTGTTGCATTGTTGTGTTGTATTGTATTGTTGTGTTTTATAGTTGTGTTGCATTATTGTGTTGCATTGTTGTGTTGTATTGTATTGTTGTGTTTTATAGTTGTGTTGCATTATTGTGTTGTATTTGTTGTATTGTTTGTTGTGTTGTATTGCATTGTTGTGTTGTATTGTATTGTTGTGTTTTATAGTTGTGTTGCTTGGTTGTACCTGTAATATGTATCTGTACTAGATAATCAGTACAAATACTATTGGTACTACTAATACTACGACTACTACTTTTATTACTATTACTACTATTACTAGTATTACTACTACTACTACTACTAATAATAATAATAATAATAATAATTATTATTATTATTATTATTACTCAACTCTTACCCTCACACACAATTTTCCCTCCCTAATACCTCTATTCTCCGCCACTTCAACCCCTATTCTATTCATCCATACCCCCCTCCCCCTCATCCCCTTAATGTAAGACGCTGCTGTTGAATTCCGACCTTCTCAAGATTCCCATCACCACCGTTGAAAAAAACTCACATAATTTACCAAGAGTGCATGGTAAATATTTTTTCGTTAAACTTGGTGAATAATGAATTTTAACGTATAAGCCTCACCGAGGGACAACTGGAAGAAAGACACAAGTCGTTGGGTCGCTAGTTCCTCGCGGGCGTTACCGACCTTCCACACACCGACTCTAGAAGTCAGGCCTGTGTGTCTCGGGCCGACACTGTGAATTCTGATAGTCTGAGCTGGACACAACTACCGCCATTAAGATGGTCATCTTTGCCGTACCTGGCCAGTGGGATTTTTCTCGGATGCGGGTTCTGCTTCTTGCTTCCCCAGGGAGCTTTGACGCTGGTGCGTCAGAGCTCCCTGGGGAACACCCTTTGATTCGTAGTGTGCACACATTGATTTGTGTTTGCGGGGGTGGAGTCTCGGCTCTTGTTCCCACCCCGTGAAGCTTCATCGACGCGATGTTATTGATTTGTGGCTTCTTGAGCCAATTCTTGTCTGCCCTCATAGTTACGGACGGAATTTAATTTCTCCAATACCACACCAAGCACATTCCCTAAAACATTGAGATTGAAAATGTGTTAAATGCAGGTACCAGAGCTCTATTATGTGTCAGATTAAGACCCAAAGAATATTATAAAGTACTATCATTGGATCTGAAGTCGGGCAGTGAATAGTTAAAGAGAACAAACCATCGGCGCATCCAAAAAAAGTGTTTTACTATTTGATTCAGAACTTAAAATGAAGAAATTATCATTTCTCACTGGAGAAGGGTGGCACAAAAGAGGAAACACATTTACCATCATTCACTGAATGGATGTCTTGCAAGAAATGTACAGACATCAGAGTTCAAATGAAGGTGAAGGTTCTATACTACTCACCTCCAGGACTCAAGTCCGGCTAAGAGGTTTTCTTGAGTACCTTCATTAATGCTACCTTGCTTTCACTCCTACAGCACGTCAAGCCAGAGCAACCACTTGTCTCCACTCACTCCGATCTTACATGTTCACACAAGCCAACAGGATTCTAAAATCCCTAGCATACAAAACCTCCTTATGATCTCCCTCCATCCATTCCTGGGATGAGCCCCTGCCCCTCCATCCCTTCCTGGGATGAGCCCCTGCCCCTCCTTCCAAACTGAGAACTAATGCAGCCCAAAATAAAAAAAGAAAACTTGCTTTCTAGAAAGCACACCAGGGTGGAAAATTTGAAGCTGATCATGGATTCCAAGGTTTCTAAACTAATTTAGTATAATGACAAATTTGTCGACCCACAAACTAAGCTTAATGGTGGCTATCCTGTCAGTAATACGCATCGTTCATTAAATATTGAAACCACCAGAGAAAGATTCATATGAATCTGACGTAACTGAATATGTATATTAAAATTTATACTCTTATACACATAAAACTGGCAGATGTGTTCCTGCACACTTAAATCTCACTCTCTGCCATCGGCGGTTTTCTTATTGTTTGAAGCCAAGCAGCAGAGGCTTCTGAAAGTTATCGGATCCACTAGAGGAACCTGGGAATTGGTTCTAAAACTTTGGTCATTGGGTACTTACACCAATTGCTCCAAGAATTTTGACCTCATTCCCGTACACCAGCGCTAAAAATTTGAGCTAATTGTATAAAGTATTCTTGTGTTATTAACGAAAATAACGAAAATTGGAGGAAGGTAAGGAAAAGGGAAAAATTCAGGCAACCACTTAAGGGTCTCCCTTCAGGGATACTTAATGATGCTAGTGTATGTTTGTGCGTGCAAATGTATGTTCGTATGTATATGCGGGTGCGTGCATTTACGTGTGCGAAGGGTATATGGTCCTTCCTTCTGCCTGTTCAAGACAGGTAGCAAATTGGTGCTCCTGCGTCGTGGAAACTGTTGGTCAGTGTTGCTGACGTGTGTAATGACCTCCTGGGAGACACCTGCTCTCCTGTGGTGGCAACTCTCCCTGCAACAGCCTCGTTTAAAGTGAGATTTAACTACCAGTTTAAACAGTCGAACCCTGGCTGCCTTCCATTATTATTATTATTGTAATGCATTCAGGAGGAAGGTGAGGATCTCCCCAACTCCTTGGATGAAGAACCCACCACCGGCTTCACAATACCCCTCTAGACGATACCGATGATCATTATCTACTGTCTTATACAAGTACCTGTCTTCTGCAAGTACCTACTGTCTTTTACTGCAGGTTAACTGGAGGTCGGGAAAGTACCCTGATGCTTGTGAAGATCTCTTGATCCAATGAGGAGGAGGAACGACCCCTCCTCCTTTCGACTTTTCAAACTCTCTTTCTAGGTAGTGTGTGACAAGTACCGATTAACCCTTAAAGTGAATATAGTAGTAGTAGTGATAGTGATGGTAATAGTAGTAGTGGTAGTAGTCGTAGTAGTAGTTATAGTGGTAGTGATGGCGGTAGTAGTAATAGTAATAACAGTTGTAGAAGTGGTAGAAGTAGTAGTGGTTGTAGTATTCGTAGAATAATAGTAGTAGTCATAATAGTAGTTGTAGTAGTAGTGGTACTAATAGTATTAGTAGTAGTTGTAGTAATATTATTATTATTATTATTATTATTATTATTATTATTATTATTATTATTATTATTATAGTAGTAGTAGTAGTAGTAGCAGCAGTAGTAGTAGTAGTAGTAGTAGTAGCAGCAGCAGTAGTAGTAGTAGTAGTAGTAGTAGTAGTAGTAGTAGTAATAGTATGCTAAGTAGTAGTAATGATAATCAATATAATATTAATTATGTTCTGGGGACTTCCTTCTATAGAAATAAGTTCTAAGTTTCCTTAAGCAATAAGGAAGTGAGAACCTTAAGTTGAGAGAGAGAGAAAGAGAGAGAGAGAGAGAGAGAGAGAGAGAGAGAGAGAGAGAGAGAGAGAGAGAGAGAGAGAGAGAGAGAGAGAGAGAGACAGACAGACAGACAGAGAGACAGACAGACAGACAGACAGAGAAAGAGAGAGAGAGAGAATTTGGACAAGTCATCACGGCTTCTGATGAGGAATGACTGAGGGAAGGTCCATGCACCTCGGATCAGGCAGTGTAACATAGAACACAACACTGAACCACGGGAGAAAAACACTGTCATTATTACATTTACCTCCTGACCTCCCATTGTCGTGGGAAAGGTGAAGGAGGCTCAGCACTCAACCTTGTGGGTCCTTCACATGCTACACGTCCTGCTCTCGTGCGTGCTACACGTCCTGCTCTCGTGCGTGCTACACGTCCTGCTCTCGTGCGTGCTACACGTCCTGCCTCGTGGTGCACACGTCCTGCTCGTGCGTGCTACAGTCCTGCTCTCGTGCTGCTACACGTCCTGCTTCGTGCGTGCAACGTCCGCTCGTCGTGCTACACGTCCTGCTCTGTGCGTGCTCACGTCCTGCTCCGTGCTACACGTCCTGCTCTCGTGCGTGCTACACGTCCTGCTCTCGTGCGTGCTACACGTCCTGCTCTCGTGCGTGCTACACGTCCTGCTCTCGTGCGTGCTACACGTCCTGCTCTCGTGCGTGCTACACGTCCTGCTCTCGTGCGTGCACACGTCCTGCTCGTGCGTGCTACACGTCCGCTCAGTGCTACACGTCCCTCTAGGATCACACTGGTCACACACACACACACACACACACACACACACACACACACACACACACTGTTATTTCCGAGCATCGTCCAGAGGACAGGAACCAAGGTTACTGCCAGAGGAAATTCCAGTGGCTCTTGGCTTGGCCCCTGGGTCATTTAGATTACTAGATGGGGGGTAGTGGTAGCGCTGCTAGGAGGTGGTACTGGTGCTGCCAGGTGGCACTAGCAGTACGAGGTGATGAGAAGTTTTCTATCCTAGTTCTGTAGATGGTGTCATTACGGGGGAGAATTTACTCGTATCTTGCGCTTGTTTTTGGTTCCATCTGGGTCGTGGGGGTGGGTCGGGTGGTGATGGTGGTGGGTCGTGGTGATGGTGGTGGGTCGTGGCGGTGGGGGATGGGTGGGAGGGTGCTTACTCCTTCAGGACGATTTGGGGGGAGAGGGAGTAATTGTTAGGGGTAATGTGGAGTGATGTGGTGGTGTTCTTGGGCGTTTGCGGCGGTGGGTGGTGGTAGGGGGTAGTGGTGGTGATGACTCTGGTGATGGTGGAGGTGCTGACAGTAGTGAAGGAGGAAGTGTGGTGATGGTAGTAATAATAATGTTGAAAGTGATGTCAATATTGTTGGTAATGCCATTGGTGAGGGTACTGTAACTGGAAATAATGGTAGATGTGAAAACTGTGGTTATGGGGGCAGTAGGATGATAATGGGAGTGTTGGAAAGTGGAGATGGGGAGTAAATGGGGTGAAGAGTGGAGGAAATGGGGAGTGAAAGGGGGAAGTGGGAGAGAAGGAAAAGGTGTGTAATGGTGGGGAAGTGAGGGATGGGAGAGGAGGGGAGGGAGGGATGGGAAATTAAGAGGAGGGGAATTTGGAGGTGAAGGGAGTGGGCAGTGTAGACAGTAATAAGAGCCTTGGACAGAAGAAATTTTTCTTCACTGTCTCAGAGGACAGAGACACAACTGTGTCGTATTCTGTCTTTATTTCTCTGCCATTCAGACCATCCATCCGTCAGTCACACCATCCATCCGTCCATCCATCCGTCAGTCAAACCATCCATCCGTCCATCCATCCGTCAGTCAGACCATCCGTCTGTCCATCCGTCCGTCCATCCGTCAGTCAGACCATCCGTCCGTCCATCCGTCAGTCAGACCATCCGTCCGTCCATCCGTCAGTCAGATCATCCGTCCGTCCATCCGTCGTCAAATCCATCTCGTCACGTCCATCCTTCCGTCCATCCGTCATCATCGACCATCCGTCGTCCATCCGTCCGTCCATCCTTCCGTCCATCCGTCAGTCAGACCATCCGTCCGTCCATCCGTCAGTCAAACCATCCGCCCGTCCATCCATCAGTTGGGCCAAGGGTTATGTTGCTAGTCTGTGTTAACAAAGCCAATAAAGATTTTTACTTTAGATTTCACAAGTTAAAATAACTAGTTCAGGTTTCAGCATATATATATATATATATATATATATATATATATATATATATATATATATATATATATATATATATATATATATATATATATATATATATATATATATATATATATATGAATAATTAGACACTTGTGATATACTTGGGTATCTTTATTGTAGAAACGTGTCTCCCACCAGTGGCTTCTTCAGTCCAATACAGAGGAGAAGGGTTGAAGATGAGAAGGAGTTTGAGGCAATCAGGCCCTCAGCCTGGAGTCGATATGATCAGTAAATCAATGTTGATTAGAGTACAGCATATATGTGTGGAGAAGGGGCTTATGTACTGCAGATAGGTAAGGTGAAGCAGTCGTAGGCGGTGTCACCTTGGATAAATCCACATGTGGAAGTAGGTCATGCCTATAGATTAGGCAAGTGTAGAAATCCCTGTATCAAGATCCCAAGATGCTGCTGTGTCTGACATAGCAATGTCATATTCATTTAGTGTAAGAACTGGTCGAGTCAAGCTGATTCATCTCCCCCCTCACCATGTGTGTGTGTGTGTGTGTGTGTGTGTGTGTGTGTGTGTGTGTGTGTGTGTTGTGCTGCAACCATCATCACCACCACTAACACCATCATCATCACCACCACTATCATCACCACCACCACTATCACAAAGATCACCACTATCACTAACGTCAACACTACTATAATCAATTCCACCAAAACCACCACCATCACTACCACCAGTACTACCACAATCGAATCCACCACCACACTGACGATACCCAGCAAACAAGCTGATAGGAATTTAATTGGCAGTTTGTGGATGTTGTCGACTGGAATTTTGTTATGTTATTGGTTATGGAAATTTAATTTGTTTTGTGTATATAAGCTGCGAGTTTTTGGGATCAGACCTGAGAGTGGTTGAACTGACCAGGAGGCCTGGTCTGGGACCTGGCCGTGGGGACCATGAATCCCAAAATTAACGACAGGCATCATATTGCTTGATATGAAGAACTGTAACCATTCAAATCCCTTTGACAGTTTCAGTTATGGATAAAAGGAGGCAAGTACTTAGGATATCTTTTCTGTATACGTTTCGGTTCTGGGACATTGGTTCCATGACTGAATAAGAAAGCACAGAATATATAATAGAGAATGCAAGTCTCTGGCCTTTGTTTTATGGTGCTCGAAGTAATAATTAAAGAAGCTTCAATACACTGGTATCTTCTCTTGTCATGTTCACTGGAGATCATTTCAGCTTTCCAGGGCATGAGATGTCTCTAGAGAAACCTATGTACGACACAAACATTGCTGGTTTCGTCTCGGTTGTGATCAAATGTGTTGAACAAGTGTAGGGAGATTCCTCTCCGTTTCTCCTATGTAGACCTTGTTGCAGCCTCTGCATTGTATGATGCATACTCTTGCTTCACTGTTGGGCGAGTCAAAAGTATGTCTTCGTGGTGAGGACTGTGATGGAAGATGTGGCCATGGCCACATAGCTTGCATAGTGTTATTGGCCACTTCTTCTCCAGGTTGAATCAAGAATCTGGTCTTCTCAGTAGTGGCATTATTGACTGAACTGTGATTATTTTCTTAGCTTTGTATATAAAGTAGGGAACAAAGTGCAAGCATTCGAAGACATGAATATTGTAATGTAACTCTTCTAAGAATTCCAGTATGTGAGTACTATGAAACCATACCACGGGTGGGGTTAGAACTCGCGATCAGAGAGTAGTAAAACTCCAGACCGACGCGCTAGCCACTGGGCCATTTGAAGATTAATTTTAATAACAGTTTCGACCAAAATGCCATCGACATATCTGAGTCATGGAACTCTGTTATGAATGATATTGTAGAAACATTTAGTCTCCAAGTTCTCCGTAAAAAAAAAGATATTAGTCAGGAGAGCACTCAGCGAATTTCCCTTGGCTAAGGCAAAATAATACTTGTAAAACTGGTTTTCATGAAGAAGATGAAGGTCATGCCCAGCTCGGTGAGGTTCATGAAGTCATGAAGTTCATGAGTCGGTGACAGCAATAGTGAAACGTGAGGTAACATCAAATATCACATGTTTACTTTTATTGATGATGTTACTGGAACTGGAAATAAGATCCTCGGAGTTCTTCACAATGCCGGTGGCCCAACAATATTTTCTTTCTTTATAACGTTGGTGGTCCCAACAGGTTTCTCTCTTCATACTGTTGGTGTCTTAGCACGTTTCCTTCTTAATAACACTGATGGACCTAACAGGTTTTCGTCTTTATAACCGCGGTGGCCCAGTACGTTTCCCCCTCATAATGTTGAAGGTCTTAGTACGTTTTCCTTCTTTTTAATACTAGTGGTCCCAAGAGTTTCCCTTTCACACTTTCAGTCGCCCCAACACATTTCCCTCATAATACTAGCGGCTTCAACACACTTCCTTCTTTATAACGCTGGTGGTCCCAACATATTTCTCTTATTATGCACATGGTTCCAACACGTTTCCTACCTTATAATGGTGTCAGCCCCAACGTTTCCCTGCTTATACTTCTGGAGGCCCCAACATGTATCTGCTTATACTCCTGGTGTCCCCATCAAGTTTTCCTTCTTATTCTGCTGGTGGGCTCAGTACGATTCACTGCTTATTCTTCTTTTGGCATGTGTCAACATCTGTTACCGGGAAATGCGAGAAATATGTCCGTAACATATACTGAACTTGTCAAAAGGAGGTTGGATCACTACCTCCGGTAAGTGTCAGGTCTATCTGTCTATGATGGCTATGTGAGAGAGCGGACCCGCTAACAGCAACAACCTGGAGGAAGAGGCAACCTTTTTTTGCAAACCTTGTTTTATGCCGGGCTACTAGAGAACAGAACTCTCGAAACCGGTCACAGTTATGCTACAGGCCAAAATAAGTTTCCTTTCCATTTGATGTCTGAGGCTTCAAGCAGCGCCTGTGGTCGGGAAGATAATCAGATTTAACTCTAGAGAAGGAATATCAGCTCCAATTCCTTGAGTCAAGATCCCTTCACCGCCATCAAGGCGCCCCTTTGAACCCTTCAACCGAGTGTATGAATGAGAGACTTCCGTCTGTATTGTTATCAGTAATCGTCTCTCTCGATGCTCTCTATCTCTCATAGTAAAAAGCTGAATAAAGCGCAGTGATTCCTCCCTCTTGGGTGTTTTTCCCTACGTTCCCACACTAATGAATACACTGTGAAATTGCTCCTGAACGAAGCTCATTAAGCGACATGCAGGAGTCTACTTTTTTGAAGCCATAATTCCTGAAGCCACTGTAATTGGGAGACGAATGTGGTGCCACAGTATACAATCTTATCTGATATATAATTAAACTTCTCGTTACGTAGAGAATTATCACCCTGACTCTTTTTTTTTGTTAAGAAGTAACCAGCAAACATGTAATGATAACCTCATCAAGAGGGAGGTAGCAACATGAAACATTCGCCAGAGAAGATGAAGCCAAGACGTTGAAAAACTAGCGTTTGTAACTAGTTTTGGGACGCTGAATTCGAATGTGAACTTAGGTTTGCCCCAACAAGCACACACGTGAAAGATTTCACCAAGACAGCCATCATGGAGAAGAACTCTCACGGAAACCTGACGATCAGTTTGATGGCTGACTGGTGCTGGACACTACTGCTGGACACTGGTGCTGGACACTGGTGCTGGACACTGGTGCTGGACACTACTCCTGGACACTGGTGCTGGACATTACTGCTGGACACTACTGCTGGACACTGGTGCTGGACATTGGTGCTGAACACAAGCGAAAAAGCCTGAAAACTGTGTATATGTAAGACTGTATGGAAATTTCTGTCATTTTTGTTATGCACATAAATATTATGAATTTACGTTAAGAAAGTATAGTCTTCGTCACTGATACTCGCTAAATGGTTATAACGATGACCATAACTTTGAAAGGGGTGGACCGGTAAGCCAGCAGAAGGTCTCGGTCAGATGACCAAAAGCTCCAGCTGTGGATCATCGTCCGACTAAGACCCTCGTCAGGAAACACTTGTCTTGCTTCCTGACGAAGCTTACCTAACCTTTGTCACTGCATGCGCAACACTGTACGTAATATATTAACTATGGTAACATATATAACGTAGTTCTTCAACCTTAAATAGCCAAAATACTGATGTTAAGACTGCGAAAAAAACTTATGTGATAGTCTAAATAAGCTTAGATTCGTGATCAGCTTAAAGCAATCACTTTGGTTTCTGAAATGGATGAGAAGTTCGATTTTGTTGGCTGGTGTTATCTTACCATGAAAGAGCCACGAAAGATGTAATAAGATGTAATGATTGATAAATATATATATACATACATAATCTTAGGAAGACGGAACCAGTCAGGATGTAATAATAATCTTAGCAAGGAGGAGCCAGCCAATATGTAATAATCTTAGCATGGAGGAGCTAGTCAAGATGTAATAATCTTAGCAAGGAGGAGCCAGCCAATATGTAATAATCTTAGCATGGAGGAGCTAGTCAAGATGTAATAATCTTAGCATGGAGGAGCCAGTCAATATGTAATAATCTTAGCATGGAGGAGCCAGTCAATATGTAATAATCTTAGCATGGAGGAGCCAGTCAATATGTAATAATCTTAGCAAGAAGAAGCTTGCGAAGATGTGATGATATTCTTAGTAAGATGGAGTTACTCAAGATGTACTGATAACACTCTGGTCTGCATGATCTTTGTTATTGACTCTATGGTATCTTTTTCGGTATATATTTGGAAAATAGTGATTCATTGTGTTTTTTATTCCTCTCTGTCACGTCAGGTTGTCAAGTTATACAGAAACGTTACTTTTCTCTTTTCGTATAACATAAGTAAATGAGAAAGTGGTATATTACCAATTAAAATGCTTACCTTATGTTGAATTAAATGTTAAATCTAATACATTTTTCTTTATTTTCAGATTATTAATATGTCTAGAGGCTGCATAAATTCACCAGACATATTTTGTTATGTCTGCGGGCAATTCACCTTCAGATTCCCGGAGCAACATTACTCCTTTATTGAAGTGCTGCTACTTTGCTTATTTTGGCTGCAAACTTGGAGACCAGGACAAACTATTTGCACCACACAAAGCTTGCAAGAGTTGCAGCAGTAAGCTACAATTGTTGTCAGTTGCAAAACTTAAATGTGTGCCTTTTGGAGTACCAATGGTATGGCGGGAGCAGATGAACCACCATGATGACTGCTACTTTTGTATGACTAAAGTAGCTGGATTCAACAAGAAGACTAAAGATCGCATAATATACCCAAATATTTCTTCAGCAATAAGGCTGTGCCACACTCTGAAGATATTGCTGTACCTGTGCCACCTGAGACATGGCAAGCTTCATCAGAGTCTGATACCAGTGATTCTAAGGAGATGGAAGTAGACTATGAACCACCAACAAATGACGATCCCAAACCCTTCAACCAAGTTGAGCTCAATGACTTGGTGAGAGACCTTAACCTTCCAAAAGAAAGTGCACAGTTACTTGGCTCTAGACTGAAGGAACACAGGTTTCCAGCTCCTGTAACAAATTATTTAATTTGATTTATGTTGATTTGGAATTCATATATTCTTAAAACTAAGAGAATGTACTTTTCCATCATTAGTTGCCTAATTTTAATAAAGTAACAATTTATTAAAAATTCACATTATTTATTATCATTAATTTGTATTTTATTCAAAATTCTTACGTGATAGAGCAAAATGGTTTAGATATTTACAATCAGCAGCTCAAGAATATATAAGATCGCAAACATGAATAAAAATAAAAATTTAAAACATTCCAAATGCAGACCAGTGTAATCTTTGTAAGAAAAATCCTGTGAAGATGTAGTGATAACCTTGGTAAGAAGGAGTCAGTCAAGATGTATCTATAATCTTGGTAAGAACCCAGTGAAGATGTAACGATAATGTTGGTAAGAAGACAGTGAAGATGTAACGATAATCTTGGTAAGAAGCCAGTGAAGATGTACTGATAATCTTGGTAAGAAGACAGTGAAGATGTAACGATAATTTTGGTAAGAAGACAGTGAAGATGTAACGATAATCTTGGTAAGAAGACAGTGAAGATGTAACGATAATCTTGGTAAGAAGACAGTGAAGATGTAATGATAATCTTGGTAAGAAGACAGTGAAGATGTAATGATAATCTTGGTAAGAAGACAGTGAAGATGTAATGATAATCTTGGTAAGAAGACAGTGAAGATGTATCTATAATCTTGGTAAGAAGACAGTGAAGATGTAATGATAATCTTGGTAAGAAGACAGTGAAGATGTAATGATAATCTTGGTAAGAAGGAGCCAATCAAGATCGACATTCCCAATTAGGTATTTAATGGATTTCAGAAGTTTTGATAATTATCGGTTACGGAGCAGAGTCAAGCAAACTGGTGAGTGAAAGGGAGGGGGACGAGGAGAGGAGAGAGGAGTAAGGGGATAAAGAGGAGAGAGGAAGGGAGGTGCTGGCGTGAGGGAGGAGAGGATACGTAAGAGGGGGGATGAAATTGAGGAGAGAGAAGGAAGAATAGGGGAGAGAAGGGGAAAGGATGGGGAAAGGGTAGCAAAGAAGTGGAAGAGGCGAGAGGATGGATAAATGAGTGGAAAAAGTGGGAGGTGGAGATAATACACACACACACACACACACACACACACACACATATATATATATATATATATATATATATATATATATATATATATATATATATATATATATATATATATATATATATATATATATCTCCATGGGGAAGTGGAACAGAATTCTTCCTCCGTAAGCCATGCGTGTCGTAAGAGGCGACTAACATGCTGGGAGCAAGGGCTAGTAACCCCTTCTCCTGTATATATTACTAAATGTAAAATGGGAAACTTTCGTTTTTCATTTTGGGCCACCCCACTTCGGTGGGAAACGGCCGATGTGTTGAAAGAAAGAATATATATATATATATATATATATATATATATATATATATATATATATATATATATATATATATATATATATATATATATATAAGATGGGGTCCACCTCTGGTACAAATTGTGGGACCCATAGCCTCGGAGAAGTGGACAAAAAGGCTTCAAGGAAGAAAATTTGGATTTCTTCCTGATGCCATTTGAATATTCCACTTCCCCTACCACCCCATCTTCTTCTTTTTTGTTTTTTATTACCAATAGGTATATTTTATTACATAATATGGTACAAAAGATTTAAGGGATACATTGTTGATATAAAGATGGCATATACAGTACAAGAGGTGTGAGAGATACATGTCTAGTACATATTGTTACATGTTTGTCACTGATTATAATGCGAAAATCTCCTCCAGCTCTTCCGAGCTGGGGCGCGTGCCCAAAATACAGCATGCATTACCCCTCTGAACAGCAGCACTGAGTCGCTGGAACAGAAAACTAGCTGCCCTGGGATCCCTAGTTACCCTGTTGATTCTTTTGCCCAGCTCCTTGAGGAACTTAGATGCACTCTTTCCCCATGATATATATATATATATATATATATATATATATATATATATATATATATATATATATATATATATATATTGATTATATTGATAACCTCCCATTCATCAGGCGTGTATAACCTTCAAGGCCTTAATGCTTCTCCCAATGAAAATAATAGAACTTATCTAAGATTTTAACAAGAGGAAAGAGAGAAATTAGCATGGAAAAGTTATAGACGTTTCTAAGTTTGTGAATGATTAAACCGTCCCAGCCGGAGGACTGTGAAGCCATCACACTTGGCCAGACGGGTTGCAGCGACGCTCAAAGACGAAGCTGTACAAGTTGGCAGAGCAAATCATCGCATCACACAAACTAAGTTCGTGCCAAAGGCGTCTGTTTTGAGCTTCAGTCACTGGAGACGAACTGGGAAGGTGAAGGAACGCTGATAGTGAAATTAATCTAAAGAGAAGCGAGCCCAAAATCACGACGTCTTGAAAGAGGGCGACGAGTGTCTCTCAAAGCAACTCTTCCTCCTAAAATCAACATCGATTTCTTCTTCTTATTATTATTATTTTTCTTAGGAAGCAAAAAACCCGTATCAGTCAGAATGGGGAATGGAATGGGTGGAGGATGGGGTTATCAGTTTATCAGTGCACTATGGGGTTATCAGTTTATCAGTGCACTCCTCATAAAAGGTTGAGACATAAACTAATAAACATCATGATTCAGTCCGTCTCTTAACAACATATTATGGCTCAATGTTTCTCTCCACATCACATCATGATTCAGTTATTCTCTACACAAATGAAACTAATAAAGTGTGTTATTCAGTCAGGGGGAGACACAGCCACTTGTGATTATCGACATCAGGAGTGCCAGTAGTGTCTTCATACATCACTATCACAGTGCAAGCTCTCCTTATTTTAATACGTTAATTTTCTCATGGTGTTCCCAATGTTACTTTCTTATTGCGTACTGTAAACTTAAAAATATTATTTTCTTTATTTTAGTTAGTTTAAATTAGGTTAGGCAAGACTTTGTTATGCTATTTTACGTAAGTCTATAAAATTAGTGAAAAAAATAAAGAAAACATGCCCGCGATAAGTCTGGTTCTTGTATATATTCTTACGAGTATATTTTTCTTAATGTGTGTACACGTAGAGGAACAGTACACACACACACACACACACACACACACACGTGAAGGGATATACATCTCAGTATGTATATATATACACTTGGAGTGTTTTCATCTCAATAAACCAATATCTAGTATGAAAGTATTCTTGACTGATGGCTAACAGATGACGTGCAGCCTTAATGACTCTCGTGTGTTGATAGCATTTAAGCCCAATTAACTATCTGGCAACAAGGTGGCAGAGTGTAACCAAGAAACGTTGAGATACGAACGATTATCGCTGGTGGTGCGAGTGAGTGGTGCTAGATGACTGTGTGAGTGGTGCTCTATGACTGATTTCTGGAAGTCACACTTCCAGACTCGTCGCTGATAGCAGCTAACAAACAACTTTGCGAGTGACTAAGCAGAAAACTCTTCACCCCAAGGTGACGTGTGGCAGATAAAGGCCACAGACCAGGTACACATCCTGTGGACAGGTTGTGTGCATTGAGACGAGTTTTTGCCTTTTAAGTTGCTTCTGCAAGCGTCCCAGACACACAGCTTCTCTCTTGACTGGCTCTCCTGTACATTACAAAATAAATATAAAAGAATATATCCAGCAACACACACGCAAATATATATATATATATATATATATATATATATATATATATATATATATATATATATATATATATAATATATATATATATAAGGGGTCCATCTCTGGTGCAAATTGTGGGACCCATAGCCTCGGAGAAGTGGATAAAAAGGCCTCAAGGAAGAATATAGAATATTTGGATTTCTTCCTGAAGCCATTTGAATATTCCACTTCCCCCCTACCACACCTATCTTTTTATTCTATTTTACCAATTTAGGTACATTTTATATAAACATATATATGTATAATATAATTTAAAATATATATTGTTATATAATATATGGATATATATATTATATATATATATATATATATATATATATATATATATATATATATATATATATATATATATATATATATATATATATATATATATATATATATATATATATATATATATATATGCTATCTTTATATGCCTTAAAGAACTGGGTTCCAGACTCATCGAGACCACCAGGGACCCAAGGGAGGCCACTTTCATGTTCCAGCGCCTCAGCGTGGCCATCCAGAGGGGAAATGCATGCTGCATACTGGGCTCGCTTCCTGCTTCGGAGGAGCTGGAGGAGATTCATAATCTTTGATATATTGTACCAATGTATTCATGTTCATGTTTGTGTTTTCTGTCAATGTATTCTGTCTATTAATAAAGCACTCATAATATATATATCGAGAGTGGTAGGAGAAGAAAATATTCAAACAGCTCCGGGGAGAACCTCGAGTTTTCCCTGAGGTACGTTTATTGTTTTCTCTGAGGATGAGGGTCCCCAGTCAAGTTCTAGAGGTGGTACCTCCCTATATATATATTAAATATATATATTTATATATATATATATATATATATATATATATATATATATATATATATATATATATATATATATATATATATATTCTTTGTAGAAAAGGTGAAGCTATGTGCAAGCAGAAAACTACCTAGATGAGTAATAGTCAGGTTGAATAATACTTATATTAAAAAGTATAGTATTTAACTTACCCGTGAAACAGTATTGCCAGGTAGGTAGCTTCCTTGTACTGCGCCATCTTGTGCACTCTCACAGTTTCTTAAGAGTTACTTACGAGACTTGGTCTTCAGCGATACTTTAATTTATTATTTGGCGGCTTCTGTGATGCCTTTGTATAGTCCATAGTGATTGACTTTATGTTGCCTCACTTGTATTGTTGTGCGGGTAACTGGCAGCTTCCTATTACTCATTGTTCTTAGTTTTCTAGATGGGTAAGGTTTGTTAGATATCTTCAGCGTGAAATATCCTCTGGTTGACCCTAGCACTAAGGTAGAGATGTGACCGATCTCCAGTTTCAGTGACTGGGTACACAAACCATACCACGGGTGGGGTTCGAACCCGCGGTCAGAGAGTCTCAAAACTCCAGACCATCGCGTAAGCCACTAGGCCAGCCACTGGGTACACTTCACCAGCAGGGTTGGATGGGTCATCACTGCTTAGCTAGAGCGATAAAAACAATATGACTGGACAGAGGCCAAACTGCAGTTAGTGGACGGAGGATCGAGCCTCCAACACGCCTTTCGCTGTCCTTAAAAAGATGAGTACAGTGGATAAAGATATCCACTGTACTCACCTGTTTGAGGATACAGGACTCGTTTCCGCTCCTGGTCCTGCCTGTGATGTTTGTTATATTTTTTTCTACCTTCATGAGTCTTGTCATACCTATTTTTGAAACTGTGCAATGAGCGTGCCTCTGCTACATCGTACAGGTCATTTCACTTCCTGACTACCCTGAGGCTGAATAAATACTTTCTGACATCCATGTGACTCATGTCTTTAGCCTCCAACTGTGCCCTCGTGTACCTATTTCCTGCCTTAGGAACAGTCTGTCCCTTTCCAATATATCATGCCCTCTGAGTATTCTGCATGTCGTTATTATATATCTCTCTCGTGGTATTCCATACTCTAATGTCGCTAGATTCAGTTCTTGTAGGCTCTCTTCCTATCTAATTTCCCTTAACTCTGCGCTTTTCTAACTCTCTTAACGTGTTTATCAGGTGAGGGTTCCGCGCTGGTGCTGCATACTCGAAGCTGGGACTAACGTATATCTTATATAGGACCGTGACTGACTCTTGTTGAAATTCTCGATTTACTAAGAAGCCAAAGAAGTATTGGCTGCAGAAGTTATTCATTGATAGGTTGTGGCATGCTAAGAGTACGTTACATTATATTCGATGTATGCCACACACCCATATAATCATGCCCTCCCGACCATCGAACCAGGTGCTAAGGGTATAATGAGTATGCTTGCACCTTGGTTCATCCCAGCCAATCACAAAGAAACCCGCCGAATTTGTGAAGCGATGTTGGACACTTGTGAATCAACACTGGCAAGTTTACCTCCAAGTCTGGTCGAAGACGGTTCTCACCGTGTCTCTTGCTTGCACTGCCCTTCTGTACATATCCTCTGTAAATATTATACATATAATTGCTTGATGTTTTGTGAAGGAAATATATAATTATTTGTTCTTTGCTGTCTTTTGCTTGTTATCGTGCTACAACCAGGTGTGCAGGCCACAAGACTACACCTGTGTTCTAATATAGGTGCCTTCGACGATATACTCGTTCCTAGTAAAGTCTGCATCCTCTCTCCCCTGTCTATGCTCAGTTTCCGGTCTTCTTCCCACTTCCGTTTTTATAACCTCGCATTTACCGGGGTTGAGTGTTGGTAGCCACTTGTCTGATCAATCATACAGTTGATCTAGATTCATTTCTAGCTTCTCCTTGTCCTCCTTAGCTTTATTCTCCTCACTAATTTAACTTCATCTGCAAACAGTGATACATCAGAATCTCTTCTGTTATGTTATTCACACAACCCAGAAGCGTTTGGTGATATTGTGATGTGAAGCATCGCAACATATTGTGATGTGAAGCATCGCAACATATTGTGATGTGAAGCATCGCAACATATTGTGATGTGGTCTATCATATCCACACATAAGCTGGCTCATTTGTTTTTATTGTCTGTCTGGCTG
The DNA here is from genome assembly GCA_009830355.1 of Cherax destructor. Classification (NCBI taxonomy): domain Eukaryota; kingdom Metazoa; phylum Arthropoda; class Malacostraca; order Decapoda; family Parastacidae; genus Cherax; species Cherax destructor. Next base: position 423,173 of record WNWK01000017.1, read on the forward strand.
GCTGACTGGTTGGTTGGCTACATTATTTCCTGGCTGACTGGCTGGATGGCTTCATTGTTTCTTGGCTGACTGGCTGGATGGCTTCATTGTTTCCTGGCTGACTGGCTGGATGGCTTCATTGTTTCCTGACTGGCTGGCTGACTGGCTTCATTGTTTCCTGGCTGACTGGCTGGATGGCTTCATTGTTTCCTGGCTGACTGGCTGGATGGCTTCCTCGCCTGACTGGGTGGGTGGGTTGCTGGCTGGCTTACAGTAACTTTAAACATGCACGTCAAATGACTTCCAAATGTTTATTGTTGAAGGTGGTATGCGAAGGAAGAGGAAAGGAGGAGGAGGAGAGAAAGAGGAGGAGGAAGGTGAAAAGAGAAAGAAGAAAAGGAGTAGAAGCATAAATATAAAGAGAAGAAAAGAAATATAAAGAGAAGAAATGAAATATAAGGTGAATGATGAACAGTAGACAAATGAGAAATAGAAAAGGACAGCGGTACGTAAGTATTAAACTAAGTTGTAGTAACAGTAATGAATAATGTAACAATAACCAAGATTTGGATGATGAGCAGTGAAGGTGAATGACCATCACACACAAGCAGTGAAGGTGAGTGACTATCACACACAACAGTGAAGGTGAGTGACCATCACACACAGCAGTGAAGGTGAGTGACCATACACACAAACAGTGAAGGTGAGTGACCATTACACACAAACAGTGAAGGTGAGTGACCATCACACACAACAGTGAAGGTGAGTGACCATCACACACAAGCAGTGAAGGTGAGTGACTATCACACACAAACAGTGAAGGTGAGTGACCATCACACACAAACAGTGAAGGTGAGTGACCATCACACACAAGCAGTGAAGGTGAGTGACCATCACACACAACAGTGAAGGTGAGTGACCATCACACACAACAGTGAAGGTGAGTGACCATCACACACAAACAGTGAAGGTGAGTGACCATCACACACAACAGTGAAGGTGAGTGACCATCACACACAACAGTGAAGGTGAGTGACCATCACACACAACAGTGAAGGTGAGTGACCATCACACACAAACAGTGAAGGTGAGTGACCATCACACACAGCAGTGAAGGTGAGTGACCATCACACACAGCAGTGAAGGTGAGTGACCATCACACACAACACGGCCAGACAAAAATGTGTAAAGTATTGCATACCAGCAACTGGAAGCTGGATAAATTGTTCCCCACTCAGATGCTCATCTTCTTTCTCAGCTGGTGGTGGTGGTCTCTTTCTCAGCTGGTGGTGGTGGTCTCTTTCTCAGCTGGTGGTGGTGGTCTCTTTCTCAGCTGGTGGTGGTGACCTCTTTCTCAGCAGGTGGTGGTGTCTCTTTCTCAGGAGGTGGTGATGGTCTTTTTCTCAGCTGGTGGTGGTTACCTCTTTCTCAGCTGGTGGTGATGGTGACTTCTTTCTCAGCTGGTGGTGGTTTGGTGACCTCTTTCTCAGCTGGTGATGGTGGTGACCTCTTTCTCAGCTAATGGTGGTAGTCTCTTTCTCAGCTGGTGGTGGTGGTCTCTTTCTCAGCTGGTGGTAGTGATGACCTCTTTCTCAGCTGGTGCTGGTGGTCTCTTTCTCAGCTGGAGGTGGTGGTGACCTCTTTCTCAGCTGCTGTTGGTGATATCTTTCTTAGCTGGTGGTGATGGTGGTAGTGGTGACCTCTGAGCTGATGGTGATAGTGTTGACCTCTGAGCTGATTGTGGTAGTGGTGACCTCTGAGGGCTGCACTGGTGAGTAGTGTGGTGACCTCTGAGCTTTATTTTGAAATGAATTTTTCGTGGTTTGATGCACCTCACTCACTGGAGGTTTCGCTCTGTACACAACAGAGACCTTAAACCAACCTCCCGGTCCATCACATTAAAAATAAAATCCCACTATAAGATATGAAGACCTCTGTATCACACTCACACGTGAGGACAAACCGAGATCTTTGCCACTGTAGCGAAGGTCGCTGGAATATTCTATTACATAGCCTTTTTTTGTACCCTGTGTTGTGTTATAAAGGAAAGCTGTTGCTGCTATGCTAATTTGATCTCTTGATATGTTGAATGCTGAGACTTTCTATGTTTTATATCATAATTTTTATTTAATATTTTTTCAATGCCATTTTCGTTCCTGCAGCTGCCAGAGGAAGATACAATAGTATGAATTGATTTATTTATGTGTGTGTAAACTAGGATATTTCTGTATGTATGAATGTATAAAGGAATGTACGTATGTATGGATGTATGTATGCAAAACAGTCGCAAACAGGCGATCTTAACAATGCACAACAAGTCACATGGGGATGAAAAATCTTTAGTTTTAGATCTTTCACACTCTCGTGCGTCATCAGGAGCTATGCAATGCTGCAAGACAGCAACACATAGGAGGGGAAATTCTCTGAGGCAAGGCAGAAGGTATTAGTGATAACCCATGGCATTCTGTGACACGGGTCACTCTGTGACACGGGTCACTCTGCGACACGGGTCACTCTGCGACATGGGAGGTACAACCTTTCGTTGTACCACCCTTTTTTCAACCCCCGAGATTCCTGCCTTTATTAGCCTGCCCCTGGCTGTCATACTAAGTTTATCTATCTTGTACGTTATTATCATATCTCCTCCAATTCTTCTTTCCTTTAAGGACTTCAGTATTAGTTCTTCTGGGTTCTCCTCGTAGCTCGTCGTTGATATTATATAATTTATTTATAACCATGATCAGTTGAGGGCTCCAGGCAGGCGCTGCGCCCTCTAGGGTAGGTATAACATAGTGTATAAGGTTTTGAATGATTCTCTGTTAAAATTGCTGAAGGCCGATTTTAAGTTCCTCGGGCTCGCTTAATGCCGCTGACGTTTTTTGTCTGCTTGTATTCGCCTCCTGCTGCTCTAAGCTGGGTGCTGTGCTAGCCCAAGGCCACAGCAATCACAGCATCCGACACTCACAGTGTCTAATAGTCACAGTTTCCTGCACCACAGTGTCCAGCGCTTACAGCGTCCACAACACATAACTTCTAGCACTCACAACATTCGTCACTCACAACATTCATCACTCACAACATTCATCACTCACAACATTCATAACTCACAACATTCATCACTCACAACATTCATCACTCACAACATTCATCACTCATAACATTCATCACTCACAACATTCATCACTCACAACATTCATCACTCACAACATTCATCACTCACAACATTCAGCACTCACAACATTCATCACTCACAACATTCATCACTCACAACATTCATCACTCACAACATTCATCACTTACAACATTCATCACTCACAACATTCATCACTCACAACATTCATCACTCACAACATTCATCACTCACAACATTCATCACTCACAACATTCATCACTCACAACATTCATCACTCACAGCATTCATCACTCACAACATTCATCACTCACAACATTCATCACTCACAACATTCATCACTCACAACATTCAGCACTCACAACATTCATCACTCACAACATTCATCACTCACAACATTCATCACTCACAACATTCATCACTCACAACATTCAGCACTCACAACATTCATCACTCACAACATTCAGCACTCACAACATTCATCACTCACAACATTCATCACTCACAACATTCATCACTCACAACATTCATCACTCACAACATTCAGCACTCACAACATTCATCACTCACAACATTCAGCACTCACAACATTCATCACTCACAACATTCATCACTCACAACATTCATCACTCACAACATTCATCACTCACAACATTCATCACTCACAACATTCATCACTCACAACATTCAGCAGTCACAACATTCAGCACTCACAACATTCATCACTCACAACATTCAGCACTCACAACATTCATCACTCACAACATTCATCACTCACAACATTCATCACTCACAACATTCATCACTCACAACATTCATCACTCACAACATTCATCACTCACAACATTCAGCATTCACAACATTCATGACTCACAACATTCATGACTCACAACATTCATCACTCACAACATTCATCACTCACAACATTCAGCACTTACCCAGGTATCACCATGTGTCTCCTAGTCGGCGTGTGCACCCCCCACAGAGAGCGTGCAGTGCACCCTCCCACCACACACCAGATCCACACCATGATAACGTCGACCAGTACCAAACTCTCGCCAGCCTCGACTCCCTCACGCAGCTCCCTGTGTCGGGAACACCCTGTCCAGCCTCGCTCCGGCTAGTAAGAAAGATGCTATGACGAGCTTCTACCCGGCTGCGCCTCCGTCCGCAGTGATCGTGGAGGCTGCAGGCAGGCGCTCTGCTGGGGAATGTGCTCTGTGTGAGGGGGTTAGGAGTGAGAGCTGGATGGCGCGACAGGTGATACGATTAAGCGAAGGTGAGCGTAATTCAGTGCCCGTCTCAGCTGGATGTGGGGCTGAGGTAGCTCTTACTGAGGCACGCATGGGGAGGCTGTAATTTACTCAATTTAGTATCTCAACCCAATAATCCCACTTGTATCGACAGCCGAAATCAGCTCGGACGAGATTATACCATAAGGGCCACAGCACTGCCCAGGCGGACTCGTGTCTCGCTGACTGCAACACTTACACCCCAAATGGACATTTTTTTCCTTCAGAATGACTTCGTGTTAAAATGGAGTGTGAACGGAATGTCAGACTTGGTTCTTTTTTTTTCCTAGGTGCGTGATTATGTTGATAGTGTGCCCTGGCAGGGCGTGTTTTCCAAAATTATGTTCCCATGGTCTGGGCAGCAGACACGGCCAGGTTCTCGGAAGACAACCAGAAACTGGTGTCTTGTTCGCCGATGCCAAGTTTTGGCAAACGCGATTATTTGTTTTTTTTTTAGGGTCCCGATCTCCATGAACCCACTCACACCACCCAGTCCAACCGGTAAGTCATAGAGCTAATGGGGACTTGAAATTAGCAAATATCAGTAGACATTACAGACTATAACACTCCACTCCAACGGCTGTCTCTTGAAGCGTAGCTGGTGAAGAAACAACGGCTTCAGAGATCTGGTCATCTTATAACAAAGACACTTGCCCTGAAGAAAAATCCGCCAGCTATGCCACATTGAGCTAGCTGACTCGGCAGTCGAAACAAAGTAAGGACCACAAACTCAATCCCTCACGTGGTGCTACGCGACAATGCATGTGATTTGAGTAGTAGAGCGGAATGGTGTGTTGGTAAGACAGGAGTATAGGAGAAATTCTTGTAATCACAGGTGGTGTTTGTGAGGAAGACCAGTGTATAGGAGAGACTGCTATGTGGGAGAGAGACGCATCGCCCCACAACCACAGTAATCACAGGTACTCACACTTTATGAGTAAAACACATGTGTGTGCCTCACAAGCTCTTCTCTCAGGTGACTAGCAACATTCTTACCTCTATTGAAAACTGGTCTACCACATAACATCGCATTAGCGTAATTTTGTCTGGCAGAAATATCTGAAATCTATACTATTATTAGCTTCAATTACTATGTACCAAGATATTTTGATCAAATTATCTTACTTTTTTCAAGGTTTTTCTTGTTCGTTTTTTTTTTTTCAAACAACTTTCCGAAGTTTTTTTTCCATCCAGGTCTTCCCGAGTATCGCAGTTCGGAATCAGTATTTAAATCCTCCAACAACTTGATATTACCCTTCCATACCACTGGAGAAATCTGAAATCTTATGGCCTATACACTAGCAATTACCATAGATATTTTTCGCTGTAATTTCCTGCTTCTCTGACGCAATCATTCACGTTTGACCAGATGTGTAATTAAGAGTGAGAAAGGTTGATCAACAGTGACATATGTCTAGACCATCTCATCCAGCACAACAGTGACTAGTATGCTAGATCATCCTCCAGCATCAACAGTGAATAGTGAGCTAGACCATCCTTCAGCATCAACAGTGACTAGTATGCTAGACCATCCTCCAGCATCAACAGTGACTAGTATGCTAGACCATCCTCCAGCATCAACAGTGACTAGTATGCTAGACCATCCTCCAGCATCAACAGTGACTAGTATGCTAGACCATCCTCCAGCATCAACAGTGACTAGTATGCTAGACCATCCTTCAGCATCAACAGTGACTAGTATGCTAGACCATCCTCCAGCATCAACAGTGACTAGTATGCTAGACCATCCTCCTCCAGCATCAACAGTGACTAGTATGCTAGACCATCCTTCAGCATCAACAGTGACTAGTATGCTAGACCATCCTCCAGCATCAACAGTGACTAGTATGCTAGACCATCCTCCAGCATCAACAGTGACTAGTATGCTAGACCATCCTTCAGCATCAACAGTGACTAGTATGCTAGACCATCCTCCAGCATCAACAGTGACTAGTATGCTAGACCATCCTTCAGCATCAACAGTGACTAGTATGCTAGACCATCCTCCAGCATCAACAGTGACTAGTATGCTAGACCATCCTTCAGCATCAACAGTGACTAGTATGCTAGACCATCCTCCAGCATCAACAGTGACTAGTATGCTAGACCATCCTCCAGCATCAACAGTGACTAGTATGCTAGACCATCCTCCAGCATCAACAGTGACTAGTATGCTAGACCATCCTCCAGCATCAACAGTGACTAGTATGCTAGACCATCCTCCAGCATCAACAGTGACTAGTATGCTAGACCATCCTCCAGCATCAACAGTGACTAGTATCTAGACCATCTCCTCCAGCATCAACAGTGACTAGTATGCTAGACCATCCTCCAGCATCAACAGTGACTAGTATGCTAGACCATCCTCCAGCATCAACAGTGACTAGTATGCTAGACCATCCTCCAGCATCAACAGTGACTAGTATGCTAGACCATCCTTCAGCATCAACAGTGACTAGTATGCTAGACCATCCTTCAGCATCAACAGTGACTAGTATGCTAGACCATCCTCCAGCATCAACAAAGTCCCCATGCTTCCCATTTAAGTCTCCTGTTTATATAATTTCGGCACACTTAAACACTGGATAATGTTCGTTAACATTAAAACTAACCTAATTTAATGCAGAATAACATTATTGATTTTTTTTGGTAGTAGTTTAGTTCCGAGGGAAAAAAATCAGCAAAGTGTATTACGTTCGAAAACATTCGATGTTTTTTGAGGACTGTGACCTTCAGAATATCTTTGTTTTACTACACACACACACACACACACACACACACACACACACACACACACACACACACACACACACACACACGAAATTTATTTTTTACCCTCCGGGCAAAACTCCCATTACAGCAAGTATCAAAACAATGTCGTTCCATGACCCTCACTATCTACAGAAAAGACTGTAAAACAACACCTTACCATCGTCCCTTCGTCAGCTGTAGAAGTAGACGAGCCTTCTAATAGCAGGTAGGTGAAGAACTAGGAGCCTTATAATGGTAGACATGATGTAGAACAATGTTAGCTTTATAAGGGTAATTGTTAACGAATTAATATTCGGCCAGGGAAAAAATTGTTATGGATTAATGTGGGAGGTGTCAGCCTACAGGTGGTTGTCTGGGGAATTACTTGACCAGTAGAGTGGACGAGGTGAAGGTGAGACAGATGGGGTGTAGGGGAAGGAGGTCAAGATAGAGAAGGGAGGGGGCATGGAGTGAAAGGGATGGGAAAGGGAGTGAAAGGGAAGAGGCAAGGAGGAGAGTAGGGAGGGAGGGGAAAGTCCATAAAGAAAGAGGAGAGATGTGCAGAAATGGAGGGTAGGAGATGGAATATATATAGAGAGGGGGAGGGAAACACCAGCGTAGATAGACTGATATTGGAGTAGGAAACGGAAGGTTGAGAAAGTCGAACGCCAGGAACTATGACCAGGGCCCTGGTTAGGAGGAAGAAGGATGAGGAGGGAGGTAAATGGTTGAAGGTGTTAGGGAGGGGCAAGGAGGAGGAAGAGGAGGAGGGAGAGGAATAAAAGATAAGTGGCCCAACCGCTTTTGACTTTTACTTGGTAATGAGCGTGTGAGGTTTATATTTTACGCCAACATAAAATTTATATAGGATGCGTACTGTACTACCCAGCAGTCAAAACATTTATACATGAAATATGTCTACATGAATACTCATGCGGTCGGTGTTTGTATATTTTTCACAGACGCTTAAACCCGTGTTGATTATTCAGAGCATAGAATGCTGCAGGATCGATCCTCCCTCCGATAATCGTGGACCCGTCATCTTACCCATCAAAACACATAGGCAGAGTGCCAGTAACATAATTTAATCAGAAACAAATGTAGATACATTTGAAAGATCTAACCATGTAACATCTGAAAACCTGTTAAGGCAGGACACTGAGCCGATCAGTATCTCTAGGAAGCAGCCTACCTACATCAAGCGCCCTGCTGCCTTCTTCTTCAGCCTACACCCTGCAATCAGAAAAAAAGGTAATTGCAAAAAAAGTATACCCCCTGCTGTAACTATGTGAAGCTGATGGGTAGAGTGTTATACCCCATTCTATGAATTTCATGAATTCATGAATAACACTACACACACACACACACACACACACACACACACACACACACACACAACACACACACACACATACACACACACACACGCACACACACACACGCACCTCGAGCTGAACAGGATAATAAACACCAGACAGCACGGATTCCGGGAAGGCAAATCCTGTGTAACAAACTTCCTAGAGTTCTATGATAAAGTAACAGAGGTAAGGCAAGAGAGAGAAGGGTGGGTTGATTGCATTTTCCTGGACTGCAGGAAGGCCTTCGACACAGTTCCTCACATGAGATTAGTAAAGAAGTTGGAAGAACAAGCATGTATAACAGGAAGGGCACTGGAATGGATCAGGGAATACCTCACAGGGAGGCAACAACGGGTCATGGTGCGTGATGAGGTATCACAGTGGGCGCCTGTGACGAGCGGTGTACCGCAGGGGTCAGTCCTAGGACCAGTGTTATTCTTGGTATATGTAAATAACATGACGGATGGGATAGACTCAGAAGTGTCTCTGTTCGCAGATGATGTGAAATTAATGAGGAGAATCACATCGGAAGAGGATCAAGCAGGACTTCAAACAGACCTGGACAAGCTTGACATCTGGTCTAGCAACTGGCTTCTCGAATTCAATTCCACCAAATGCAAAGTCATGAAGATCGGAGAAGGGCAAAGAAGACCGCTGACAGAGTACAAGCTAGGCGGACAAAGGCTACAAACCTCGGCAAAGGAGAAAGACCTTGGGGTGAGTATAACGCCAAGCACGTCTCCGGAGGCACACATCAACCAGATAACTGCTTTAGCATATGGGCGACTGGCAACCCTAAGATTAGCATTCCGTTACCTTAACAAGGAATCGTTCAAGACACTGTACACCGTGTACGTCAGACCCATACTAGAATATGCAGCACCAGTCTGGAACCTACACCTGGTCAAGCACGTAAAGAAACTAGAGAAAGTGCAAAGGTTTGCGACAAGGTTAGTTCCACAACTCAGGGGTCTGTCCTATGAAGAAAGGTTGAGGGAAATAGGACTAACAACACTGGAGGAAAGAAGGGTTAGAGGAGACATGATAACGACATACAAAATACTGCGGGGAATCGACAAGGTAGACAGTGACAAGATGTTCCAGAGAGGGAACACAGAAACAAGGGGACACAACTGGAAGCTGAAGACTCAGATGAGTCAAAGGGATGTTAGGAAGCATTTCTTCAGCCACAGAGTAGTCAGGAAGTGGAATAGTCTAGAGAAAGATATAGTGGAGGCAGGAACCATACATAGTTTTAAGACAAGGTATGATAAAGCTCATGGAGCAGGGAGAGCAGAGACCCAGTAGCGGATAGCAAAGAGGCGGGGCCAGGAGTTGAGTCTCGACCCCTGCAACCACAATTAGGTGAGTACAATTAGGTGAGTACACACACACACACACACACACACACACACACACACACACTTGTATTAAAATGCACCAAAGTGGTTAGGCCACTTACCTCTATTATCCACCTCCCCTTCCCCCACCCACCCTTTTCCCATATTTCCATCCTTACCCATCCCTCTTCCTTCCCCAAACTTACCAAAGCTCTGGTCATAATTCGACATTTGAAAGCATTACAAGCGCACTGACAAGGTCCCTCTGATAACATGTGTGTGACCTCAACACCATTGTAAAAATAATTCTGTAAGTTATGTACCCAAAACCTAAAAAAAGCACTTATATAATGAGCACGCGACTTATATAATGAACACGCGAGTGTACGAGGGCTTTCAGTGCGTCTTTAGATAAAGCTGCGAGTGTATGCGTGTATGTGTGTGTTCGTGGGCGTAATGTCACACACCCTAGGTGTGGTGAGTTGCCATAGGGAGCAACCGCAGGTGTAGGACATAGCAGCAAGTGTAGATCGCAGCTGCAGGTGTATGAAGGTGGGAAAGGATCAAAGCAGTGTGTCGTGGGCCACATATAATGATCCCTAATGGCTACTTTGGGTCCTGGGGCCACACGGTCAAGGAAATCGAATATTTAAAAGGATTTTTCCTTAACCCAAAATTTCAATATTTAACATTTGAAAAAAAAAAATAAAGAGACTCAAAACTAAACGCACACAAAAATAGGATAAAATACTCTGTGAGTATTCAGAAAACTGTCAGAAATGTTTTGATCCAGCATAACCGGTTACATATCTTTCGTTAGTCGGACGAGTGGGAGGTCCATATACGGAACTTATTCAAGATTTCTCCTTCAAACACCGGAGATGAGCATCTATAATTAAGAGAGAGGCTGCGAGAGGCCTCACACACGCACTACCTGGGTGTGTGAGCCGCACGCAACACCGTGCGGGCTTGTTTGGTAGTCCATGATGGCTTGTTTGGTAATACCGTGCTTACCTGTTTAGTGGCGTATGCTCGCTTGTTTGGTAGTCTATGCTGGCTTGTTTGGTAGTCTATGCTGGCTTGTTTGGTAGTCTATGCTGGCTTGTTTGGTAGTCTATGCTGGCTTGTTTGGTAGTCTATGCTGGCTTGTTTGGTAGTCTATGCTGGCTTGTTTGGTAGTCTATGCTTGCTTGTTTGGTAGTCTATGCTGGCTTGTTTGGTAGTCTATGCTGGCTTATTTGGTAGTCTATGCTGGCTTGTTTGGTAGTCTATGCTGGCTTGTTTGGTAGCCCGTACTCGCTTTGTTATTAGCCTAAGCTAGCGTTAGTGAAAGGAAAAAACTGTCTTGCTTGGAAGGCGATGCTTGCTTTTTATTAAGAAAGCTATACCTTTGATAGAAAGCTAGATTTCCGATAGATACATACCTTTATATCAGTTATGACTGTAATAGAGAGTCATAACTCTGATGAAATGTCGCTTTAAAACTGCTATAAATGTGGTCGTTGGACAGTTATAAATATGAATTAAATATCCGACCCTTCACATGAAAGATTAAACAGACAAACACTTTAGCATACAAACTGAATGCTATTACTTTGGCTTTTACGTACGAGACGAAGAATCTCTTGATGCATGGGAGTTCATGGAAGTATGTAGAAGTTTATGGGAGTATATGAGGGCATAGGAGAGTGCATGAGAGTACATGAGAGTCTATAGCAATGGGAGTGAACTAAATTTGAGAATATACAGAAGTACATTAGAAAGGCAGACAGGAGGAGACCCCACACTACAGTCTAGCTACCTCAAATTCAATCTAGATAATATTGAGATTAGGCCGGTGAAACAAAAGACTATTAATCAGGTTCAGAGCAACCTGTTGGCTGGAACCGTAAGTTCAGTCAGTGAATGCAGCTAAAAACTATATACTCAGCTAGAAATTTCGATTTTGACAAAGTGGCTGATTTATTGTGCATTTCATGTCCATCCTTACAGAGGTAGCGCAAGAATACAGGGATACACAAAAAAGCTGAGGTATTTAACCACCAAAGTATTAATAGGCGTACACAGGAGTTACCTGTAACTAACCAAGTATTCAGACTACACTCATATAGACCAGATATTTTTTTCCGTCCACGTGCTCTCTCGTTGCTTAACTTTGGTCAAGGTTCCTTATGCTGGAGATGGCGGCCTTGGCAAAGAAAATCCTTCCCCTCGGGTAATGTTGCTATGAATATTGATCATTATTTGCATAGTAGATAACCTTATGCAAAACTCGGCATTTTTTCTGTACGTGGCAGAGTGCGCGTTGGTGCGCGTTGGTGCGCGTTGGTGCGCGTTGGTGCGCGTTGGTGCGCGTTGGTGCGCGTTGGTGCGCGTTGGTGCGCGTTGGTGCGCGTTGGTGCGCGTTGGTGCGCGTTGGTGCGCGTTGGTGCGCTCTTTAACATAAAGGAAACTTCTGTACCACGGCGCACCTATCAACTTATACAGAAATGTGAATATGTAAATAGATGAATGCGTAAAATGCATATTTTTTTTTTTTTTTGTTATTTTTGCCTTCTCAGCTCGGTGTAATTTTAACCGCCAATTATAGGCCCCAAGTTAGGAGATATAACTTTATAATTAAATAGAGGAAAATTACATTACACGTTCTTCTCGTCGAAGTTTGACGCTCAAATTATACATGGATAAGGTGATGGGTATCACCCTCCCTCTCTCTCTACCTCCCTCCATCAACTCTCTCTCTCTCTCTCTCGTGTTCTCCTGACACCTAACATTCAGCTCATATAGGTGTTTACACTTCTCCTGACACACGTCTCATATAACCGTATCATCACCAGGTTGTCGTTAACACACAGCTGCTTCACAAACAGTCAGCCAGATGAGGGAGATGCAGCATCCTGTATCACTGTTACTCTGGTTGTGGCTCCAGACTCAATACTGACGTATCTCGCACATGCTAGTCCGCTCATTACCCTTCCTGGGACCTCTTCCCTGCAAATTAAAATATCCTAGTCACTTATACTTGGAGTATACCTGGAGAGGATTTCGGGGGTCAACGCCCCACGGCCCGGTCTCTGACCAAGCCTCGGGTGTGTTACGGTGTTAATAATTCCATATCCTACTTGTGTCTGTCAGACGATGACCAGGTACCGTATTTTCCAGCATATAAGGCGCACCACACAAGTATCGTAACGGTAAATCGGAAGTCATATTCAAGGGCTAATTACAGTACTTTACGCTAAAGCGTAACCCAAAACCTACCCTTGACCCTGACCTTGAGTATACAAGGCACAGGCCGATTTTCCAAGACTTTGTGAGAAAAATGGCGCGCCTTATATGCCAGATAATACGATACGTAGTTATGCATCTGCTGGTCTTTTGAAGTTAGGGTTCATAACCGATTAAAAAGTATTTTCTAGTGGTGTCCTAATATATTATTATCCTTAAAAAGAAAGTTTTCAAATTAAACATTATTTTACACTGAAGGTACATCACACACAGGGTGTGTTGTGCACTGTACACACAGGGTGTGTGTTGTGCACTGTGCACACAGGGTAAGTGTGTTGTGCACTGTGCACACAGGGTAAGTGTGTTGTGCACTGTGCACACAGGGTAAGTGTGTTGTGCACTGTGCACACAGGGTGTGTGTTGTGCACTGTGCAACGCACAACATTTGGAAACTTTTAGCATTGCAGCTGGCCTACTGGCCTACTTGGCAAGTTAAACTCACACCCACCCTCACCCATTCATATACGTGTCTAACCTATTTTTAAAGTTATTCAAGGTTTTCGCTTCAACGACCATACTCGGGAGTTTCTTCCACTATCACTCCAACAGCACATCCGGTCATAAAAAGCGCCTGCCTCCATAAAATCCCTTTATTTATTCCTATCTTCTATTTATTCACCTCACTCGTTTTCCTCCAAATTATATAATATATATATATATATATATATATATATATATATATATATATATATATATATAATATATATATATATATAAAAATCAAATAGGGGGAGGTACCACCTCTAGAACTTTACTGGGGACCCTCATCCTCAGAGAAGACAATAAACGTACTTCAGGGAAAACTCAAGGTTCTCCCCGGAGCTGTTTGAATATTTGCTTCTACCACCCCCTATATTTTATATTCTATATGAACTTTATTAATAGACAGAATATATTGACAAAAAACACAAACATGAATACATTGGTACACTATATCAAAGATTATGAATCTCCTCCAGTTCCTCCGAAGCCGGACGCGAGCCCAGTATGCAGCATGCATTTCCCCTCTGGTCGGCCACGCTGAGGCGCTGGAACATGAAATTGGCTGCCCATGGGTCCCTTGTGGTGTCGATGAGTCTGGAACCCAGTTCTTTAAGGAAACGTGTGGCATTTTTTTCCCCATGCTCCTAAGGTCTCTGATCCCACTGGGACAAATTGATACTGTTGGCTTATGTCACTGTACTTGCTGATCATGCATTGCTCCCTGTGGTCAGCTCCTCCCTGTCGCCCGACACTGTGATGGATGTAGGTGTTAGCCAGTGTCGACACACATGTATAGTCCCATGCTAAGAGCATGCCATTCTTCCAAGGATAGATGGTGATCCCGTCGGGGCGGTTTGCTGGGTTGTGGATATCGTTGGCTGCTAGTGATCGGGGCTCTCTCTCGGCTGGGCATCCAGCTGTAGCAAGGGTTCTCTTTATGATGTCGTTGACTTCATTGTGTCTTGCATGCCAGCCCTTGGTTTTGGAACAGTTTAGACCATGTAGACCACATTTGTCGGCTTGCGCATCTCCGCAAATACACGTATATTCCGTGTGAATTAGAGCAGCAACGCGCAGAGCCACTGCAATAGGTGAAATGAAGATGGAGTGAAGGAGAAGGAGGGGGAAAGGAGGGGCGAAAGGAAGGTATTAAAGGAAAGGTGAAGGGGGTATATGTGCGTGATGGGGAGGGTCTCAACTAGCGTGTGTACCTAACTAGTTATTAAGCCTCAACGCTGCTTACTGAACCCGATACTGTTATTAGGGATTTACTTCCAGGACAAGACCCAAGACCAGAAGACCAGATATTACCAAGAATCAAGATTAAAGGTGTGCCTGGGAGTTATGATCAAGGGAGAGGGTAGGCAAGAAGGTGAGAGTCTTGTTGAATGGGATATTTTAGGGAATGGAAAGAAGGGAAAAGAAAATGAAATGGGAGACTGGGATATGTGTTAATAATCCTGTGGATCCCATATAATAATAAATATTAACAGTAAACAGTCAATAATGATCAGATGGCTCTGCCACAATATATAATAATGTTATTTTAAATGCTATAATTATTTATATATTTATAAATATTTTATAATTACTATAATCTATTTGCGGGAAATGAAAATCCACACTCACGGTTCTTTCGTATAATCCCAGTACTAAACGTCACAATTTACAGTACTTAAAATACACTTATAATCTGTACCCATATTTATAACTTTATTGACACCCAAAGCAAGAATACAACCCCTCCCCCCTTTCCCATATACCACTACTATCCCAATTACTTGCTCTGTCAACAGTGATACTTGTGTAGCACACTTATACACTTACATAGATATGTAAGTGTATAAGTGTGCTGCACAAATTTCACTGTTGACAGCACCCTAACTATTGACAGAAACACAGGGCTATTTTTAGCTCCTTAAATACGTATAAATAAAATCTAAACCTGTAAGAATAATAAAAAAATATTGCTGCAAAAGTTTCTATGCAATTTAAAAAAAAAACAACTATATCCCTAATCATATTTTATAATCATTTATTAAAAACCTGTACTATGAGCAACACAAAACCTTGCCAGTACACAATCATTCTTCGTCAACAGATGTAAATCACGAAAAACCGATTAGAAAACAATGTTTACTCTTCCCCCCCTCATGATCATGTTGCTCTGCATTCACCAATATACTCTTGTAACCATCTCTGATCTTCATAAAATAGCTTATCCTAAAAGAATGTAATATTACAACTCCTGCCTGTTAAAATATTAAATTTATAAATTGTAAACAAACGTCTGGGCGACAAATCTAGGCACATTACCTGATAAAAAATTAATGTATTCCAGATGTTCTTAATAAACAAGAGTGCTTAAATCCCATATATTTTATTCATAATAATAATAATATATAAATCCTATACGCCTAAACTACACTGCAAAGGGAGATGTAGTGAGTGAAGGTGTATAAGGGGTGATGGGGCGAGTGAGGGGTTTAAAGGGGGGAGGAGGTGAAGGGGTACTAAGGAAGATGAGAAGGGTGCAGGAGGGAGGGGGGGGGTTATAAATGTAGAGGAGGGGAAAGATTGGGGTGGTGGGTTGTGAGAGATATTAGGGAGGCAGGGAAGAGGGATTGTTTAGAGGAACAAACAGGGTCATTAGCAAGTTTAAGAGTCTAACAAGAGCAAAGGTGTCAATGCCTCTCCCTAGGGCCAAGTGTCAGTGCCTCTCCCCTGGGCCACGTGCCAGTGTCTCTCCCCTGGGCCACGTGTCAGTGCCTCTCCCCAGGGCCACGTGTCAGTGCCTCTCCCCTGCGCCAGGTGTCAGTGTTGCTACTGCCTGCTGGGCCAGGTCATTTATAATGCTTGGCAATATAATTAGCGTTTCTACTTAAAACGGCTTTTGATGTCTTTTTGATGTTGATATTTCTTGGTGCCTTTCACTACATCCTCATTTTGTAGTCTAGAAAATAAGACTTTTAGTTGTTTAATCAATAATTTAAAATATTTTATTAAAAAACTTACTCATAAGAAACTTTATATATATATATATTATATATATATATATATATATATATATATATATATATATATATATATATATATATATAATATATATATATATATATATATATATGGAGAACAACAACTGTGGAAATAAAATAGTGAAATTCAAGCGCTTTCGTGAATTCTCACATTATCAAGGAACTGTGAGAAATCACGAAAGCACTTGGAATTTCACTATTTTTCACAGTGGTTGTTCTGCATATTGTGATATCACCTGTTTACTGTGATCTTATTGAATATATATATATATATATATATATATATATATATATATATATATATGATGCAACAAGGCTCATTCATGTTGCAAGAGCTGCGACCTTCAGGAGCACAATCATGAGACCGCCGCTTCCAGTCAGAAGAACTCGGTAAAAATCTAATAAGAAAAAAGATCGCCTATAGCGGAGTCTCACCCAAAGGCGAGACAACTCTGCTCTTGTGAATGGTTGTGAGTAAACAAAAACCTTGAGCCCAGGGCCATGGGTGTATCTATCTGCGGCTTCATCCATTCATAAGTTGATGTGAGAGCCTGGCCTTGGGGGCGGGGTGGTGTAGACATGGCCATGTTTGTTATTGTTTGGAACTTGTGTCTCTACTCGGCCATTTGGTGTTACGGTGGGAGGGGGGTCGAGTCCAAGGCTGTTTTGTGGAGTCATTTATTTGTACACTCGCTAATTTGTTGTTACGGCACTTTTGTGTTGTTACGGCACTTTTGTTTGGCTGAAGTGGTTGAAGACTCTTTACTGGGTCGCTAACAGGTTCACTTTCTCTAAGCCTCATGAACCCCTGTCAAGTATGGGTTCAGTCTCCATCACGTCTTTGACCGTCTCTCTCTCTCTCTCTCTCTCTCTCTCTCTCTCTCTCTCTCTCTCTCTCTCTCTCTCTCTCTCTCTCTCTCTCTCTCTCTCTCTCTATATATATATATATATATACATGTATTCTGTTTATAATAATCTATACCGTTATCATCACTATCATTCATTACCATTCCAATAGCTATTATCATCATCAGCAGTAGTATCTCAGACTGAACAACTCTACGTACTTACCTCGCCATTATCGGCCACTGATCTTGAACGAAGATATAAATAAAATCTGTACATTACCACCACGTATCATGTCGTTACTTAATTATCTTCTCATATCTTTGCATATTTATCCCTCCATCCCTTTATCCTCTTCCTCTTTGTGTGCCGTTTATAAACACTTTTCACCTTCCTCATAGCTGACCAATTTCTATATCTATATTATCTATTATTTAATGAATCCATTTTCTCTGAGTCTATTTATCCCATGTTCTATTTATCCTTTCATTTACTAAATATATCTGCATATCTCCCCGTCTAAGTCCTTCAGTCATTACTCTATTATTTTCTTCTTTTCTCTGCACTTCCTCAGCCTTTTCTTCATCTATTGCTTCAAAATCTAAAGACAAGATTAAGAAAAAATTACTTCAAAACATTTCAGTTATACCTTCACGTTGTTTTAGAAAGTAATAGGGGAGACTAATAAACATTTAAATCAAGCCTCAACATTTGCCAAGACTCGTGAAAACACAATGAAAAGAATTTCTACATAAGTTAGTAGGTGTTTGAAACTTTATTTTAAGGGTGTTTTAATTTATATTTCAAGACAAGAGCAAAAGTTTCAAGGGTACTCAAGTTGCTGGGATCCACAGCAACTTGAGTACCCCTGTGCACTTAGGCTTCTTAACAAGCCTAAGTACATAGTACACAGTATGTTAACAGTAAAAGTGATTACCATATAAAACAACAAAATAATGATTAATGCCTATAATAATAAAATATTTATTATATAAAGTGATAAAAATAATAATTTCTATTCAAGGCAATAAAAGTCATGACTATAAAGCAATATCAATAAAGCTTACTATATAAAGCGGTAAAAAAAATTAATATGTAAAATAATCGAACAGTTATTACTATATTCGACCGAAAATATTACTATAAGGGTGGACCGGTAAGCCAGCGGAAGGCCTCGGTCAGATGACCAAAAGCTTCAACGGCGGGTCATATTCTGACTAAGACCCGCGTCAGGAAACACTTGTCCTGTTTTCTGACGAACCTTACCTAACCTAACCTAAATATTACTATATCAGGCAATAAAAATTATAATTCCCGTTTATGGCAATAAAACAATAATTAATATTTAACACAAGGAATTATTAATATAATTTTAAACAGCTCAGTTTCCTTTTGCTTCACTCATATTATTGAACTCTCCAGGCTGCTGATACTATTACACTGACTCATACGGGTTTAGCACTTTATATATATATATATATATATATATATATATATATATATATATATATATATATATAATTATATTTACACTCTTTCACATGTACCTTCATTACAAATTCGTACTTAATACATTTTGTCCATTTATCTTTTTATTTAATTTTAATCTGACCATAATCCTCGTTCAAACGTCATTCTAACAGAATATAACTTTTTCCTCACACCTTTATTCTTTCTAAAAAAAAAAAGAGAAATTCATGTAATAAATGCTAATACAAATGTGTTGAAGTGTGGCGTTGTATTGAGGGAACTTGACGTGGGACGGCAGGGAAAATGCATTGTAAGAAATTTCTCTTACATTTTTATCAAGTGGCTTAACTCGATTTAATAAAACAAATGATGTTTGGCTGTGTGGCTACCCGGAACACAAAGCAGCTGCGTGATCAAGTGAGTTTGTTAAAAGAGAGTTCTCTCTCACTCTCTCTTTCCTTGGGTCATTAGAAAATATGTGGGTCCTAGACCATAAGAAGACTAGCACTTCCAGTCCCTGACCATAAGAAGACTAGCACTTCCAGTCCTGGACCATAAGGAGACTAGCACCTCCAGTCCCTGACCATAAGAAGACTAGCACTTCCAGTCCCTGACCATAAGAAGACTAGCACTTCCAGTACCTGACCATAAGAAGACTAGCACTTCCAGTCCCTGACCATAAGAAGACTAGCACTTCCAGTACCTGACCATAAGAAGACTAGCACTTCCAGTCCTGGACCATAAGAAGACTAGCACTTCCAGTCCTGGACCATAAGAAGACTAGCACTTCCTGTCCCTGACCATAAGAAAACTAGCCCTTCCAGTCCTGGACCATAAGAAGACTAGCACTTCCTGTCCCTGACCATAAGAAGACTAGCACTTCCTGTCCCTGACCATAAGAAGACTAGCACTTCCAGTCCCTGACCATAAGAAGACTAGCACTTCCAGTCCCTGACCATAAGAAGACTAGCACTTCCAGTCCCTGACCATAAGAAGACTAGCACTTCCAGTCCTGGACCATAAGAAGACTAGCACTTCCAGTCCTGGACCATAAGAAGACTAGCACTTCCAGTCCCTGACCATAAGAAGACTAGCACTTCCTGTCCCTGACCATAAGAAGACTAGCACTTCCTGTCCCTGACCATAAGAAGACTAGCACTTCCAGTCCCTGACCATAAGAAGACTAGCACTTCCAGTCCCTGACCATAAGAAGACTAGCACTTCCAGTCCCTGACCATAAGAAGACTAGCACTTCCAGTCCCTGACCATAAGAAGACTAGCACTTCCAGTCCCTGACCATAAGAAGACTAGCACTTCCAGTCCCTGACCATAAGAAGACTAGCACTTCCAGTCCCTGACCATAAGAAGACTAGCACTTCCAGTCCCTGACCATAAGAAGACTAGCACTTCCAGTCCTGGACCATAAGAAGACTAGCACTTCCAGTCCTGGACCATAAGAAGACTAGCACTTCCAGTCCCTGACCATAAGAAGACTAGCACTTCCAGTCCCTGACCATAAGAAGACTAGCACTTCCTGTCCCTGACCATAAGAAGACTAGCACTTCCAGTCCCTGACCATAAGAAGACTAGCACTTTCAGTCTTCGACAATAATAATAATTTTTATTTCTACATGTACAAGGTATACAGACCTAACTGACATCAATACTACTATATAGAAAGCCCCTTGTTTTGTAAAGCATTCCGGGCAAATTAGGTAAATTTTGTCACAGGATGCGACTCACACCAGTCCACTAACACCCAGGTACCTATTTTACTGATGGGTGAATATGAACAGAAGGTGTCTTAAGGTAATACGTCCTATTGTATCCACCCATACCGGGGATAGACTCCCGGTACGGGACACCAAGAATATTTGAAGTTACAGTCTTATGGAAGCATTAATTAACGATACTTTTGCATTTTATTTCTTGTCTTTAATTTCTGTTCCTCGCTGCAGAAAGGCCTTTTTTTTATTAATTTTACTGTTTTTGTGATATTTTACTCCAATAGCTTGTGGCACTTTCTCTGTTCATACCTTCAAATTATTTATTTTTGCTAAGCTGTATTCTGTTGACATATTTTTTTCTTATATCGCTTCTCAGTTCAACTGGTCAATTGTTATTTTCATTTTTCTCCCGTTTCTATACTTGCCATTTTATATATTATTTTCAGTTTTCTCTGTACATCCATTTCATGCTTTGTCCTTTGGTTTTTATACCATTATTTTATTCTCTGTTGTTGTCATGCTTCCTTTTTCCTGCAGATTTTCCTCGTGTTCGTCGTGTCAGTTCTGTGTTTATATCTTATATCTTCTATCTGTCTTATATCTCGTTGCTGTCGTTTTCAAGAGTTTAAGTATAGGTATTACGAGAGGACACACACAGACGAGTGTTCCCTTTGTTTTACAATATTCATCTTTCTGTTAACAGATGTTATCCCATCTCAGTTCATTTACAGGATAAGAGATGCTATCCTCCCTCAGTTCATTTACAGACTAGATGTTATCTACCCTCAGCTCAATTTCAGGCTAAGAACTGTTATCATAGCTCAGCGTATTTACTAGCTAAGACCTCGTTGTTGCTGTCGTTGATGATAATGTTCAGTGTTATTATGTATTAACGTTGTGTAATATAAATATTTTTCTTATTGTGCATTATCACAATATATTTAGAGAAATTTAGCATTGTAAGAATTTCTGAAGGTATATATAAAAGTGTGGGTTATTTACACAAAATAACATACAATTTGAAGATAACTATATATGAAGTTTCGGTCTGTCCTGAAGCCTTATTAACTCACACCTGATGATGGTCTAGGACGGCCCGAAAGGTCGGAAAAAAGTCTCCCCCCTGCAATGTGCAGGTTATTTGTAAAAAAAAAAAATTTTACAGCTATGGTATTGTAACTTTTATTTTTGCCGTTATATAACAGACTGAAAACAATAGCCGTACTGACAAGGGGAAAAACTGTAAGGACTATTTCGTCATGGGTAAATGCAGTTAGGTGGATCTGGGGGCTTAACCTGTGCTAGGCTACACTTGTAATCCTCTTGACTTAATTCTCGCCTCTCTCTCTCTCCCTCCCTCCCTTAGGGCGCCCGTGTGTGTGTTCTCTGTCCCCCTCTTTACCCCCCGGACTCTCACTTTGACTCGTGATTTGATTTAGACTTTGATGAAACTGGTAGAGAACAAAATCCTACACGAATCCAGATTGTTCTCTCTCAGTTATAATATAATCCGCAGTTGGGGGATGATCCCGAGAAATCTCTAGGCTTGGTTTCAACTATATGCCAATTACGTACCATTATTTTTAAACATGCTTAAATACATATAGATCAATGGTTCAGAGAACCGACGACTTGATGAATTAGACACATGTGCAACACTTGGGTATCTTTATTGAGGAAACGTTTCGCCACACAGTGGCTTCATCAGTCCTGTACAAAGAAGAATGGTGAAGATCAGAAGGAGTTTGAGATAATCAACCCCTCATTCGACTCCAGGCTGAGGGACTGATTACCTCAATCGCCTTCTGATCTTCACCATTCTTCTTTGTTTAGGACTGATGAAGCCACTGTGAGGCGAAACGTTTCCTCAATAAAGATACCCAGGTGTTGCATGTGTCTAATTCATGCTTGAATACACTCGCAGTGTGCTGCTACTCTATTCTATACGATAATTCAAAGGTTATGCTTATTTTTTTTAAGTATTATAAGTTTTTTATTGTTTACCACCTTGAATAACTCCAAAAAAAGTCAAAGTGACTTATTTTCATTGAGGTCCTTGAATTTAATTGGCTTTAAAGCCTATCCACGGCGCAGAGGGTTCTTAAAGTTGCATAGAACCGCTCACCACCAGCCTTGGATTCAAGAAAACTCTGTAAATATAGTAAGATAATACACCCCTCCACGTGTATATGCACTAAGGTTCTTAGTGGAGACCCACCAAAGATAAACACTCATCAGAATATATACAAAGTGGATAATATTTTTTTTTCACTTTAGGCATACTTATACACTGGAAAGGTTAGCCTGGGCCACCACCGCGACCACAGCTACAAAGTTCTCATGGGAGAATCTCCGGCTGGTTCATGTTCCTCTGCCACTGTCGGTGATTTGGGAAATCGTAAATTGTGATTCAGTTCACACAGGCTTGGTAATCTTGCATATGTGTATGGATGTATGTAGGCATGCATGTGTATATGTATGTCCTCTCTGTTTACAAGATCATTACAAGTGGGATAGGTAATGATATGTCGGTATCTTACCTCAGTCTTGCTTTTTTCTTAAAAAAAAAGAATATTAACGATAAAATTGCCATGTTTTTTTTAACTCTCTCTCCCCTCTCTCTCTCTCTCTCTCTCTCTCTCTCTCTCTCCCCTGGTGGAACACGAGATCGATAAATTTTCCAGTACGTTTGCTGCCACGTTATTATCAGTAGTGAATATCGTCCTTTTTACACAGCGCATAAAGCACAATTTCCTCCCAACACAGCGCTAATTAGGAGTAATTTGTTTTTGTTTGCCACTGTTGTAATTAGCAAATTGAGCGACGTTAATTAAGGCTCGTATTAAACATCATTTTCTCTTCTTGCAGCAAATAATTACGAAAATACTGCATGGGAAAAAAAAGGTCAATTTTCTCATGTTTGTGGTTATACTGGAAGAATGTTACCTGGAATAATTTGGTACTTAATAAAGTGTCATGTAGTGTATAATTGATGGTACCATGATAATTATACAGTGTTATTTATGATATTATCATTGCGGTTCCTCATCCTTCCTCTCTCCCTCCCTCCTCCTTTTCCCCTCCATTACTCCCTCCCTTCGTCTCCTTGCCTTTTTAGCAGTTTATTCCCCCTTTCTTGTTTCTACTCTCTGTCTCTCTCTCTCCGTCTTCTCATTCTTCCTCACTTCTTAGGTTCTGTCTGTTCAGCTGATTGTCAGTCAGGTAGAGGAGGAACTTGGAGGAGTGAGGAGTAGAGTAGAAGTGAGGAAGGAGGAGATGAACATTGAGGGGTGAGAGGCAACGATAGGAATCTGTTGACGTTATGTAAATAATATGGAACAGATGAAGTCTACAAGACTGTCTCCAGAACGTCTGCTCTTTTGCGCAGCAAATATCGTTAAGGGTTGAAACTCCTATCAAGGCTAAGAGACTGAACGATCAAGGCTAAGGGACTGAACTGCTATCAAGGCTAAAGGAATGAACTCCTATCAAGGCTAATGAACTGAACATCCATCAAATCTTGTGTGCCGGGCACCTAGATGTTGCATCTCCACATCTTCTATTGTTTTCAGCGCAAAAGTGACCTCTTTATTCGACTGAAGAAGCCTGATGTCCAGGCTGAGGGACTGACCACCTCAAAACTACGTCTTCAAGGCTGATGGACTGATTACATCTACTTCACATCTCTTCTGCTTCTACCAACTTTTCTGTACTCGACTGAAGAAGCCTACTGTGTAGGCGAAACGTTTGAGAATAAAGATACCTAACAGTTGCACATGTGTTTTACTTATCAACATATCAGTACTGAATACCATTATCATATTCACGTGCCCCCTGTATCATCTAACAAGTAAACATATGACCCCTGGTATTAAACACATCTACTCGGTATTACCCAACATGTAAGGAGACGAACACTGGTATTAGACTCAAGCACTCTGTATCACTTAACATGATTGATAAGGCGTTTGTAAACACAGGGAATTGTTCACGTCAAAGCTGATTTAATGTTTTCTCCGATCACTTTCTCCATGACTTTGTTAGTGCTACTTCCTTATATTATGTCGCTAACGAAGATAAATTGCGCTATGTCTGTTTACGCAATCGTAATCAAAGCTGGAGATCCTCTTAAGCATTTTTGGAAAACTATAGAGAATTCCCTTGTCTAAAATTGTGATTATTTATGTTACTGGATTTGGTGAAGAGCCAGAAATACAGCAATGTGTAGTCCCTTATTGACGACGTTTCTGCACTCACAGTGGGCTTTAGTTCGTTGTATGGGCGAAACGTAGCCAATATAGAAATCCGTCTGTTTGAAATAAATCCCGGTAATAGATACCGACAAATTGGTTTATAAAAACACGTGAGCAAACACTAAGACATATTTATTAAATAACATTTCGGTCATTTCCCATGACCGAAATGTTCAAGGAAATGAAACTACCCTCCTTTTACTTAGATCAAATCTCATTATATTCCATTCTCAGGCGCAGCTTCCTTATGGAAATAATATTAATAATAATAATAATAATCATAATCATAATAAAAAATAATAATAATACTGACAACAACAACAACAACAATAATAATAATAATAATAATAATAATAATAATAATAATAATAATAATAATAATAATAATAATAATAATAATAATAATAATAATAATAATAATAAGCCAGTGAATGTGATTGTCTGTGTCCAGGAATGTTAAAAATCCAGGAGTTCTGCCGAAGCTGTCATCGATCTTCAGTCATTTCATGAACACATACGTCATTTGATTACATCTCTAGCAAATAGCATTATAAGTATTATTGCTGTCAGTCAACACTAGAAGACAACATTATAGCTGTCAGTCAACACCAGGAGGCAACATTATAGCTGTCAGTCAACACTAGAAGACAACATTATAGCTGTCAGTCAACACTAGAAGACAACATTATAGCTGTCAGTCAACACTGGAAGAGAACATTATTGCTGTCAGTCAACACTAGAAGACAACATTACTGCTGTCAGTCAACACCAGGAGGAAACATTATAGCTGTCAGTCAACACTAGAAGACAACATTATAGCTGTCAGTCAACACTAGAAGACAACATTATAGCTGTCAGTCAACACTAGAAGACAACATTATAGCTGTCAGTCAACACTAGAAGATAACATTATAACTGTCAGTCAACACTGGAAGACAACATTATTGCTGTCAGTCAACACCAGGAGACAACATTATAGCTGTCAGTCAACACTAGAAGACAACATTATAGCTGACAGTCAACACTGGAAGACAACATTATTGCTGTCAGTCAACACCAGGAGGCAACATTATAGCTGTCAGTCAACACTAGAAGACAACATTATAGCTGTCAGTCAACACTAGAAGACAACATTATAGCTGTCAGTCAACACTAGAAGACAACATTATAGCTGTCAGTCAACACTAGAAGACAACATTATAGCTGTCAGTCAACACCAGGAGGCAACATTATAGCTGTCAGTCAACACTAGAAGACAACATTATAGCTGTCAGTCAGCACTAGAAGACAACATTACTGCTGTCAGTCAACACCAGGAGGCAACATTATAGCTGTCAGTCAACACTGGAAGACAACATTATTGCTGTCAGTCAACACCAGGAGGCAACATTATAGCTGTCAGTCAACACTAGAAGACAACATTATAGCTGTCAGTCAACACTGGAAGACAACATTATAGCTGTCAGTCACTACTGGAAGACAACATTATAGCTGACAGTCAACACTGGAAGACAACATTATAGCTGTCAGTCAACACCAGGAGGCAACATTATAGCTGTCAGTCAACACTGGAATACAACATTATAGCTGACAGTCAACACTGGAAGACAACATTATAGCTGACAGTCAACACTAGAAGACAACATTATAGCTGTCAGTCAACACAAGAAGACAACATCATAGCTGACAGTCAACACTGGAAGACAACATTATAGCTGACAGTCAACACTAGAAGACAACATTATAGCTGTCAGTCAACACAAGAAGACAACATTATAGCTGACAGTCAACACTGGAAGACAACATTATAGCTGTCAGTCAACACCAGGAGGCAACATTATAGCTGTCAGTCAACACTAGAAGACAACATTATGGCTGTCAGTCAACACTAGAAGACAACATTATAGCTGTCAGTCAACACAGGAAGACAACATTATAGCTGTCAGTCAACACTAGAAGACAACATTATAGCTGTCAGTCAACACTGGAAGACAACATTATTGCTGTCAGTCAACACCAGGAGACAACATTATAGCTGTCAGTCAACACTAGAAGACAACATTATAACTGACAGTCAACCCTGGAAGACAACATTATAGCTGTCAGTCAACACAAGAAGACAACATTATAGCTGACAGTCAACACTGGAAGACAACATTATAGCTGACAGTCAACACTAGAAGACAACATTCCTAAGCAACTATTAAAAGAGAATGAAAATTAAACAACTATCATCACACGCCACCAAAGTTGCATTTTCTTCACATACATTCAAAGAACATATACAACGCCAGAAACTTTTAGTAAAACAATAGTCAAGATTCACTGCGCATGTGTCGGTACTAGTTACGTTGCGTGAATCACACAACGTAACAGGGGCCGCGTCGCAAGAAACAAACCCGAGAAGTATTTGATCATCAGATACGAGAGAGTGCTGGCTATTAACAAGGATTTCGACGTAAATATATCTCCCCCCAACTTGGCGTCGTTAATGGACGCAAACATTCCCACAAGCTGATGACAATCAAGACGATGCAACAGTTAAAAAGGCTCAAGAATGAAGATGTTAAAGAGTCTGTACCATTGCAATGAAGCCCTCATCTTCTGGGATTGTTGTCTGTACCACTGCAATGAAGCCCTCTTCTCCTGGGACTATTGTCTGTACCACTGCAATGAAGCCCTCCTCTCCTGGGACTGTTGTCTGTACCACTGCAATGAAGCCCTCCTCTCCTGGGACTGTTGTCTGTAACATTGCAATGAAGCCCTCCTCTCCTGGGACTGTTACACACATTCACATACAGAATAAAAAGAAGAGTTCACCACAGAATGAAAACGTGAGTGTCAATACTTGCAACAGTGATTCACTGAAAAGCTAGACTCCTATGAGCTTAGCTTCAGTTACTGTAATCTTATAATTTTTATATTATTAACTAATAACTCCCAGATCACTTGAGCCGGAAATAAAACTTGGGAGTATAAAAACTCAGTTATATATTCAAGAACTTATAATTGAAGACATAATATTCATATTTATACATCCTTGGTCAAAATTGTATCATAATAATCACAGTCAGTTATCATAATAATCATAGTCAGTTTTTTCCCAGGATGCGACCCACACCAGTCTACTAACACCCAGGTACTCATTTTATACTGATGGTGAACAGGGACATCAGGTGTCTTATGGAAACACGTCCCTAATGTCTTCCAGCTGTACCGGAGGAGATTCGAAGAGTTCAACCATAAAACACTTCACAAGGAATTATGTTTAACTAGTATTTATGAATTTATAGTGTTAGTGTATAAATATGTTTCCCTACGACCTGTCCTAAGCTACATACCTGAGCACAACGATACATGGAAAAACCCACATGGTTTATATGATGTTAGTATCCGAGGATAAACCTGCCCTGGTGTTATAAACCAGTGACCTGATGTTATAAACCAGTGACCTGATGTTATAAACCAGTGACCTGATGTTATAAACCAGTGACCTGATGTTATAAACCAGTGACCTGATGTTATAAACCAGTGACCTGATGTCTTTGCTGGGATATTAGAAAAACTGTTCTTAGCTGCATGAGGATTTACATAATTTGTATTATTACAGACAGGAGTTATTAGATAAAAATTATCAGTAGTGTTCTGATAATAATAGACTGTTAAATATTTTTTTACAAAGGAATAAATATTAGCTTTGATCGTATCTCGTTATCTATGGGAGTGGTTAATTAATCTTCTCTAAATCTTACTCAAAACAAACGTCTGCTTTACGAAACTGTAAATGCTTTGTTCACTAAACACGTTTAGTAAACATATTTAGTTCACTAATGCAAAGGATGCTGGGAAGGCGAATGGTAAAGATGGTTGCCATCTGGGATACCCGATTATATGGAATTATCCTGCCAGAATTCTTATCGACATTAAAGGACAAAAACTGATTTCCTTTGCCTAAAAAATAATGTTAGAGTAAATCTGATTAAAATACTCAGCATTATTGATCAGCTATATTTCTTTTAGCATTTTTGGATGATCGGTGACCACCTTAGAAGCCATCTTTGGATTTCTCAGATGCCTCCAGGGTGACAGTGTGGCACTTATCGGATAATCAGTCCAGATGCCTCAGTGGTTCCGTATCATCTAAGAACAATTATGCACCATAAAATTCCAGATTAAACCATCTTTCCACCAGAACGTGTGTGGTTGGTTGACATGGTAGCATGTGAGGTTAGCTGTCGTGTTGACAACTCCTGTATACGGCTGATTGTCAAGTTGCAACACTTGTGTGGTTGTCTGATATGTTGGCAGGTATAGATGTGCAATGTTGCTACGGGTGACTTGTTGCTACAAACAAACAATAAACTATATTTCATTATATTAAGTACATTACACACCACACATTACATATATCCTCTCATAAGTAAGATTAAAAACAAATACAAAATTCTTAATGATCAAAGAATGAAAGTTTTTAGCTTGTAATAAGACCACATAGTGTTTAATTAACAATACTTAACTAACACTTATAAATGCCTCTTTTCGGCTCATGGCTTTGTTGCCAAATATAGTCTAACTTTTATTATATCAATTTAAAAAATATGTCTCTGTTTTAGAAGCAATTTAAAAAAAAATACAGAATTCTTATTAATCGGTAATTTAAAGTAGCTAGCTTGTCAGAAAGCAACATTATGTTGAAGCAAAAGTATATTACATAAATTTGAAGTATTTTGACTATTGCTATGGGTGGGTAACCCCGATATTTTTCAAAAATTTGAAAACAGCAACTCGAAAAAATATTTAAATTCTTATAGCTAGAAACTTTATCAATATTCCATAATCAGGGCTGCCATCCATAATCAGGGCTGCCGTCCATAATCAGGACTGCTATCTATAATCAGGGCTGTAATATACTTTAACAAGAGAGCATCACAATTAATCCTTTTAAAATTTCTAAGAGCAGAATTAAAATTTGTATAAAGCATTTGTAGTCTTACTTCAACTTCCTTATTATCTAACAAATAACTTTTTATGTAACGACTTTAATATCTAAAATGTTTCATAGTTTTATATTGGCTCATATAGTCACAGGTGACCAGCTGCTACTGATGACCAGCTGCTACTGATGACCAGCTGCTACTGATGACCAGCTGCTACTGATGACCAGCTGCTACTGATGACCAGCTGCTACTGATGACCAGCTGCTACTGATGACCAGCTGCTACTGATGACCAGCTGCTACTGATGACCAGCTGTTACTGATGACCAGCTGCTACTGATGACCAGCTGCTACTGATGACCAGCTGTTACTGATGACCAGCTCTACTGATGACCAGCTGTTACTGATGACCAGCTGCTACTGATGACCAGCTGTTACTGATGACCAGCTGCTACTGATGACCAGCTGCTACTGATGACCAGCTGTTACTGATGACCAGCTGCTACTGATGACCAGCTGCTACTGATGACCAGCTGCTGCTGATGACCAGCTGTTACTGATGACCAGCTGCTACTGATGACCAGCTGTTACTGATGACCAGCTGCTACTGATGACCAGCTGTTACTGATGACCAGCTGCTACTGATGACCAGCTACTAATGATGACCAGCTGCTACTGATGACCAGCTGCTACTGATGACCAGCTACTACTGATGACCAGATGCTACTGATGACCAGCTACTACAGATGACCAGCTGTTATTGATGACCAACTGCTACTGATGACCAGCTACTACTGATGACCAGCTACTACTGATGACCAGCTGCTACTGATGACCAGCTGCTACTGATGACCAGCTACTACTGATGACCAGATGCTACTGATGACCAGCTACTACAGATAACCAGCTGTTATTGATGACCAGCTGCTACTGATGACCAGCTACTACTGATGACCAGCTGCTACTGATGACCAGCTGCAGCAGGTGATATTCTACTTTTCTCCAACCCCCTAAAAAAATCCTATAACTAATGCTTATTATTTAGATTATGATACTGAATTTTTTTCCTAACTTTCAATCAAAGCAAAATCAAAGCAGAACATATATATTCTAAATAGTCACATTAGGTAAATACTCATACTGCCGTAGATTGGAAAAATTAGAAGATTTCGGATTCATTTAAAGATTTAAGGGAGAATGATATAACTGTGAAGAAATTCACTCAGGGTGATCTGTAAATATTCTGGTTGATACGTCTGTGAGTTGAGATGTAAACAACAGCGACTTGAAGGCAATGTGTTGTGAATTGAAGACGTTCTCAAGACGCAGCTTGGTGTCTTCCCTGTCTTTGCTGTCAGAGGGACTACTTTATTGCACACCGCCGCTCCTCACGCTGGGCTGTGTGAGCGGCAGTGTGAAAGCGAATTACAGAGATCAATGTGGGTAATACTGAGATGCTTGGGGAAGAGCAAGTTTTTATTGAGATGACGTTTCGCTCAAGGAGAGCTTCACGAGGCTGGCTTAAGAAATCTGTCTTTGAGCAAAACGTTGTCTTTAAAGTCTTACCCTTCGTGTCGCCCAATATGTCGACACTGTCTCCCCACTACACATTGGTCAAATAGGAAATGAGAATCAGATGACGTTTCGAACCATTCTTTAACCTTTATGAGGGAAAACACAAGGGAGAAGACCAAGGTAAGGTCATGTAACTTTTGCTCTCAGGCAATTGAAAATATACTGGGAGAATTACTGTAACTATATCCCCCCCCCCAAAAAAAAAAAAAATGCCGAGGTTCGATTCGCATTTAAAACAAACAAAAAAAAAAACTTTGAAAGGTTCTATACAGACAAAATTAAAAGTATATTGAACTCATGGTCATTTTAACAATTAAAACCTTCACAAAAGAAATCTATTTGTTAGGGTCTACCAAGTTTCTTTACTTTTCTCACTTCCTCCGGCCCCTTTTCTTCTTCTTTCATATTCACAGTATCTTAAAAGACTGAAAGTTGTCTACCACGCTGCTGACTATTGAGTTATTGTGCTTTTAAAACTACGTCAACTGCACACACAAAAAACACAAGTTCTAATAATTGGAGTTGCACAATGATGAACATGTCTGGCTCCTCCGTCATGTCTGGCTCCTCCGTCATGTCTGGCTCCTCCGTCATGTCTGGCTCCTCCGTCATGTCTGGCTCCTCCGTCATGTCTGGCTCCTCCGTCATGTCTGGCTCCTCCGTCATGTCTGGCTCCTCCGTCATGTCTGGCTCCTCCGTCATGTCTGGCTCCTCCGTCATGTCGTGGCCAAACTTGGCAGTAGCGCCACTCTGATAATTATTAACTCGGGCCAACTACTCCAGGAGATCTGGCAACGTTCATTTGTTTGCTCGTGCTGAGAGAGAGAGAGAGAGAGAGAGAGAGAGAGAGAGAGAGAGAGAGAGAGAGAGAGAGAGAGAGAGAGAGAGAGAGAGAGAGAGAGAGAGAGAAAGAGAGAGAGAGAGAGTTTGTTCTTGTTACAGTTACTTATCCTTATTCCAATTAGTTAAACATGCTCTTGTTCCAGGTAGTTACCACTGCTCTTATTCCAGGTGTTTACCCATGCTCTTGTTCCAGGTGATTACCCATGCTCTTGTTCCAGGTAGTTACCCATGCTCTTGTTCCAGGTGGTTACCCATGCTCTTGTTCCAGGTGGTTACCCATGCTCTTGTTCCAGTTAGTTACCCATGCTCTTGTTCCAGTTAGTTACCCATGCTTTTGTTCCAGGTAGTTACCCATGCTCTTGTTCCAGGTGTTTACCCATGCTCTTGTTCCAGGTAGTTACCCATGCTCTTGTTCCAGGTGATTACCCATGCTCTTGTTCCAGTTAGTTACCCATGCTCTTGTTCCAACAGTCTCCCGTGAGTAACATATAAAATATCTTTCTCACACTGCACTCCGGGAGTAAATTTCTCCTGCCAGCTCGGGATGACACATTCTGAATGCCTCAGATGCCATCAACAATGAATTTAATCTTCTCAATTTCCTGCCGAGCGATTATGGTGAATAATTTGCTGAGTATTCATCAATTTTTCCTGAGAGAGGAGGAAGACTGCAAGCTTGGGGTTCCTGTGGGAGGAACCCAGACTGCAAGCTTGGGGTTCCTGTGGGAGGAGTACGACTTCAAGCTTGGCATTTCTGTGGGAGAAACAGGACTTCGAACTTGACTTTGGTGTTTGAGGAGCAGCCTTGAAGCTCTTCCTGTGGGAGGAGCAGCACTACAAGCTGGGAACTCTTCATGGCAACATCTATTAGAAAAAGTGATGATAGCAAGAATTTCAGAAATTAATAGTAAATTCCACTGACGATTACAAAGAGTCACGAGGGAACTGAGTATGTTACTTAAAACCCTATTGGTGTTTGCATCCTGTTAAATTCTTCTACAATGATATGCAGACACAGTGAAAATAACTTTTTCAACTCTACACACAAGCACACTAGAATATGTGCATTGTAAGAACACTTTAGATTTTTTCTTCTGTACTATTACAACGAGCTGTATCAGAATTTAACCATTATGAATTATTTAAAAAAAGTGTCATGTTGAAGTTGTCTAGTAAGTGATGAATTCAAAAGTATGAATTGCCAAGAACCCCAAGTATACTGTCTCAAGGATATTATTATTTTTCGAACAGTCTCAACGACTGTGTTCCTAAGAGTCACTCGAAGAATCAGAGGAATTATTCCTGTTGATATTCCGGATTAGACATAATAATAAATGTGTGGCATCCAGTCTTCATGTGTGGCAGCCAGTGAACTTGTAGCAGCGATTCTCCCTTGACTCCTTAGGGCAATGTTGTGGATCGTGACCAAAGGTTCATTGATGGAGTCAGGCTCTGGGATAATCTAACGGGGGTCTGCAACCAGTCCTGCTCACACCAACAACTATCAACAGTCATGCTGGGATGGCCCAATAGATCCGAGGAAAAGACTGCAAGGCATGCAGAGGTTAATGGCATTATCAAGAGGAGCCTTGCAAGAGGTGGATGCACAACAATAAAGTAGCCACCCCAGCTATGCAAATCCGATGGGAACCAAAAGCGTCCAGATGGAATTACCCTTCAAGCCTGGACAGATGGTAAGCAGGTGGTGTCGGACTACCCATGTGCATTCACACTGGGTGATACTTATGTACTTGCAATGAGTCTCTCAAACCTCATGCATTTTATACTCCACCTCTGCGTCATCAATGTATCTTTTAGGATTTATGTACCACATTACGACTTCAGGAAGAAATCCAAACCTTTTTCCCTCGAAGCTTTTTCATCTTCTCCGAGGTTATGGGTCCCACAATTTGCATTAGAGAATAAACTGTTCTTTCTCATCATAAAAAAGACTATCAAGTGAGTTATGTTGTTAATATTTTGTTCCTTCGGGTTATGCTAACTCCGTCAGTAGTGTTATCATCCTAATACTTTATTTTAAAGAACTAACAAAAGAAGTTCTTACGCCTAATTAGCCATTTCCTCTAATTTCCATTGTCATCTTCGTTTCTAAGCTTTGGATTATTTAGAGGCTTTTGCATATAATTAACAGGTGATGGCTCCATGCTGGTGCTGCATACTCCAAGTTAGACCTAACAAGGAAACTTGTCAGTTTTCATGTTGACTCATTCCTTACGATGGTTAGAGTTGAAAAACTATAATCTTGACGAACCCAACTCTTGTAAATAATCCCACCAATATAAATATAAAAGATAATTATTTATTAAGTGGGGAACTACTTAGATACAACGTTGAAAATAAATCCCATAAATGACTTTACTTCTAAGTGTTTACGTACTAAATTTAAAATACTTTTCTAAAAAAAAAACCGATTTAGACCAATATTTAATATTTCCTATGAACACTAACAATGTATAACTGAATGAAAACTGAGACTTGGAATGTTATGTGCATAAAGCTATGTGCATTGTTTTATAAGAGGCGCTAAACCCGCATGGGTTATGAGCAAAGGAGTGGTGGAGGATTGATCCCGCCTTTCTCACTCACATCTTCCCCACAGGAGAGGATCCTTGATGCTGGCGAGAGGCTCTTCATCCAAGAAATTGAACGTGACCTCTTCCTCTTCCTTGGACTAAACCTAATTCTCTCTCATCCTCCCCCCCCAGGCGCTGTGTACCCCTTACGGGTTTAGCTCTCCTGTGAATGTAATAATTAATCGCATCGCGATCTCTGGCCAAGATGCTGTTAAGGGACGGAGGATTGAGCCTCGAGCGGGTGATGGGACTCCAGAGATGAGATATCTGGAGGTTAACTAAAGTAAACAACGGAGTTTCCAGCCTATTATACGATGTTAGGATGTGTGGGAGAAGCGCAAAACCTGTATGTGTCATATAGAGCCTGGAGAATGGGAGGGATGAGGATAATCAGGCTTGATCCGAGGAAGGAGAGAAGTAGTTCCAATTTCCTTAAATCAAATCCTTAGCATCAAGGCATCCATTTTGGAAGGAATTTAGAATTTCTTCGTGAAAATTCCACTTTTGGAATAACCCATCTTGAGAGATGGCAGTTCCCAAGTAGTAGTAACTCCAGCTCTGCCCCAATGACGCTCCCGTAGCTGATGAATCCTAAATGAAATACTTGACGATATCTCCGTTGCACTACTGAAGTCTCTGGCTCCGACTGACAGATTTCAACACTATGAATGTGACCCATCCTGTGTGATGGACTGTGACAGTGAAAGGACACAGGCGCAACTAATGCGACATTTTATTGTGGCAACGTTTCGCTCTCCAGGAGCTTTATCAAGCCGCCTTAACAAAACTCCTGGAGAGCGAAATGTTGCCAGAATAAAATGTCGTATTAGTTGCACTTGTGTCCTTTTACCCAACATATTGTCGGTAATTGACCAACATTAGAACTGTGTGGGGAAGAAGCAAATCACTAAGGAAATGTTTTAAGCCTCTCGACTATTCCTAAATGTTTTCGTAACCATAACTAAGCGTTGTAACTTTCATGACCACACCTATGTCTTTCAAATTTCAAGCATTTACAAAGCAATATTCAGAAAATATCGTCAAGAAAAAAAAGGTGCTGGAATAATTTATACGAGACAAACACCATAGATCTCTTCTATATATATATTGTAACCACGAACGAGTTGTATTTAATCAATAACAACACTGCGACTAGCCGGAGGATCGAACCCGTGTAGTTTTAGCCCGCCTCATGGTGAGCGAAAATTCACGACGCTCTAACCCACTGAACCATACAATCCTATGTAAAATCTAAAATATATTTAGTTGGATTAGGCTAAATTAAATTCCGCTTGTTATAATAAGGTTAGGTAAGTTTTTTAATCTTCTTATGGTACAAAACTATTAATTTTTACATTAACATAAATGAAAAAAATATATCTTTAAACTTATAAGAGAAAATTTTAGAAAGGACTTAATTTTAAATAATTTCTTGCTAATTGACCAGTTTTACCTATTCTGCACGACAGATATATATATATATATATATATATATATATATATATATATATATATATATATATATATATATATATATATATATATATATATATATATATATATATATATTTTCCTTGGAAATTTACAAGTTGTTTGTTGTGTACAAACTCTAATCTCACCTGAGGTCACGTCTCTCACAAACACATTTTTCATACTTCTCTGTTTCAGGAAAATAATATTTTTTGCGTGTTGTTTCATGCGTTTTATTGAAGAAAACCAAACGTTTTATGCACTGCAGCTATCGACCAATCTCTCTCTCTCTCTCTCCACATCCGTCCTTACCAGTTCTTTATCTGACAGTTCTGTAACGCAAGGTAATAAAACAAAACATGCGATAATTGAAATAAATACGTGAATTGAATTATTGCAGACATTTT
This sequence comes from Cherax destructor, assembly GCA_009830355.1. Lineage (NCBI taxonomy): Eukaryota > Metazoa > Arthropoda > Malacostraca > Decapoda > Parastacidae > Cherax > Cherax destructor. The sequence goes on from WNWK01000017.1 coordinate 459,950, forward strand.
CCCATTTACCTTCATTTGCAATGTTTATGTTGCATCGAGTCGCCCCCCCCCTCCTCCTCCTCTAGATCTACGTCACTGGCTGAGTCGTAGCATTGCATCGTCAGTCCAGTTTCATGGTGGTTATTTCTCTTCCCAATTGCCGTCATTAAACGTTAGATTACATTTAATTCGTCTCTTCTTCATCGCTAACTTGCAAAGTTAGTTTTTGCATCATCTTGGGGGTAATTATATCATCCGCTGAACGTGTATACAAATATATTATTAACAGAATTTCGTGGTGTAAGTGCGTTTGGATTCCTCTATTGTAATTATATGAGAAATTAGGTTCGAATTTTGCTATAATAATTGACACTATCACTTTCACCGTGTTATTAGTCGGAAATTTTGGAAAGTTGAACAATGCGGCCAAATGTAACTGAGGTTTTGAACGACTTGCATCTTGAGTAGAACATTTCGCTCTCTGTTGTGGCTGTTATCATTTTTTTTTAAATCTTCGAGGATATTTTCGGCATTTGCTTATCTCAGAAGCCATATAGATTGGATACACAATTCAACAAATTATTATTATTGTTGTTGTTGATGTTACAATAATAATAATAATTATTTCATATGCATGCGGAAGCAACAAACATGTACGGGTTATACAGCGTCTGCTAACTAGCTGGTAATCAGAATTACACACAGGTTGCTCCAATTCCTTGGATCAGTTTATTCTGCACCAGCATCAAGTCACCTTATAGGATAATTTAGCAGATGAATGAATCATCATATACATATACATGCTCGGAAGACGAAGGCTTGTTGTTGTAGCACTTTTTATGTATAACTAATGTTTACTTGTGTACTATACCTGTCCGACTGTTAGTGTCAGCATAGCACTGCATAAATTGGTGTGTCAACGGCTGGTTTAATTATTCAAGAAGCCTTGTTAAAATCTCTACTCCTTAGACATTATGTAACTTGAACTAAAATACATGTTGCATTATATGAATTCTAGCATGTATCGTACACGTATTTTTCTCGAGTTAGTAGATGTTAATATTAAGAAAATTGAACCGGAACTTAGCGTCGGTGGAGTGGATGTCGCCGAGTGCTCAGCGCAACACAGCACAGTGCACAGCACAGTGCACAGCACGAGTTACTCTACACTATCCTCTGTGCACAGTCTTCGTCTACATAGCTTTCCACATAAGTTTTCATGGCGATTATTAGTGATTTTTCTTCAACGAACTAATTAAACAAGTTTTAACATAAGCCATATCAATTTATCAACAAATTAATAACAACGATTTCCCTTACCTGCCCTAAGAGTTTATATTTCTATTTGTTTATTTAATAAATTTCAAACAAATCTTTGCATATTGAATTTCACAGATATTCTGAATTAGTAAACACATAACCAGCACGTAGATGAACGAAACTTATGACTACGTTTCGGTCAGACTTGGATCATGAACTAGTGACCTCTGTTTAGACAACAACAAATAACACGTTAACACAGAAGAGGTGAGGGAAGGAAGACGGAAGAGGTGAGGGAAGGAAGACGGAAGAGGTGAGGGAAGGAAGACGGAAGAGGTGAGGGAAGGAAGGAGAGACTCGGGAGAGACAGAGATAAAAATTTAATCACAAAACTTTCAAGGTAGGTAATTATCCCGCCGTTGTCCCTGCCGCCAAGATTTATGTCTCCACAGTAATAAATATTATCGTTATCGATTTATCGTCGGTGTCTGGAGGCAGGAGCGTCATTACTTGACGAAGTGGATGAATGACTGGCAATACCACATACTTCTCTGTATATATATATATATATATATGAATGGAGAAAAGTTATATTTTCAGATGAGGGGGCATTTTGAAGTACATGGTTTCAGATCAGTAGTAGTGAGACGGAGCACAGGTGAACCTCTTCGGAATGGACACATTCCACAAGCGCCAAAACATTCACCTAAGAAGATGTTTTGGGGTATTTTTATTGCTAAAAGTCCAGGACGGCTTATTATTGTTGAGGGAACGATCAACACTGACATATTGCAGCAGGATGTTGCTCCATGCCACACTTCGAAGAGGGTTAGCTAAGCGTTCTAAGCTGGCCTGGAAACTTTCAAGTATCAGAATAATTAGGTTAGGTTAGGTTAGATTAGGTAGGTTAGGCTAGGTTAGATTAGGTTAGGTTGGGTTACGTTAGGTAGGTAGTTAGTAGGTTAGGTTGGGTTACGTTAGGTAGGTTAGGTTAGGTTAGGTTAGGTAAGGTTCGTCAGAAAACAGGACAAGTGTTTCTTGACGCTGGTCTTAGTCAGATGACCCGCAGCTGGAGCTTTTGGTCATCTGACGAGGACTTCCGCTGGCTTACCCCTCCACCCCTTTAAAAATTATGGTCCTCATATCGGACATAGACAGGGATATAAGCCACAGTGCCGTGTCTTCCTTTGAGATGACACCCGAATCTGCATGACAGTGTCCACCATTGAAGACACTGCAAGACTCCAAGCAGACATAACCCAAATCTTTAAATGGGCTGCAGAAAACAATATGAAGTTCAATGATAAGAATTATCAATTACTCCAATAAGGAAAACGTGAGGAAATTAAAATCTCATCGGAGTACAAAGCTAATTCCAACCACACAATAGAGCGAAAAACCAATGTCAAAAACCTGGGAGTGATCATGTCAGAGGATCTCACCTTCAAGGACCATAACACCGTAGCAATCGCATCTGCTAGAAAAATGACAGGATGGATAATGAGAACCTTCAAAACCAGGGATGCCAAGCCCATGTTAACACTTTACAGGTTGCTTGTTCTATCTAGGCTGGAATATTGCTGCACACTAACTGCACCTTTCAAGGCAGGTGAAATTGCTGACCTAGAAAATGTGCAGAGAACCTTCACGCACGCATAACTGCGATAAACCACCTCAATTACTGGGAACGCTTGAAGTTCCTAAATCTGTACTCCCTAGAACGCAGCCTGGTTGATCAGGCTCTGATCCAACATGAGGCCTGGTCACAGACCGGGCCGCAGGGGCGTTGACCCCTGGAACTCTCTCTCTCCAGGTATAGTTATAACCATTTCTATGTTTTTTCCCTGTTTTTCCCTGTTTTTTCAATGTTTTTTCAAAGGTAAAAAAATAAACTATAACATATATGTGTTAGTTAATTCAGTTTAATATTGCAGAGAAACTGCTGTTCACATTCTGAACAATAATTTTAGATTTTCATTATCCAGTTATTACAATAATAGTACACGTTTTCTTCGGTTTTCAAAATATTTTTTAAATATACAGTATTATGAGAGAGTTAAATGTTTCAATTTCATGTATAATATAGCAGGAACTCAGTCAGACTTTTACAGTCGTAACTGATTGTCGATTATGTTTTCCTCAGATTACTAATTATGTAAACAAATTGGGAAATTTCATATTTTCTTTTTCTTTTTTTGTGAATTTGTAAGCCTCACGGGGCAATCTGTAATTAGTAATGCCATTGATATCTCAAAGAATTGTATTTAATATTTAATTTCCCTGTGTTATTTAATACCAGTTTAGCAATAAGCATTTCCTTATATATTAAACAAAGAGTAATTAAAAAAAATGTGTGAAAAAGTATTGGTATAAGTAGCTGCATAATATTGAGTGTAAGTATCAAAGAAAAGCCTAGTATTGTCCCATCCCCATATATATATATATATATATATATATATATATATATATATATATATATATATATATATATATATATATATATATATATATATATATATATATATATATATATATATATATATGGGGTCGTGTAACTGCCTGGCGGACCTGGTGGCGACTGTTGAACGCGAGACTCAACTATTATTATTTTAATCAGAGAAGGTAGAGGAGGAGGCTGAAGAGGAAGAGTTAGAGGAGAAGGAGAATTAAATGGAGAAGGACGATGAAGAAGAGGAAAAGAAGAGAAAGAGGAGAAGTAGGAGGAGGATTTTTGTATCCCTGAGATATAACACAGACCAGCTTGTTGTCAAGACATTCGGGGCACAAGTCGAGATTTTATTTTAATTAACTATTAAATATAGAAATACCTTTTCCCCGACACTTAAAAACTTCCAGTAGGTACTGAAGTTTCTTACACAAAACTAGGGTGTTTCCTTACATGAGACTGGGGTGTTTCCTTACATCAGACTGGGGTGTTTCCTTACATAAAACTGGGGTGTTTCCTTACATAAAACTGGGGTGTTTCCTTACATAAAACTGGGGTGTTTCCTTACATAAAACTGGGGTGTTTCCTTACACAAAACTGGGGTGTTTCCTTACACAAAACTGGGGTGTTTCCTTACACAAAACTAGGGTGTTTCCTTACACAAAACTGGGGTGTTTCCTTACACAAAACTAGGGTGTTTCCTTACACAAAACTGGGGTGTTTCCTTACACAAAACTGGGGTGTTTCCTTACACAAAACTGGGGTGTTTCCTTACACAAAACTGGGGTGTTTCCCCACACAAAACTGGGGTGTTTCCTTACACAAAACTGGGGTGTTTCCTTACACAAAACTAGGGTGTTTCCTTACACAAAACTAGGGTGTTTCCTTACACAAAACTGGGGTGTTTCCTTACACAAAACTAGGGTGTTTCCTTACACAAAACTAGGGTGTTTCCTTACACAAAACTGAGGAGTTACTTACACAAAATTGAGGAGTTACTTACACAAAACTGGGGAGTTACTTACACAAAACTGGGGAGTTACACAGAACTGGGGAGTTTCCTTACACAGTATGAAGAATTAGAAACATGTGCAACATCTGGGTATCTTTAAATTGTAGACGCTTCGCCATCCAGTGGCTTTATTAATACTTTACCATAATGTGAAAACTTTAGAAGTATATACAAAAGACGAGGTAATCAGTCGCTCAGCCTTGGAGTAGTGATGAACACCGATGTCTTGAAGAGTCTGAAGCATAGGCAGGAGTTTCTTACATGGGGCATTTAGACTGATAATTTCTAATATATTTTTTCACTGGATGCTACTCACAACAGTCAGTAACAGTCTGGTACTGATTTGTACTGCTAGATGTGCAAGGATAGTAAGAGTGTGAGAAAACTGGCCCTCATGTTTCTCAGGCCTGGTCACAGACCGGGCCGCAGGGGCGTTGACTCCTGGAATTCTCTCCAGGTAAACTTCTCTCCAGGTACCGGATAATCGCGCCAGGGATCATACGATGTTGAGTCGCCTGGTCTTACCAGTGAACTGCCCACCAATCCTCACGCCGACTTAACCCTCTGATTCTAGTTATTTTGTATATCCTCTGATTTCAAATATTTTTTATAGCCTCTGATTTCAGATATTTCGTATACCCTCAGAGTTCAGCCATTCTCTGTGCCCTTAGATGTCGACCATTCTGACTGCAATAACGTGATTCATTCTGGTCACTTATTCAGTTGCTGGCCAGACCCAGCGGTGCTTACCGTGTATGAATACTTTATGTTATACGAACAATATTTACCTAATTAAATATCCTCGCAGAAGGACTTCTGCCACAATATTTTTTCCTCCAACTTTTCGTTTCTTCTTTCACTTATAACTCGAGAACGCCGCATTCGATCGCCTTCAAATTTTTAATATTTGTACGTATACGGTAAAGGCGACCAAATTCTTGGGAAAAAATGGCATGTACAGGTGTCGTACGACCAAATTTTTTGACGTATCATAATATTATTTTGTATTGATTTTGGTATGTGTGGCAGCTAATTTGCCATTTTTAAAGCAAATTTGACTAAGTGGATTTTCTTCGAAAATATAATTTTTGTTTCTTATAAGACTGTAAATAATTTGAAACAAAATAAATGCGAGAAGAAAACCAAGGACAAACTTTCCTATTTTTAGAATAATGATTTCTCTGAGATAACAAGAGAATGCCTCTTCAGTTTAGCTTCAAAACTGGTGTTTCTTAAAGGAATGTATGTGTGTGTATGTGTGTGTGTGTGTGTGTGTGTGTGTGTGTGTGTGTGTACTCACCTAGTTGTGTACTCACCTTGTTGTTGTTGCAGGGGTCGAGACATAGCTAATGGCCCCGCCTCTTCACTGGCCGCTACTGGGTCACTCTCCCTGCGCCATGAGCTTTATCATACCTCTTCTTAAAGCTGTGTATGGAACCTGCCTCCACTACATCGCTTCCCAAGCTATTCCACTTCCCGACTACTCTGTGACTGAAGAAATACTTCCTAACATCCCTGTAATTCATCTGAGTCTTCAACTTCCAACTGTGTCCCCTTGTTGCTGTGTCCCATCTTTGGAACATTCTGTCTCTGTCAACCTTGTCAATTCCTCTCAGTATTTTATATGTCGTTATCATGTCCCCCCTATCTCTCCTGTCCTCCAGTGTCGTCAGGTCGATTTCCCTTAACCTCTCCTCGTAGGACATACCCCTTAGCTCCGGGACTAGTCTTGTTGCAAACCTTTGCACTTTCTCTAGCTTCTTTACGTGCTTGGATAAATGTGGGTTCCAAACTGGTGCTACATACTAAAGTATGGGCCTAACGTACACAGTGTACAGGGTCCTGAACGATTCTTTATTAAGATGTCGGAATGCTGTTCTTAGGTTTGCTAGGCGCCCGTATGCTGCAGCAGTTATTTGTGTGTGTGTGTGTGTGTGTGTGTGTGTGTGTGTGTGTGTGTGTGTGTGTGTGTGTGTGTGTGTGTGTGTGTGTGTGTGTGTGTTGTCTGTCTGTCTGTCTGTCTGTCTGTCTGTCTGTCTCTCTCTCTCTCTCTCTCTCTCTCTCTCTCTCTCCCTTCCTCACAAGGATCAGACCTCTAGCACACAACAGCTGGGTGGTGGACCAGCTCAAACACGATTATTAACACGTTCTGGGAACCAGATTAAGGCTTTCCTCACCAATGCAGGTTTGCCCAAGAGCTGAAACATTATACGGAATTGTGTTTGGAAATGTATTGGAAAATTAGTTAGTGAATACTCATATATAATGGGGGATGGGGGGAGTACGAATCGAATCGGCTCACGTACTAGACAATACGAGATAAAGCAAAACAAAAAACTATCTTTAAACTCAGCGCTTGAAGATGATATTTGACGTTAATAAAAATTGAGAGGATAGCAGACCACCGCAGGGATTCACTTCAGGTGTTTAGAGTCATGGCGAAAACTACAACGAAATTACCTCCACTGGGCATTCTTGAATGAAGAGAAGAGGACAAAAAACATTCACATTCTAGCCATTGAGTAGAAGTGTGTTTGTACTTGAGGCGCCCCCTGCAGGGGCCGGCTCCGGCCACCACCACGACCTTCACAACACCAACTCTGCTCTCATGAATGAACGATTCAGGGGCTATTCATCTGTTTTATAATGTTATTTTTCCCCTGTAATCTACCTCGTCCATAATTACTATCGCATTTGCTTTTTCTGCTTTCGTAAGGTGAAGTCTAGGATCTCTTCTTAATTCATGGTATAACTCAAGAAATCTTTGAGGACAATTGTGTAGCAAGGTAGATTATAGAGAAAAATAAACACAATATTAGGAGACAGAGAAACTCAAGCGTCTCTTAACCGCGATCCTTCCTTGGCTTTACCTCACCATGAAACACCCCAGCAGCGACAGCAATTGATAAGGGTGGTGGTACTTGTGATGGCCGAAATGATGTTATTCGGGGTTGTGGTGTGATGGTGTTGGTGATAGCCCTGGTACTGATAAAAGTCGTATTTGTTCTGGAGAGATAAGACATCACGTATGTGATCATTGTACTACAAGCATAGGGCTCTGCCAGTATGGGTCGTACTGAGACCGCAGACGTGGCCAGCCTGCAGCTCTCACCACTACCAGGAGATCCACTCTGAGGACCACTCAATTACACAACCATGATGCAGCGTATTATATCTGAATTATGAAAACCTCCTTTGTTATTAGTGGCTGGAGGCGGCAAGCAGGAGGCCCTCAAGGAGTAACTCATTCACAAAGTGTTGGACAGCCATTCTGGGCTTGAGATACCTCTGGCCCTGTGAAAGGGAAATGTCCCTAGTCGCTGTCCTCTTGGGGGAGGGCTGGCCCCTGATCACATGGGAGGCTCGCTCTTATCCTCATGAACGAAGCTCGTCCCTGGCCCCATGGGCGAGGCTGGTCTGTAGCCCCATGGGCGGGGCTGGTTCTTAGCATGCTCTCAGAATGTCCTTGACACTCGTGCAGATTCCAAGACAAAGTGTGGGAACTAAAGGCTTGAATAAAAGAAAAAAAAATAATTTAAGAACAAGGGTGAATGGGAATTAATACGAAAAAATACGATGACAATGATAATGAGAAATCTTGGATGTACAGAGATATCGAATGATGGTGATACTCTCCTAACAGATGTTGTTCTGGTTGCATTGTTCGTGTAGATACGTGAACAGGTGTTTTAGCAGGTGTTTACCCCTATGGAAGCTTTCTCCCAAAGTGTAAAGAATGACAATCTATTTCCCCCAACAATTAACGACAGTCTCTTTAATGAAAACAATATTATCTTTCAGACAATTAATGACATTTTCTTTCACGCAATTAACGCATTCACTCTCGCGCAGTTAACAACATTTTCTTGAAGATTAAACTAGCAACAAAACTTAAAACTTAACTTTCTATCCATTCACAAATAACCCGCGCACAGAAGAAACTTAAGACGACGTTTCGCTTCCGACTTGGACCATTAACTAATTACACATCAACACACGAAGATGAGGGAAACGGCTGCAGTGACGAGTCTCTGGATGTAGCCCTTCCAGAACTCAGAATTTAGGAACTGGTGATAACAGTGTCCAACATGTGTCTCGGTTTAAGGAAACCTGTAAAAAGATTTTAACCAAACACAAAGTGTCTCAGTTTTAGTGCTAATTAATTGGCAGTCGGAAAGAGACATGTCAAGCGCATATAAAATGAGTGTAGCCACCAATTCTTTGATCACCATCAGGTACCTGGTTAAGAAGAAGATTTTCACCCCACCTACAGATTCCAGGGCAGGAGTCTACGCCATTTCCCGTGGTAGATGAGGTTGAGTACACAGTACGTGGGAGAGACGGTAAGAAGCCTGGAGCAGCGCCTCAGAGAGTATGCAGCAGGGATACGGTGAGTAACGTGTGTGTGATTTACCGAAGCTCTCAAGGCCATCTGATGGGAACAGAAGATCAGTCTTGATCTTCATCAATTGCCCTGAGAAGCGGGACGGTCTGCTTGTAGCTTGCAAATAGGAAATACGTCTCATGCTCAGCAGACGGAGGATCGAGCGTCCAACACGTCTTGCGCTGAATGACCCATATAAGTTTAACGTTCTCTTAATTGTAAAATTCATCAATTTCCCTTACCAACACTACTGTCAAGATATCCGGTAGTTTTAGCGTGTTAGACAGACAAGGTTAACATCTTGTTACATACGTAGGCAACCTCATCGACACACCGGTGACCTGACGCGCCTCACCCACCTGACATCTCTGCTCCTTGTAAATACATGTATACTGTCAATCTCCTCCGTCCTGTGTTGAATTAATAAAGCTTCCATTAGGAGTTAAGTATCCTAAAAAAAAGTCTAGTTTTATATGTGTTATTTACGTCCTACCTGCACACATGTACAGGTTCCTGTAACCAATATTTGTTCGGCTGTAATCTTATATACAGTCTTTTTTGCAGTTTGTCCTGCATAAAATTTGTCACATTGTGAACATGGGATGTTAACTCTTTCGCTGTCGACATCCTCAAATTAAAAGTTCCTTCCGTTTGGCCATTTATTTTTTTGAAATTAAAAAAATTACCTTTTAAATTGTTAGAGAATCGTTTTTTGAAGGAATGGACCCCCCCCCCCCCAAAGAAAAAAACAAATCTGAATTTGATTAAAAATTTGATCTCCATTTTGAATTCATCACACAAAAAATATCGATATTTTTCCGTATATGTCGGCCAATAAATTATCACCAAGGACGCTTGGTCAGGATTTAAGACGTCCCAATAATTAAAACAGATACATTAAAAACTCAAAACAGACTGAAGGGGAAAGTAAGATGAAGATGGATACTTGTCATTTTTTCCAGAAAAATCGCCAAATATCAACTATTTACTCCACTTTTAGGTCTATTTCAGGCCATTTCCAGTCGGACACTTACCAAAATCTTCTGTCTATCCTCTGGCACCATGAACACCACCCTAGGAAACGCCCCAAGGCACAGGTATCAGCATTTCCTTTAGAAGTCTTAATCGAATGGTATTTCAGGACATCTAGACATTGATCTTAAAATATTTGAGTACAGTTGCAATAATAAGAAAGTTTACATATGATAGCACCAACATACTCTTTGCAGAGTAAGGTTCCCTGTATTTCTTTTCGATCATTTTACGATTTTTTTACGAATGTATTCCTAACATCTTTCAAAGATTTATCAATATAGCTCTGGATATCTTAAGATATAGGCGATTGATATATCTTCAATAATTCCTCATCAATGAACTCTGGGCTACGATTGAGCAGATCTGTAATGACATAACGGATACTGAAGTACATAGTACCTAGTACCTTGGTATTAAAATTATGTTAAAACCAGCCAATGTATGTTCTTATTTATACTTCTATCTCCCACATCATTACGGAGTTAAATAGTAATCTCCTCTATATTCTTGTGAGCTATGTCTCTTTGTAGCCCAGAGTTCGTAGATGAAACATTGAAGATACGTGTAACATAGAACAACATAAAAAAGTGAAATTGTTTACAATCATATATATATCTGATGCCACCAGAAAATTCGAACTCAGTTACACACACACAAATATATATATATATATATATATATATATATAATATATATATATATATATATATATATATATATATATATATATATATATATATATATATATACATATATCATGTGCCGATTAGGTAAAACTTGCGATTTTGGCTTAAATAGCAACGCTCACCTTGCCATATAAGACAAGTGAAAATTTATGTATGCAATAATTTCGCCAAAATCATTCTGAACATAACGAAAAAATATATTTCATTGTGTTTGTTTATTATTAAATTAGTGTTAAAGTATCTAAAATATATTTAGTTGGGTTAGGCTAAATTAAATTGCGCTTGTTGTAATAAGGTTAGGTAGGTTTTCAAAGTTTCTCTTGGTACAAAATTATAAATTCTTACATTAACATAAATGAAAAAATATATCTCTAAACGTATAAGAGAATTTTTAGAAAGGACTTAATTTTAGATGAGTTCTTGCTAATTGACCAGTTTTACCTAATCGGCACGACATATATATATATATATATATATATATATATATATATATATATATATTTTATATATTATATATATTATATATATATATTATATATATATATATATATATATATATATATATATATATATATATATATATATATATATATATATTATATATATAATATATATATATATATATATATATATATTAATGTAGTAATAATTTAATTTCTTTCATTACAAGATAGACACTTGCATCTACTAAATTATAGAGAAGTAAATCCAAAGTCGATGACCCTTTTGATAAGAAAACGAGATATTGTAAAAAAATATTAACCCAATAATTTCCCTTGTCAGTCAGAAGCTGTAGGGTATATGATTAATTTTTGCTCTTCCAGCTGGTAAATCTGGTTCAGCGTATACTTTATGGTTTGTAAACACGCCTAAAATACTCACCTGTCAGTCTACGCCGGACTCAGCACAACCTCTGATACTGATGGTGCAAATATTGCTAAGATTTAGCAATCCTAGAGCAACAGCTTGGTGTCACTGACTATATCTTGATTTGATGCAGGTTTCTTAAGCATATAATATATATATATATATATATATATATATATATATATATATATATATATATATATATATATATATATATATATATATATATATATATATATATATATATATATATATATATAATTATATATATATATATATATATATATATATATATATATATATATATATATATATATATATATATATATATATATATATATATATATATATATATATATGACAGTGATATTACTGATTGAGAGTGATGTCTTAGTTGACAACGATATTACAGGATGACAGCGATTTGGGGTGTGTGTAGGACCTGCCTAAAATGGGAGAGTAGACTTTCTTCAGTGCTGAGCTATTCTTATGTTCTTATGTTTGAATATGACAGTGATACGGGCACAAAAACTATTGTGGTCAGCTAGCTGAACCCAGTGGTAAGTCTCAGTAGCGATGGTGAAAAACAAAATAGCTTTCATTCCCTAGATTTCTTTTTACTCCAACTTCCTGTTGTTTTTCTATATTCATTTTCAAATTATTTTATACAGCCATCTGAACTCCTCCGCAGTATATGCAAATTACCCTCTGGATCTCCCAGAAGCAATATTTAATCAGCAAAATGCCACCTGTTGCAACCTTAAATTTCACATTTAGGCTCTTTGTCTCTAAGCTCGATACACATACTAGCACTCTAGCATTCACTGCTAGTACAACCCATCTATAAAAATAGCTAACGACAAATCAAATATGCATCCCTATCTATGGTTTACTTTTAATGTGAAGATATTCTTCTTTTGTCTTATGTGCTCTAACACGAATCTCCTTTTAAAAATTATTCCCTGCTTTTAACAACTTATCACTTAATTTATACATCAGCGATAGTGGCTGCATCATTTCCTTATCCGCCTTATCATTCCTATTTCAAAATCAATAAATGCAACAAACAGCTCATTTTACTTATCCGAGTAACGCTCAACAAAATATCTTAATTAAACACGTACTGGTATCGTGGTGGTTAATTGGTACTCCCAGTCCTGTTGTTAACCTGACGTTCGTCAGGCAGGTACTGGTATAATGGTGGTTACCTGGTACTCCCAGTCCTGTCAACCTGACGTTCGTCAGGCAGGTACTGGTATAGTGGTGGTTAACTGGTACTCCCAGTCCTGTCAACCTGACGTTCGTCAGGCAGGTACTGGTATAGTGGTGGTTACCTGGTACTCCCAGTCCTGTCAACCTGACGTTCGTCAGGCAGGTACTGATATAGTTGTGGTTACCTGGTACTCCCAGTCCTGTCAACCTGAAGTTCGTCAGGCAGGTACTGATATAGTTGTGGTTACCTGGTACTCCCAGTCCTGTCAACCTGACGTTCGTCAGGCAGGTACTGATATAGTGGTGGTTACCTGGTACTCCCAGTCCTGTCAACCTGACGTTCGTCAGGCAGGTACTGATATAGTGGTGGTTACCTGGTACTCCCAGTCCTGTCAACCTGAAGTTCGTCAGGCAGGTACTAAAGAGTGTGGAGGATTTTAGAGGCGCCTGATTCTATCAATCAACTTTTAGAGAGGCTCATTCCAACTTGAGGAAAACTCCAGGAATAATCATCCAGATACGATGGTTCTCTGTAAAAAAAAAAAAAAAAAAAAAAAAAAAAAAAAAAAATGAGCGCGACATCTGGCTATCCAAATCTAAAAAAAAAAAAGGTCTGAAACATTTCTGAGCAATAATATGCAAGATAAATTGATTGTGTGTTGCGTCAGGCGGCTTCTGACTTGGGAAAGTCGTGAGGCTTGAAAAAAAAAAAATCACGTGGGAGTAGCAATTTCAGCTGGGAAAGGTCACTATCAAATATAATTTCCTCTGCATTAGCATCATTAATTTCAAAAAAATAATTTGCATATCCTTTCCGGACAAAAAATCCGAGAAACAGATGACGATTTTCCACTTTCCCCCGAGGGACATTACAGCCTATATTTACATACCATACCACAGTCCTCCTTCACCCGCTGGTGGACTCTGCATACCATACCAGCCTGAGGACCAGGGATGGCTAGGGCAGTGATCACAGGGGCTGTTGGTGGGGCCTAGGGACTTGTGGTGGCTCCAGGGGCTGGTGGTATTGTTCTAGGGGCTGGCAGTATGATTCCAGGGGTTGGTAGTACGGTCCCAAGGGCTGGTGGTATGGTCCCGGGTGCTTGGTGGTATGGTGCCAGGGGCTGGGAAAAGACAGAGGCTTTTGAATGATTTTAGACCCATTGCAGTCATCTTGGACTGGAGCCTAAAACTTTGGTCATAGTACACCTGTACATGCCTCTAGCTGCACGAATCTAGTCCTAGTTACCGTACACCAGCTTCGAAAATTTGAAGCCAGTCGGACAAGGCATTCTCGTGGTATGAACGAAAGGGAAATGAAACTTGGGAAGAAGGAAAAAAATAAGGCAAGCACTTTAAGGTTTGTCAGTGAGAGATATTCAATAATAAGGAAGATTATAAGATAAAGAATAACAGCAACACAAGGGAAAAGGTAATAGACAATATAATTGATCAGAAAACGAGAATAATTAAACGATGAAGAAAAACAGCGATTGAATGAAGAACAGAATAAGAAGACTATTAATAGAGGGGAAAAGAAAATTACATGAGCAAAAAAACTAAAAATATAAAAAAGAATTTTCGACTTGGGAAGGTCCTACATCAAGAAAGATTCTACTGCCTAACTTCTCGCCTCACATATCAGTGGCATAACAATGAACTGCCACACAACCTGTTGTGTAGTTAACTCTTATCTTCTGCTAATCATCAGCTCAGACTTCTAACCACCAGGTATTTTTCATTACCAGACCTCTTCACTGCGTAAATTTAACACCTGAACACCTCCGTTCTTTATCAGTCACTCAAACATGTTGACACGAAATTAATGATATGTATGCACATTATATATATATATATATATATATATATATATATATATATATATATATATATATATATATATATATATATAGCTAACTTTTGTTCCCACTGTGTACTAAAATAAATATAATAAATAATAGGGTAGAAGCACACTGGTGATGTATACAATTTTGTTAAATAATAAGAAGGTTAATGTCAACTGAAGAGAAGCTCTTCTTATTTGCCCCTTCTGGTTTATTTTTATCAAGGTGTTCCTGGCAGATGGTGAGGATTGTCTTCTCTCCAGGGCAAATCGAACATCTATAACAATGCTCTTTGTAAATCATTGCACAAGAATTCCCGATGCGGTGGACTAGATGAACAATGAAACACGTTGGCGCTCTCGTGCGTTTACACACACATCTTCGGGGAAATTAGAAATAAGAAACAATGACAGTAACACCTAGTAAATACTAGGTGAGTCGGCTTAAGTTTCACCCAACAGAAATGTACATTTCGCCGTGAGGGGGTGTAAGAGCTATTGAATAAAAAAACCAGGGCTGTCCTCAAAGTCCTTGGATCAAACGGGATTACCTCCTATTCCCTGATGATGTATGACCTAGCTTAGGCTTTCATACTGGCTTCCAGCGGCACTTTGCTCAGTGCTAATCCAGTAAGTGTACCTCTGCTAGACCTATGAAAATAATCTAGTTTAGCTAAAGAATTCAGACCATAACTCAAAACTAATCAAGTTACATGAACAGTTAAAAATACTAGATCTTTCCAAGATAAAGAAGGTACACAAAAGACGTAATATAGTACAATATAATATAGTCTCCGGCATAAGTAATTCA
Source organism: Cherax destructor (assembly GCA_009830355.1). Classification (NCBI taxonomy): domain Eukaryota; kingdom Metazoa; phylum Arthropoda; class Malacostraca; order Decapoda; family Parastacidae; genus Cherax; species Cherax destructor. Next base: position 475,485 of record WNWK01000017.1, read on the forward strand.
TATAAAAAATGTTACAATTCTATTTCAGTCCTAAATTTTTTGCCTCTGCACCAACACAGTAACGTATAATTGCTAGCTGTATCGTAATAGCACAGGACACATATAAATATATCCCATGAAATGGAGGCAAGAGCTTCGTTCCCGATCAAGTATTTCATGACGCAGGTCTTAGTCGTATGATGACTCGCAGCTGGGGCTTTTGGTCACCCGACCGAGGCCTTCCGCTGGCTTACAGGTCCACCCCTTTAAAAAAAATATGGTTATAATTATAACCATTAGATTGTACACAGAGAGGAAGTCTTTGTCGTGCTGGTCGTTTTTCCTCCCTAAAGTTCCTTACCCAGAGTTCCAACTGTAATTTATACTCTATAAAACCTTATACTGACACTTTTACCAACAAGTCAATCATTTATCTTGTATTATTGTCAAAATTATGAGTTACAATCAACTAAGGAACACTAAAAGTATGTGAAATAATCTAATTCGCTAAGTTTTCCAAATAATACGCAAAAATTTTTTTGGAACAACTCAACAAACTATTAACAGAGAACTTCATTATTCAATCTCTTAATAGATCGCAATTAATTAACACTTGGTACATCTTTGTACATCAATAATAATGTACACCAATAATAATGGTAGATCTTTGTACATCAATAATAATTTTAATGATGGTTACGAACATTACACAGCTTATTCACTCACTACCACTAAGTCTGACAGTGTTTCATAACTTCAGAGATAATGAGTGAAAATAATTCTTAATAATACATAATGATATAATTTCCATAAAAAAATTGCACCAATCGGTGGGAGTGTCTCCATGTATACACAAGATGCCTGTGTCTCACTGTATATACTCGTGCACTGAGAGGTGACTATTTCTCACTCTATATTCACACTGAGATAATATTCTAATTAAAGTAAGCAGGAGTGGTTGTGTGCAAGTGAAATATAACTTTAATGAGCGAGCAGTAATCAAGAGATTGAAACCTAACCTAACCAGTCAGAGACGGCACAGTCAATCCCTATTTGATGCTAACTTGAGAGTACTACCTATGGAGTATCTCAACAGGTAACTAGTGCCATGGGCCATCCTCCTTGCAACACGCATGAATGTTAAATATCAATTGTTGTTAAAGAGACGAGTTAGACTTGCTTCTGATGCACAGATTATATTTATGTAGGGCGGGACACTCCAAGCTGAGACCCACGGACGGTTATGTATTAAACGTTTTTGTTTTACACGCACGCACACACATTTTATGTATTATATATATATATATATATATATATATATATATATATATATATATATATATATATATATATATATATGATATTTTTAAATATATTGCAATATATATAAAAAACTGACAAAATTAAAAAGGAAAACCTTAGCGCTTTCATGTGCTTTCGCACACATCTTCAGAGGAATAGATAGAAGCAAAAGCACATTTTATATGTTATAAAGTGAGGTGACACCTCAGAGAAGGCGAGGTATCACCTCAAAAAGTAAGGTGATACCTCAAAGTACAGCATAGGTGATCTACTGATCCACAATTTCAACAATAATAACAAAAGTGCTTCCACTAGAAGCAGTTCCTTATGTAAAACCTCTAAACGGATTAACATAGCCAGATAATGATGTCCAACCAATAAGACAGAAAAAAGAGTAGAGGCAATTCAAATTAATTTCTGGCTATCAACTTAAAAAAAAAACCCATAAGAACGGAGGAGTACTATTTTGATCACCCTCACGAGCACTGACTTAAATTCAAGCTACTGTTATTATCTTCATATCAGTACGTACTAGGCTGCTCAAGACCGGTGTTTGCAGATCTGAACCCCAATAAATTTATGGTTCCAGTCTGAGGTGTTCGACACCATTACATTTCGTACCAGATCATCAAGTTGGATTTGTAGGTGTAAAACAAAGCTGGTACACTGCATAAACTGTACGTAAATATGACTATAATACATAATCTTCGAAATAAAACTCACAAAAAACAAGTCATTAGTTTCTTCATTTTGCTCCAATTCTAGACATTTTTGCTTGCAGAATTTGTTAAGTGTGGCTCCCAGCTAATCTGCGTACCAGTAATTACGCGAAGGTAAACTGGTTAGGTGCTTCCTTAGGAATTATCTCGCTGCTGAAGGGGTTTCAAGGGTCCTGAGTGTTCCTAGTAACAGTTAATACTGCCTCTGGAAGATTGAAAAAAATAATATACAGCTTTATCTTCCTCTTCTTACTCATCGTCTTTCTCCAGCCTCTTCCCTTCCCTCTCTTACCCCTGTCTTTACCCGTACTCCTCATTATGTTTACTCTTCCGTACTTCCAGTTATTTCCTCTCTCTTCTATTCTCATTATCTCCTCTCTTCCTACTTCCCATTACGTCCCATCTTCCCCCAAAACCTCATTACCCCCTCCCCTGTCTTCTTATTCCTTCCATTAACTCCTCTTAATATCTTCTTTCTCCCCACTCCTCGCATTATCTCCTCTCTCCCCACTCCCCCACATTACCCCCATCTCTGTCTACTTCCCATTATTCCCGTCTCCTCCCAGTCTTCCCTATTATCTCTCCTCTCTCCCCACTCCCATCACCCCCGTCTCTCCCCCATTACCCTCTCCTTTGGCTCCGTTGGATGTGATAAACAGACATCAGTGAACAAATAGACCGAGGGACCCTAATTTCGAGTCGTATATCAGGCAATATGGTTTTCCACGTATTTCCTTGGCGTGCAGGCCGCTTGACCAAGAGCAGATTATATATAATTATACAATCTTACGGTCAGGGAAGCAAGTTTATGTAGATCTGCCCTAATGAAGTTTTAATAAGATTAGCTTCGTTGTATCTCGATGGCTTCGCTCAGCTATTGTTTTGATGTGGATGATGCAGGGCCATCAAGACTGTATTGCGTAATTATTTCCAATTGGTCATAGATTTTTTCCTTAATTAGTTTCAACCGATTAATTACTATTTTATTTTTGCATGTAAATGGCTATAATTACGCTTGTGTGATTTACGCATCGTGTTATTAGTGGTTCCTGATATAATTATTTAGGTCTGTGTACTCGTGATTATCTGATGAGAAGTTGTTGTTCGTTACCCAAACATGAGGTCTTGGAAGAGCATTTAAGATGTGATCTGCAGCTGAGGTCACTCCAAGAGTCACCCCAGACAGCTAAAACACTTAAATAGGATATGCAGATTCTCGTCTTGGTTTGGGAAGATTAAAGCTACGGTGTATTTCACGCACTTTAGCATGGCTAGGATAGGATGCTAGGTTAGTTTTGGAGAAAAATAAAAACAAAGTGACATCTATAAAATTTGCATAATATTATTTAACTGTCTTTATTCTGGGAGTTTAGGTTAGGTAAGATTAAACTAGGAAAGATTTGGTTAGGTAAGGTTAGGTTAGGCAAGGTTTCGTTAGGTTAGGTTTGGTTAGGTTAGGTTAAGTTAGGTTAGGCAAGGTTTTGTTAGGGAAAGTTTGGTTAGGTAAGGTTATTTCAAGTATAGTTAGTCTAAGCAAAATATAGATAGGCAAGATTAATTCAGGCAAAGTTAGGATAGATAGGTTTAACCTAGCCAGAGTGCTGCACATGTTTCTAATTTATCAACTAGTCGGTATTGTATTCCATCAATAATATAATAAGATCAACATTACTCTCCAGTCTTATGCCATTTTCATACTTAATCTATAAGTGCATGTCAAGGAAATACCAAAACTTTTTTATATTAAAGTAACATTAAAATTTGATTGGCATAAGAACATAAGAAGGAGCACTGCGGAAGGCTTACTGGCCCATGCTATGCAGATCAAAGTCACCTACTGGCCCATGCTACTGGTCGAAGCCAGTCAGGTCCAGGTCACAACCACTTAAGAAGGATGGAGCCCCACATCTGAGCCACCAGCGCATGAAGATAGTTGGAATTAAAAACATTTATGCTATTTCCAAAAACTATGGGAATTGCAATAATAATTTTAAGGGGAAAAGTGATTAAAATCTTATAATTTTAAATGAAATCAAAACCTTGACATGTCTTAATATTTTCACTTTTTTGCGTTTTCTCAAGAGTTTTTAGTAAATATAATTTTCTTCCAATAAAACTGAGATATCGTTAGTTATAAACTATTATTATAGAGGAAAAGTTAGTTAGTCACTGTAGCTATAGATGAGCTTGATCAAATCTACACAGAACTTGTTTTTCATGACTCAATCAAAGGTATGTAGTACAGACATTTTGATGAATAATACACAGGTTCAACCACTGGGTACGACAATAAAGATACCCGAGTGTTTCACACATGTGTCTCATTCATCAACTAGTTTTTCATATAATAATTTTTTACAGTATCGACAAGTTGATTAAGAATAATTAAGTAAGGCTTCATTCTGATGCTTGAGCTTCACATTGTTCAAGACCATAAAGCTGAACACTGCTCCGGGCTGAGGGACTGACCACTGCAAACCTACGTCTTCAAGGCTGATTAATGGGCTGGTTACATCATATTTACCTCCCCACTACTGCTGCGGTCTCTATATGTAATCACCTCTGCATTCGACCTAAGCCTACCTTGCTGGCGTAACGTTTCAGAAATAATGACACTTAACTAGTGTATAGACATGTGTAGACATGTGTCCCACACATCTACATGTTTTGCATCATAGAAGACAGTAATCATCAAGGCTGCTCGAAATTAAACAAACATTTTCATTTCAATGTAATAATTAGGCTCAGACATTTTGGTTATAACACGAAACTGCTTAAACCGTTTGTGTCTGAGTCTTTGCATAAGTCGAGTGCTAGATACGAGGCAGGTTCTTATAGCTCTTCCTGTTCCGCCCTCCAAAACACACACACACAGGATCCATACATAGCTTTAAGAAGAAGTACGATAAACCTTTTGGAGCAACGCCCAGCGAAGAGGCGGGTCCAGGAGCTGTGAATCGACCTCTGCAACCACAAATAGGTGAGTACACACACACACACACACAGGAACCATACATAGCTTTAAGACGAGGTATGATAAAGCTCATGGAGCAGGGAGAGAGAGGACCTAGTAGCGGTCAGTGAAGAGGCGGGGCCAGGAGCTAAGTATCGACCCCTGCAACCACAATTAGGTGAGTACAATTAGGTGAGTACACACACACACACACACACAAACCTAAGATTAGCGTTTCGTTACCTTAACAAGGAATCGTTCAAGACACTGTACACCGTGTACGTCAGGCCCATACTAGAATATGCAGCACCAGTCTGGAACCCATACCTGGTCAAGTACGTAAAGAAACTAGAGAAAGGGCAAAGGTTTGCGACAAGGTTAGTTCCACAACTCAGGGGTCTGTCCTATGAAGAAAGGTTGAGGGAAATAGGACTAACAACACTGGAGGAAAGAAGGGTCAGAGGAGACATGATAACGACATACAAAATACTGCGGGGAATTGACAAGGTAGACAGTGACAGGATGTTCCAGAGAGGGAACACAGAAACAAGGGGACACAACTGGAAGCTGAAGACTCAGATGAGTCAAAGGGATGTTAGGAAGCATTTCTTCAGCCACAGAGTAGTCAGGAAGTGGAATAGTCTAGAGAAAGATATAGTGGAGGCAGGAACCATACATAGTTTTAAGACAAGGTATGATAAAGCTCATGGAGTAGGGAGAGCAGAGACCCAGTAGCAGACAGCGAAGAGGCGGGGCCAGGAGCTGAGTCTCGACCCCTGCAACCACAATTAGGTGAGTACAATTAGGTGAGTACACACACACACACACACACACACACACACACACACACCACACACACACACACACACACACACACACACACACACACACGCATACACACACACACAGAGTACAGACGGAGTACAGTCTAGGGGGCCAGAGACTACAAACTTCAATCAAGGAAAAAGATCTTGGGGTGAGTATAACACCAGGCACATCTCCTGAGGCGCACATCAACCAAATAACTGCTGCAGCATATGGGCGCCTAGCAAACCTAAGAACAGCATTCCGACATCTTAATAAAGAATCGTTCAGGACCCTGTACACTGTGTACGTTAGGCCCATACTGGAGTATGCAGCACCAGTTTGGAACGCACATTTATCCAAGCACGTAAAGAAGCTAGAGAAAGTGCAAAGGTTTGCAACAAGACTAGTCCCGGAGCTAAGGGGTATGTCCTACGAGGAGAGGTTAAGGGAAATCGACCTGACGACACTGGAGGACAGGAGAGATAGGGGGGACATGATAACGACATATAAAATACTGAGAGGAATTGACAAGGTTGACAGAGACAGAATGTTCCAGAGATGGGACACAGCAACAAGGGGACACAGTTGGAAGTTGAAGACTCAGATGAATCACAGGGATGTTAGGAAATATTTCTTCAGTCACAGAGTAGTCGGGAAGTGGAATAGCTTGGGAAGCGATGTAGTGGAGGCAGGTTCCATACACAGCTTTAAGAAGAGGTATGATAAAGCTCATGGCGCAGGGAGAGTGACCCAGTAGCGGCCAGTGAAGAGGCGGGGCCAGGAGCTATGTATCGACCCCTGCAACCACAACTAGGTGAGTACAACTAGGTGAGTACACACACACACACACACGCACACACACACACCGCCTTCGGTGCTTGGAGGCCAAAACTAATATAATATAAAAACATTCATTTAAGCAATATCATCTCTTAATTCTCATATTATTACTGCCGGAGTATATTTTAACAAGAGGTTACATAAATATAACTGGATCGAGATACTGTTTTGTACTATGTACTTAGCACAGTGCACCTGAGCGCGTGCTGTGCCCTCGTGTTATGTACATGTAATGATTGAAGCAGATCAGTGTTGTCTGAGCAAGTGCATGAGCAACACCAAACAGTTACGGAATGCACACGGTTTTATTCTTGAAAGACCTATGTACCAACGCAAACACAAGCAAGAATTTGCGCAGACACACATAGACACACACACGCACGCACGCACGCACGCACAATGTTCAGCTCGAAAAACTGTTACCAGTTTTCAGAGGGAATATCATCTACGAGTAAGATGGTTTGAAACCTGAAGCCTTCGTCAACCTTCCTCTCACTCTTCAAAACAAAAAAGCAGAGAGGAAACTTATTAAATATATATATATATATATATATATATATATATATATATATATATATATATATATATATATACTGGCGACATCAACACTGGCTGACACTAAGTGAGAAGACTGAGTATATTATTAAATTTAACATTCATACACTGAACCGTTTATTATTGCAAGTAGCTGTATTGAGCAATACATAAGCGTCAAGTGTGTCAGGTGAGTCGGTTGTAAGAGCTTATATTAGTAACAACAGTGGTGGTTTTATTGGTTGGTTCGTCTGTTAATTGGGTTTAAGGCCAATCGACTCCACAAGGGCAATTAAGGCTACACTGAACCCGGTCACATCCAGTCAGAAATACTTTAATCCTTACAACAGGATTACCGCAGACTCTCAGCATATATTCACTGAGAGACATATACCTCTTCGTGAATAAATCTTTCTCCTATTATTCTCAGCCACGAGTTTATTTTCTTTTCTTTATCCGAATATTAAATCAGGAACTATTATATTTCTTTGAAGCAGATTTTTTACCCCACGGGGATGTGGCATCATCTTTCAAACACGTATTTTATATAGATTTTAACTCTTATAAAATGACACACACACACAATCATTCAGAACCCTGTACACTGTGTACGTTAGGTCCATATTGGAGTATGCAGCACCAGTTTGAAACCCACACCTAGCCAAGCATTTAAGGAAACTTGAGAAAGTGCAAAAGTTTGCAACAAGACTAGTTCCGGAGCTAAGGGGTATGTCCTACGAGGAGAAGTTAAGGAAAATCGACCTGACGACCCTGGAAGATAGGAGAGATAGGGGAGATATGATAATGACATAAAATACTGAGAGGAATCGACAAGGTGGACAGAGACATGAAGTTCCAGAGATGGGACACAGCAACAAGGGATCACAGTTGGAAGATGAAGACTCAGATGAATCACAGGGATGTTAGGAAGTATTTCTTCAGTCACAGAGTTGTCAGGAAGTGAAATAGTCAAGGAAGTGATGTAGTGGAGGCAGGATCCATACATAGCTTTAAGAGGTATGATAAAGCTCATGGAGCGGGAAGAGTGACCTAGTAGCGGCCAGTGAAGAGGCGGGACCAGGAACTGTGACTCGACCCTTGCAACCACAACTAGGTGAGTACAACTAGATGAGTACACATTCACACACATATAATTTTTTCCAACTTGAACTCATTGCTCCAAGTCCTGTCTTGGTTATATATTTTTAGCACGTTATTGATATGCCCTTTATTTATTCCTGTTTTCCATTTATACACCTCAAGTCATATCACCCTAATTCTACACCTTGCTGAGGAGTGCAGATTCAGTACCCTCAGTCTATACTTGTAGGAAAGATTTCTTATACATGTGATCATCTTTGTCACCCTTCTCTGTACGTGCATTCATGTCCATTCTGTCATACGGTGACCAGAACTGTGTAGCATAACCTAAATGAGGCCTAACCAAAGATATATACACACACAACCCGCACATATAAAAGAGAGGAGCTTACGACGACGTTTCGGCCCGACTTGTGTGTGTATTGTGTGTGTATTGTTCCAGTCACGGTATTGTGCCTTTTTTGTTATTCAAAGATATATGTTATTTCCTTTTCCAAGGCTTAGAACTTTGCATTTATCTATATTAAACAGCATCTGCCACTTTTCCGACCACTTCACCAGTCTATTCAGATCTTCCTGTAGCGCTCTAGTGTCCTCGTTAAAATTAATCCGACGGCAAACTTTTTTATGTTATTTATCTATACTGTGAACAACAATGGACCTAACACCTACACCTGTGGAACACCGCTTGTTACGCGTCCGCACTCTGATTTCTACCCGTTTATGCAAACTTTCTGCTGCCTATTAATCACGCCTGTATCCAGGAAAAAAATTCTCCTATTCCGTGTACCTCTACTTTCCTCAATAATCTCAGATGTGGAAACCTGTCAAAAGCCTTACTGAAGTCCATAAGTTAGCCCGAAATGCTCTGCATTTAAAGGGGCTTTTTGTAGGTACACCTAAATGTTATTCACCTTTGTACAAACATTGTATCATGCTGAAATAAAGCATTTCTATTACTGTTACTATACACAATATCACATCCATTACCATGATCTACCTCCTCAAACACCTTAGCGAAAAAATGTTAGTAAATTCGTAAAGCAGGAACGCCCCTTTGTAAAACCATGCTGAGATTTATTCATCAAATTATATATTTCAAGGTGGCTTCTAGATATTAGAAATGGAATGTGCCTTGGCAAATACAGTCGTTGCATGAAGATCAATACCAGAGTAAAAATATATATTCTTTATAAGAGGAATTAGCACCGTGTAACTGGCTCATTGCATCATCAGAATCTGTCGTAGTTAAAAAAAAAATCAGAATTACAAACAAAATATGAATTAAAATAACGAGCACACAGCTACAAGCTCCAGATATTCTAGAGTTTATATATTTACTATTGAAAGAAAACTTAGGGTAATAACGTTATTAACAGTGTTTTCAAAATCTTTACATATAACATCTTGCTGTCATCGTACATAATCAAAATATCAGAAAATATATAAAGATTTCATGAACATTAACGATTTGCCCAGAAGCAGTTTAAAGTTTTAAAACTTTATGACCCTTCACATAATACACTATTTTACCTCGAATGTTTGTTTACAACAGTTTAACAACTATTTTATCTTGACTAAACTGGCCGGTGTTTACCAGAAAACAATTTACTTTATTTTTTTTTTTTTTTTTTGGGGGAGGGTATTGGTAGAACATTTGTGAATATCTGGAGAACTATACATTGTTTTTCCTCTCAGTTTTGAACTTTAGTATTCTCAGATGGAGTTTGTTCAGCCCAGGAGCTTTAGATATTTTTTTTTTTATGACTAAATGATGAATGATAATTAAGACTTGAAGCCTCTAAAGAATGAGCTTCAGAAATGTTAGACAATATTTATAAACACGGGGAGCGCTAAACCCGTCGGATTATACATTGAAAAGTTAGAATATTACAGTATATTTCATGGGAAGCGCTAGATTCGTAAGGGTCATACAAAACATGGGGAAATGGTTGGCAATTGGGTCTTTTTCGAAGGTGGGGGCAGCTCCAGTTCCTCAGATCAAGAGTACTACAGCATGAACCCCACTTTTGTTTGCCACAAGGGGAGAGTCTCAGACTAGTTAAGGTTCTTCATTAATTATATTGATAATGGGATAGCTCTAAGACCGACCTGGGTAATTCGTTTAAAATATATTGAATAAGACAGAGGGGAAATTAGGGAAATAAAGAGAGATAGTGAGATATTACACTCTACGCCTCCACCATTTGTCTAGTCAGCTCTTCGCAAGAGGAAAAAAAAATTATATAGCAAATCACATGATTGGAGAGAATTTTGAGTTAGTCAGACCCCCAGAAAAATAGGTTAAGTTATATTAATTCAAGCTAAATAGAATTATATATCCTAACGGTTAACCGAGAATAATTAAAGGACACAGAGGGGCAATTACCTAAATAGTTGAAAACACTTAAATTATATCTAGTCTGAGGACGGCTTGTCAAGAGGTGTTGGCAGCTCAGCTGCCTGGGAGTAAACGTTAATATTCTCTTCTCTCGCCTTCTGAAGCCTCCATTGTCGTGCCCACACGTGATAAATAAATAACATCACAATATATATGAGCAGCAGTATTGTCATTATTATTTGCATTAGCATTATTATTCATTTTTTAATTACATTTGCGTAGAAACACTAAGCCCGTAGTGCGGCCATACAGCGTCTGGAAATTAGGAGCTAATCACATTTCATCCTAGAAAAGAGTACACCGTCAGTTCCTGGAATCAAGATCCCTTCACCAGCATAGTTGTAATTCAAAGAGGTTAAATTGTGAGTGCAATCAGGGCACCAAAATGCAAGTTGCACTCAGGTTGCAAACTTCCATTACTTTCAGAGTTCTCCTTCGTTTATTTCCGCACACTCGAATTTTTCAAGAAATTTTAATATTAATGTTAGGTTTGATTAGGGAAAAGCATATCATATTTACGTATAATTACGACGTATTAACGATAAAAAAAAACCCTGTTGGCTTACGTCAGGCAGCGTGGGGCTGCATTGCAAAACCTATCAAAAAATTTATGAACGATGTCCGCAAAATGTGGCAGCAGACACTTTATTTACGTTCGACACTTCGTCTTTAAAAGGTCCGTTATGTTGTACATTGTTATTTTTTATGGTGATTAGAGTGGTAGCTGGGGGTGAAATGTTGTGACAGGCGGCGCTAACGTGTGAGAAGTGTAAATCAGATAGGGAAGCAGTAATGGCGGCCTGTGGTGTGTAAATCACAGCGCCAACTTCCCCCTCCCTCCAATAACTTAGCAGCTGGGCAATTAAATTAGCAGAATAAATTTTCTAGCGTAGAGATTCAAGAGTATAGTGGGTGGGTGTGGGTATGAGATACCCGCACTGCTGGCAGGAGACATAAATGCAGCTATGTGGAATTTTTATTGGCGACGTTTTGCCTACACATGGGGGGATTATGTGACTTGATAAAGTGCGCTGCGTAGGAGAAATGTCGTTAATAATAAAAGTTCACTTTAACAGTGTTTGTGTCTGCTGCCCATCGTTCATTATCACTGTGTTCAGCACTTCCCCACGAATATAATAATAATAATAATAATAATAATAATAATAATAATAATAATAATAATAATAATAATAATAATAATAATAATAATAATAATAATAATAATAATAATAATAATAATTCGTTTAAGGGAACGACTCCAGATAGCTGGAGTCGTTCCCTACCTGGACTTTCTACTCATTTCTGCAACATTGTAAGCTCCTGAAGATGTGTTGATTGCAACAAGAAAGGCCTAGAGTTATCATTCAACTCCCCCGGTGATTGTTTTTGCATCTTGTATCGCTTGTTCGCGATTAGACGAGAATATATACAAAGAATCTTATTTAATCAATACCTTGGACCACCTCATCACTGGCTGATATACAAGGTGGGCAAAGTATTTGGAGAATTTTGGTTTAAAGAGCCAAGCTCTTATTAGGAGGATGAGCGTTCGTAATTATAGCAAGGATTGTAAGCTTCTCTCTGTAGGTAACCACGGACTTTGTCCGCTCAACCTGTCTTCTGTGATTAGTGTTTGTTTATACTGGTCAAGGGAACCCGGGTGCCCTCAGGCTCCAAGCTATGATTAGTGGTGTCACTTGATACATTGACTCGAGGCTCAGGCTAATGTATCACTGATCACCTGCTGAGCTAAATGCTTAACTTAGTGAACGGGAAAATAATGACCAAGAATATCGCCAAAGAACTGCTAGGAAAAATCTCGGTGGAGGACGGAGGAAGTTGTTTTGTTTGTAAGGAAACAAGTGGCTAGCATCCGCTGAATTACCGGTGATGTATAACCGTAGTTAAACAACTGCCTGCTTTGCAGGCGAAATGTTTGTCAATAAAGACGCCCGAGTGTTGTACACCTGTCTTGAGTGTTGTACACCTGTCTTGAGTGTAGCACACCTGTCTTGAGAGTTGCACACCTGTCTTGAGTGTTGCACACCTGTCTTGAGAGTTGCACACCTGTCTTGAGTGTTGCACACCTGTCTTGAGTGTTGCACACCTGTCTTGAGTGTTGTACACCTGTCTTGAGTGTTGCACACCTGTCTTGAGTGTTGCACACCTGTCTTGAGTGTTGCACACCTGTCTTGAGTTTTGCATTCCTGTTTTGAGAGTTGCCCACTTGTCTTGAGTGTTACACACCTGTCTTGAGTGTTGTACACCTGTCTTGAGTGTTGTACACCTGTCTTGAGTGTTGTACACCTGTCTTGAGTGTTGTACACCTGTCTTGAGTGTTGTACACCTGTCTTGAGTGTTGTACACCTGTCTTGAGTGTAGCACACCTGTCTTGAGAGTTGCACACCTGTCTTGAGTGTAGCACACCTGTCTTGAGAGTTGCACACCTGTCTTGAGTGTAGCACACCTGTCTTGAGAGTTGCACACCTGTCTTGAGTGTAGCACACCTGTCTTGAGAGTTGCACACCTGTCTTGAGTGTTGCAGACCTGTCTTGAGTGTTGCACACCTGTCTTGATAAATGAGGCACATGATTGACACTTAGATACCTTTATTCTGGAAACGATTAGCCACCCATTGACTTCATCAGTCCAATACAGAGAAAAACGATGAACGATGAGGAGTGTGAGGTAATCAGTCCCTTAATTAACCTGGTGGCAGGTGAGGCAAGTGAATCGGTTTTCTAAGCCATTTAAACAATAATTCATGTGTGACATAGCAACTTCTTGGGATCTAGATGCAGAGATTTCTTCATCTCTTGCCTAAATTATTGGCATGATTTACTTCCATCAGTGGATTTTGTCCAACAGTGACGCCGCCTCCGCCTGCTTCACCTCACCTGCCTCCTGTATATAACCTCCTTCACTGTGCAAGACTGATCAACATATCTCCAGGCTGAGGGACTGATTGCTGCAGACTCGTGTTTCTCTGTTTTTCTCTGTGCTGGACTGATGAAGCCACTGCATGGTGAAACGTTCCCAGAATATAAATACTTGAGTGTTGCGCAAATGTCTCATTTATCAACTTGTCGGTTTTCTAAATCATTTAAATAATAATACATGTTTCTTACATAGTGACTGGTTCCGTCTTGGACCCGTCTTGAACCCGTCTTGGACCCGTTATGGTCCGCCTGCCAAAAGAAGTGGAATTATTATGATGTAGTTTGTTTTTCTGGCTCTTGTTTCTGCTAGTGTGTGCGCGTGTTGTGAACATGTACTCTGTACGTGTGCTGTGTATATAAACTATGTACGCATACTGTGTACGTGGAATGTGTACGTGTGTTGTGTGTACGTGTGCTTATGACGCTCTGAGAAAGCCTTGTGGTCAGCGGCAGTGGTTGTGATGGATGGTTGTGGATGAGTGGTGGTGATGGATGGTTGAGGATGAGTGGTGGTGATGGATGGTTGTGGATGAGTGGTGGTGATGGATGGTTGTGGATGAGTGGTGGTGAGTGGTAGTGGATGAGTGGCGGTGATGAATGGTAGTGGATGAGGGGTGGTGATGGATGGTAGTGGATGAGTGGTGGTGATGGATGGTAGTGGATGAGTGGTGGTGATGGATGATTGTGGATGAGTGGTGGTGATGGATGATTGTGGATGAGTGGTGGTGATGGATGATTGTGGATGAGTGGTGGTGATGGATGATTGTGGATGAGTGGTGGTGATGGGATTTTATTGTGGATGGTAGTGGTGATGGATGGTAGTGGATGAGTGGTGGTGATGGATGATTGTGGATGAGTGGTGGTGATGGATGATTGTGGATGAGTGGTGGTGATGGATGATTGTGGATGAGTGGTGGTGATGGATGATTGTGGATGAGTGGTGGTGATGGATGATTGTGGATGAGTGGTGGTGATGGATGATTGTGGATGAGTGGTGGTGATGGATGATTGTGGATGAGTGGTGGTGATGCTCTTTTCTGACACTGAACCACTGACGTGTCTAGATTGTAATCCTGTTAACCTGGAGGATGATAATATCACTCAGTTTCATGTCTTGCAATGCAGCTACTGATACAGAACCTCGCAGTATTTCATCACAGGAGCAGCAGTTGCCAAGGTAAGCCACTAAACTGCTTCTCACAACTGTATAGATACACAAACAACGTATAGGGAACTTTCATTTAGAGACATTTCCCTCATTAGGAGCTCCTGGTGAGAGAAACGTATCTTTAATCAAATTTACCCATATTTTACGTGTGTTTTCTTTATACAGATTTCAAGGTCATTGAGTCGAAGTTTGTGCTTCTTGTGAAACACAACACCAATTCCAATTTACAGTAGTGTTAGGCAATTTGTAACTACTTTTGTAATGCTTCCAATTACAGTTAAAGGCAAATATGTAACTGATATTGTCTGAAAGATTTTGTAATAGTGGCTTTTATTATTATTATTTAGGGGAAAGAACTAAACACACTGGTTGCAAACATCACCTGGGGAATGGTAGGCAATCAGGTTCGATCCAAGAAACTGGTGGACAAGTCTCCCGCATACGCCGTGGTAGCAATATTTTGGGGCGAATGATCGCTCACTGCAGCTGTTGCTCGCTGCAGAAAATTACCCAGAACAAGAACTCGTAAGACAGGAGTAGATTAGATTTTGTCCGGAGGGTTTAATTTATTGGGCAGCGCCACTCATCCTGTGAGTGAACTTACCACCATAAAGACAGCACATAATTATCCCTAATGGCTGATACGCTACTTATCAGAATTAAACCACATCGTTGGCTGCTACAGAAATCAGTTATGACTAATTTTACAAGTTATCATTTTTTTAGTTCCTGCATATTTTGGTATAATGCTACGAAGATAGTTACAACGGGTTATGTTGTCTGTAAATATTAATAGTATTAATTGTATATTCATCTAGTCTGGTTCATCGTAAGATAGAGTACCGTAGAGTGCGTTTATCCTCCTCTCCACACACTTTACATTGTCTTTCCCCTCTTGGATTTGCTACACCAGTCTGCCTCATGCACAGGCAAGGGTAAAAAGACTAGAAAACAGGAGAAAGCTTATTTACTGGGGTGCAAGACGTTTCGTTCACAAGTAGTGAACTTTATCAAGTGAATCTAGAAAGTGAAAGACTTTCTTGTACAGTAGAGAGGAGTGTTCGATGGGCGTGCATCAAACATGCAAGATACAGTAGCACTACTGCAGTGTTTTGCTACCAGGAAATGTTGACATGAGGGTTGCTTGTACGAGCGTGTTGTCGTAATGTGTTATACTGATCAGTCTGAATATAGTTAAAACTGAACGCGAACATATACTCAGTAGATGTGTTATTTTTCTTCACAGTCATAATGGCTAATGTAAGTCCAGTTAAGACAGACGACACCAAATCTTGAACTCTTGCAGACCGTTCAGTGTGTCGCAAACTTTCGGTTTCTGCCTAAAGTAAAGCGCTGAGGCAACACCATCGCTTTCAGGATACAGTGATTCATCACTGACTATCTGATCCAGACCTCCTTATTACAACGGGAGATATATCTGACTCTCATTTTGGCTTTAATCACCTTTGCCATTACCTCACTTTCCACCCACAGACGACCTTTTCTTCACACCCTGCCAGATATGACTTGAGTTCCTGCATTAAGTCAAAATATATTAGGGCCTTTGGATTTAAATTTTTTTCCAACTTTTCCCCCGATATATTCCTCTTTATTAGTCGCTGAAAATCAAAATAAGGAAGTCAATATAACTCCTTAATGAGAATTAAACCGAATAAAAAAATCAGTAGAAATGTAGTAGACCTTTGTTTAGTTCTCAAGATTATAAACATTTAGTAATCGAGATTTTTTGTTATAGTAGTAGTAGTAGTAATAGGAATAGCAGTATTTGGAATAGCAGTAGTGGTAATAGTAGTAGTATAGTATTAGTAATTGTAGTAGTAGTAATAGCAGTAGTAGAAGTAATTTTAGTAGTAATAGTAATTGTAGTAGTAGTAGTAATAGCAGTAGTAGTAGTAATAGCAGTAGTAGAAGTAATTTTAGTAGTAATAGTAATTGTAGTAGTAGTAATAGCAGTAATAGTAGTAGTAATAACAGTAGCAGAAGTAATTGTAGTAGTAGTAGTAATTGTAGTAGTAATATTAGTAGTAGTAATTGTAGTAGTAATATTAGTAATAGTAGTAATTGTGGTAGTAATAGGAATAGTGTTAGTGCTAGTAGTAATAGTAACAATTCTTGCTCCATGACATGCCTAGGGTTGTTTTTCGTTTACCCTGACAAAGACAGCCTACTACAGTCAGCCTGCAGAGTCCGGCCGGTAAGTTAGCGGTCGCTGGACTACCATAGGGCCTACGGCTACCACATTCGCACCTTCGTTCGTAGAAACCGCTATCTACAACAGCGCACCTCAGCGGTTACTGCTTGCCTTGCGCGGTCATAGGGCCAACGGTGCCATTGAGTAAGTCATCACATGACAAAGGCCCGTGGACAATGATTTTCCCGGACGAGTTCTTCAACCGAAACTCAACAAAACATTGCAACCCAATCTCTCCTTCCAACTGTTTGCTTGATAACGAACTTATATATTTAGCTGCCAACAGTATTATTTATCGGGTACTTACTGTACCTCATATCCCGCGGCCAGTACAAGACAATCAATTGTTTATATACCTAAACAAACCCGTTCGTGTTAAATAGAGAAATTTGATGAGGAGATTCCAACACGGCGCAAGATAGAAAAAAAAAAGGTAATCAACAAATCATAATTTTCTCCTTAGGAAGTGAACAGGTAATAAGATACACACCATCCTTCTCTAATGAGTTTGTGACTTAGCTTTGGTCAGACTGGTCCAGTCTCGTGAACGTGGTAGTATTTAGTGCCTCTGTCCATACTAATTCTACCTTCTCTAGCCTGCAGAATATTAGCTTTTACCAGACATCCAGCGGATATTTCATCCAGCTTGATATCCGCTTTGTGAAGCTGAGTCTTGAAGGTTGGAAAACAATCATCCAGGTGTCAATGGCAAGAGAGTGCCAGAGTTTTCCCCAGCAAAAACTTAACACTCGCTTTCAGAATGTTAAGAGTGCCAGTGGCAAGCCCAGACGGCGTTATGAGTGTGAGGAGAATGTCATTATTATTATTAGTATCATTATTATTATTATTATTATTATTATTATTATTATTATTATTATTATTATTATTATTATTATTATATTATTAGTATTAATATAATTATTATTACATTATTATTATTATCGTTATTATTATTATATTACATTTATGGGGGTAGCACTAAAAACCTACAGGAACAACATAATGCATTCGGAATAGGAAGTAATAACTTTGATCCAAGGAAGGGGAAGGCATCGCCTCCCCCCCAATTTCTTACATCAACAAGTGCTTACCAGCAGCAAGTCACTTCCCGTCCCTGCCTCTACCCTGCCTCTACCCTGCCTCTACCCTGCCTCTACCCTGCCTCTACCCTGCCTCTACCCTGCCTTGAAACTTCCTTGAAGGGGTGATGAAGTAATCCCAGTAAGGCCTCGCACCCTTTGCGATTAGTACTAGTTGAACTCTAGAACTAGAGTACTAAAGTTCAACTTTCAATAGCCTCTGGCAGGCTTATCAGAGTTAATGAGTGTGTATCTATTAAAATCCACAACAAGAGTACACACAGAAATTTCTAGCGGCAGGGCAGGACGGGTTTTTTGTTACGACAGTACTCGTGTACACGGGTAGAGTCTCAGCTCCTGTACTCCTAAACACATCGAAGAGTGTCAACTATGATTCACATAAATATTAAGCCACATTACCTTCCCCTTCCTCGGATCAGACCTGATTACTTCCCATTTCTCAGTCACTGTTTGGCCCACTACAAGCTGAGAGCTTCTGTATAATAATAATAATAATAATAATAATAATAATAATAATAATAATAATAATAATAATAATAATAATAATAATAATAATAATAATAATAATAATAGTAATAATAATAATAATAAATTCTAATAAATAATAATAATAATAATAAATTCTAATAAAAAAATAATAATAATAATCAATCCATTCAGCTGAATATAAACACTAAGCAAAAAATCAAGTCTTTGATGGTTGCTTCTCACTACAACATCCCCACTCAAATGTTATTCCTTGAGTGAAGATTAAACAAATATAAAGTGTTTACTAGAGCACATCATGAGCATCGTCATGTCAGACTGGAACCCTTAATGTCCTTCATACTCCTCTTCTGATGTTTTAATTCTTATTGTAAATCTTGGACGAGAGAAAATGTTCCTCTGGGTCCATCTGTAAACATAACTCAACAGTCTTCGTATTCAAAGCGAAGCAGATCAAATCGATCCAGTTTGCAAGCTGCAACGCCCCTCCAGTGTACGTAGTTTATATACATT
The DNA here is from genome assembly GCA_009830355.1 of Cherax destructor. Classification (NCBI taxonomy): domain Eukaryota; kingdom Metazoa; phylum Arthropoda; class Malacostraca; order Decapoda; family Parastacidae; genus Cherax; species Cherax destructor. The sequence goes on from WNWK01000017.1 coordinate 494,539, forward strand.
CTTCCTATCACAAGTTCATGTATATATATTCCCCTTCATGGCTTTCAAGTGTTTGTGATGGATCACATGACGTTGCGCATTTTATTTGGCCTCTGTTAAGGCGAGGTTCACAAGACACAGGCCTTACCAGAAGATAATACGTTCCTCCTTGAAGTAATTAAAAAAAATAGCATTTTGGTCCCTCAATAATGCATATGAAGTTTCATCTACAGATCTTGGAATTGTTTTAATACTTAATCATTTTCTAAAATCCAAGCCATCATGAAAAATCACACACCTGCTCCAGTTATCTAAAGTTATCCCTGAAATTTCATACCAGAGCTTTCACAATTCATCTATCTCAGTGTGATTCTTTGATGTAAAGGGCATTTGTTCCAAGGAATTTTAGCTACTCTTATGTCAAACTTGATTTTCTTCTATACCCATGACACTATATAATCCCCCCAACATATAATAATGATAAGAATCAGACACTATCCAAAATGTTTCTCACTCAGCTCTCTCGTCTCACCATCGTTACAGTACTGCAGATTATGATATAGGAATTTCCTGGGTGGAATCCAGTGCTGTGAGCACAAGAGTTAGTTAAGCTTACAGATGGAGCACTGAAAGCAGGAGCACCTAGACAAGTTAGTTAAGCTTACAGATGGAGCACTGAGAGCGGGAGCTCCTTAGCACTAGGCGGGTTTCTTCACCTCTCCTCGCAAGCCACCTCAAGATGATTCATCAAGCAAGCCATTCAATTTAAAAAAAAAAAGAGAAACCACTTTTGACGTTTAGCTCATCGTGTTTTAAAAACTTTCTTCATTTTCTCCAAATCGTGTCTCCTATATCTTAATTTAGGTTAAGTTAGGTTAGGTTACTCAGACTTATGGAAACTCGTATTTAACCAATAAATATGCAATTTAGACAAACAGTCTGGTAGCGAGACGATCGAAGGAAGATAAGAGACGACTCTTGCAGCGTAAGGTCTCTGCATGACCCACCCCCGTGGGCTTAGCGCGTTCAACTGAATATAATAATCACTTTTCAAGATAACAAAACAAGTTGTTAGGAAGGCTGGTCAAGACAACAGAGGCGAATATCACAGAGCAAAAATCCTTCTGCTCAGGTGCCAAGAATTCGTCATTATTCACAGTGTTCTCGCGGGGCACAATACATGTTGTTGGCAGCCTCAATGTTTCTCTCTCTCTCTCTCTTCTACCTTCACCCCTCCATCACCCTCACGCTCCTTCAATCGCCCTCATTAACGCCCCTAATCTTCCTCACCCCCTACAAGTTATTCCCCAACCTCGACTTTCCTCTCAACTTCCGGGGGTTCCCTTCTCAAGCCAACTACTCCTAACCTCAAGTCTTCCTCGCCGGCCACCGTCATGGCCATCACCATGGCCACCGTCATGGCCATCACCATGGGGTCTATTTGAGGGTTACTGAAAGTGTATCGATGAGAAAGTTGCCTTTTTTTTTTTTTAACTTCCGGGACTGCAGTGGGAAAAAGATCATGATGGTAACTCCATTGCAATTTATCAGGATTATAATGACTGTATTGTTGTATTCCAATATATGTAGCTATTATATTATGATATACAAATTTCTTCCACCCTCCTATTTTTCTTTTTGCCTCCTGTATACAGTTTCTCTTGCCTTCGCTCTTGGATTATTGAAGGCAAGAGAAACTGTATACAGTTGATGTATCCAGTTTTGAGAAATGTAAAATATTGAGCAAAATTGGATACACCAGCAGTGTGCTATTAACCTAATATATATGAGAGTTACACAGCGGAAATAAAAGCTAGTTAGTTTCCCCTGTCATTGCTTCTGCCTCGCTGGGCCGTCACAATAACCAGGTACAACTGTAAAATTCTCTCCAATTTTTATTGAGTTCTTTAGAAATTTTTAGTTGTATGATTATGTGTGGGAGAGATAGACAGATAGATAGACAGAGAGAGACACACACAGAGACTGAGAGACAAAAGAAAAAATAAGGACTGATAGGTAAGAAAGAATGATAGGTAAAAAACGATGGAAGGGATGGTGAATGGGGAAAAGGATGGAGTGGAACCAGATAATGGAGGCTGAGAGGATTCAGTATGGGGTGATATTGGTCAGTGGGAGTAGTGATGGGAAGGGAGGGAGGGAAGGGGGATAGAGGGATTTGATAGGGCAAGAGGGGGTTATGGGAGCAAGGTAGGCAGAGTCATTATAGTTGAGGCGTCAGGTAATCACGGGCTGTGCGATGGTGTCAATTATTCCATCAACGGAGTGAGTTGATGCATCCATTCCCTAATGCTCTTTTAATTAACTCCTGATGAAACACAATTTGCATGTAATTTGTTTTTCTCTCGCGCTTTATATTTTTAAAAGTCCCTATATATGATACTATTATGTATATATATATATATATATATATATATATATATATATATATATATATATATATATATATATATATATATATATAAGGAACATACATAAACATATGCATGAATACTTACATATAGGATCGAAGCGCCACTCCACTGAAGGTTGTACAAAGTTACGTGGTTTGAAATATGAGAAGGTCTAAAGGAACTGAACCTGACGACATTAGACAACATAAGAACTTGGGAGATATGATAAATTCTTCAGCCTTAGGGCGGTAGGGAAGTGGAAAGGTTACGAAAATGATGTGGTCAAGGCAGACGTCATACATTGTTAAGTAGGTACGATAGAACACACGAGGCTTCGAGGGAGTGAACCTAGCATCGGGAAATCGAGACAGGGCCAGGAGCAGAGACTCGACACTTGCAACGACGTTCAAGTAAGTACAATAGTTATTAATCAAGCATGACCAAACACTCATGCTAAATTCCTCAAATTGTAAAGATTCCTGACTGGAGTCCAGTTTAAAATTTAAACCCAACACATTACAGCAATTCTGGCGCCGGAGAGAGAGGAACTGTCTAAGCTCGCTTGTTAATTTGCATCTTGTGGGAATGCAGCGTGAGAGAAGACATTTAAAACGAACACAATTAAATGATGATAGGTCAAATGACCTGATGAATGGGGAAGATTACATCGACTTTGGTCACCAGCTCTAAATTCATCACAAATTATGATTCAATAAAATGGAGAACCTATTCCCTCCCTCGAGTCACACCTGATTACCTTCCATTCCTCAGGAGCTGTGAGACCTCCCCTCTAAATACAATAACAACATTAGATTTTACAGCTGTCAACCACGGATAGTGAAGAAAATCTTTCACATATAAAATCAAGAGAGTGAAGTCAAGTGGCCTGAAGGTTGTGTGAAGACACGATGACAACTCATCGTTTAGTAATTAATGGAAAATTCTCAGATAAATATTACAATTTACAGAGTGTTTAATATGACACAATAGTGGCAATACCTCTCATGATAATAAAAAAATCATTAAGGTCAAGTGAAGAAAAAACATTTTCACTAATATACATTATAATTTTATATATTATTTCATTTTATAAGGTAATAAGATTAATTTTTATAATTATTAAGAAGTTATTATTAATTAATAGGTAAATATATCCAAATATGACAGTGTAATAAAGAATATTCCTGGACGAAAGGTAATATAGAGAGGTGTATGTCCCTTGGTGTACACATATAAGCTGAAAGTTTAAACTAAACCCTATTTTAGGGATTAAAGTATCCCTTAATGGATAACAAGTTAAATGCAATCGGTGTCCCTGTTCACCCTGGTCAGCGGCACAAATGAACTCTCATGGAGAAAAATATAACAGAAGGAAGAATATATATATGTTTCTGCTGAGGCTTAAGACATCTTCAGCCATTTGTCTCAGCAGATTGTTAAAGACTGCGTTAGTTGTAAACACCTGGGTGTTAGCTGACTGCTGTGGGCGACATCCTGGGAATGAAGACGAGAGGTGGGTAGTATACCTTAGAGCTGGGCTTTGCTGTCAGCGGAAAATCAGCTGGAGAAAGCTCTCCTTCGTGTGGAACGTTGTGCTAATAAAGGCTTGTTTAACTACTTGCGTCTTAGTCTTCATTTTTGTCAGCAGTACCCTGAGGGACGCCCTTCAGTCACCCTGAGGGACGCCCTTCAGTCACCCTGAGGGACGCCCTTCAGTCACCCTGAGGGACGCCCTTCAATCACCCTGAGGGACGCCCTTCAGTCACCCTGAGGGACGCCCTTCAATCACCCTGAGGGACGCCCTTCAGTCACCCTGAGGGACGCCCTTCAATCACCTTGAGGGACGCCCTTCACCCGCCCAGAGGTACGATGTTGTACCATTTAGAGGTACATCTTGCAGCCACACTGAGGTAGGATAACGCGTCTCTGCTCATAAATCCAACATCGTACATTAATTTTTGATTTTAATCTACAACGATGACTTGTATAAAAGAGGCACAAATTGTCTTGGATCCATGTAAACATATTTTATTTTCCTTATCAATCAGGATTCAATTATTTTTTAACGCTATTCTTGTGAATATTATTTTTTTAATCAACACACTGCAGCCCACGATATTTAAAATACAACTTATGTCAAGATAGAGTAACTCAATCATGACTCACAAAACCGTAATAACGCGACTCTAAACAAATCACGGGACGGGTGAGGTTTGAACCCATGGCGAGTGAATTCTAAAAGTCACAGGCCAGTGCGCTAACAACTATAGGTATGTTTCTGTACATCACGCTGGTGTGGTTTGTAAAAGCCTGCATTTGTGGTCACGTTGTGGCCCATGTTAACTTCCCTATGGTGTACAAAAATATACCTAGTTGGATGAATCCTATTAGAGCCATCTGGCCGGGTGGTTAGCGCACTGGCCTGAGAGATTTAGGATTCATTTGCCATGGGTTCGATCTCCATCCGTTCTGTGATTTAATTTTAAGATACGTTATATTTCAACACCATCAACATCGTCACTGAGAGATACAGGACCATCAATATATTTGGCTGAAGTATTGGCCTGCTGGCCTGCCATCCTTTTAGCCTGCCAACCACACAACCTGCTGGCCTGCCATCCTTTTAGCCTGTCAACCACACAACCTGCTGGCCTGCCATCCTTTTAGCCTGTCAACCACACAACCTGCTGGCCTGCCATCCTTTTAGCCTGTCAACCACACAACCTGCCAGTCTGCCGGCCTCTCATCATATTGCATACTCAGACTGACAGTCACTCAGCCTAGCAACAGGCTGAGCTGCTGCCGGCACAACCTACTATAATAATAATAATAATAATAATAATAATAATAATAATAATAATAATAATAATAATAATAATAATAATAATAATATCTTTATTTCTACAAGTACAAGGTATACAGGCCCAGCTGACATCAATGACATACTATATAGAAAGCCACTTGTTATGCAGAGCATTTCGAGTAAATTAGGTCAGTTTTGTCCCAGGATGCGACCCACACCAGTCGACTAACTCCCAGGTACCCATTTTAATGATGGAGAACATAGACAACAGGTGTAAAGAAACACGCCCAATGTTTCTACCCTCTCTGGGAATCGAACCCAGACACTCGCCGTGTGAAGCGAGAGCTTTAGCCGACTTGCCACCCTCTCAACCTGGTGTTGGCACTGTTTGGTCAGGTTCCAGCAATTTGCTTCAGGGGCGTAAAATCTTCCCACTTGGCCCTGCGCAGTTAGTCGTTCTCAGAAGGTCTGTGTGTGTGTGTGTGTCTGTGTGTGTGTGTGTCTGTGTGTGTGTGTGTGTGTCTGTGTGTGTGTGTGTGTGTAAGTGGGAGAAGGAGGGTAGGGGGTAGGGAGGGGTAGGAGGTGGATAAGACCTGCGGGGTGATACTACAAGTCTGAAGACTGATATAATTTATCCCATATTTACTGTAACACACTGTTTCTGTATCACACCTGCTGCACCAACACCTGGTGTGCCTCACATGCTTACTCTGCTACCATAACTGCAGTATTAGATTAATTCACATCTCTAAGACTAAACCTGTGCGACTAGTTCTTTTTGTTATCCCATCAGGGTGTTAATTTTCACCCTTACGTGCTAATTTTCAAAGTGTCGGTGCTTCTTTGTATTACGTCTCTCCTCTCTATAATTTTTCAGTCTTTTTAATATATTTTAGAAAATCTAAAAAATAACAATGGCTAACAAGTAAATTTCATTATATATAATTATAGGTGGACTAGATGACTCTTAGGACGTTGATTACAAATCTGTTTTCGATTTGTTAGCACTTAGTTTTTTTTTTGATGAGACTGATCAAATATAGAGGGGTTATTATATTAATTATAATTAATTGCAGTTTGAAGAATTTCATAACTAAATTAATGTGGCTCAACTACATTGTAAAAATATGTGATAAGAAACAATTTCAAATACGTGTTGTTGAAAGTTTGGTTTGTTTCGTTTATATTTTCTATGAAATTTTATGAACTATATGCTTTAGTTTATGTATGTTTTATTCCTGCTATATATATATTTCAAGTATTCTATGTCATGGTGTCTCGAAATTGAGAAAAAGGACCCATAAAAATTCAGTTAAGTGCAGTAAGATCACAGTAAATAAGTGTTATTAAAATATGCAAAATAACCACTGTGAAAAAATAGTGAAATTGCAAAAGCGCTTTCGTAATTTCTCAAATTAATCCTTGATAATGTGAGAAATCACGAAAGCGCTTGGAATAACGAAAGATGTTGCGGAAACCTTTTTGAAAGTGATGGGTGAAACATTTCTAAAAATCAGTGATGCGAAATTAAAGAAGAGAATCTCGCTGAGGCTCCAAACCATGGAGGTTCTGCAGGATGATGACTTCTAAGAATACTTCGTTGTCTTACAACTAAAAGCATAACAGACTTGTGCAAGAAAGGTGTACAATACAGACAAGATGAAAGTTAAGACACATGTGCAACATTACACATGTGCAGCATCTGGGTACCTCTACGGTGTTCTTCACACCAACTCCAAGGATGACGGACTGATTACCTCATCTTTTATATGTAGTTCTGTCTTGAAGTTATGTCTTAGAATCTGTGTTGATAAAGTCACTGGAGGGCGAAACGTCTACAATAAAGACACCCAGATGTTGCACATGTGTCTTAACTTTCATAACAGACTTTCTTATGAACTATTGAAAACCTCTTGGGCAACCAGCTGCACGTTTCGCTCATACTAAGTTGGAGCCTAGAAACTGCTCGACGCGTACAAAAAATGGGCTGTCACGTACCTATAAAAATACATTATGTACTTCAGTGGCACTGGCACCTAGATTTATTCCGCGAAAACTTCGCCACGGTGGTTAACGAACTGGTAAAACTTCTAATTGAAGACATTCAGGCAATGAAACATCGCTACCAAGATTTCTGGAACGAAGGATCACTTTGTGTGTATAAGAGAATATCAAAATATGAATAAATTATACTTTCACTAAACATATAAGTTTATCATCTTACCGGAGACAATTGTGTAAAGTCAGTCTTCATCTCTAGGAATCAGTCAGCACTTTCACGCACCCCGAGTTTTCACGTTCAAATACAGAAAATTCTCACAAAAAAAAAAAAAAAATCATGCCATACTGCCGTGTGGTCGCCCTCAACTCCCATTATTTTGCCTCGGGCAATTTCCCATTTCAAACATTTGTGTTTAATTGGTCTCAATACTTTTTGTTTCGAACAATGTACGTTATTTTCATTCAGATTTCGATTTTTCTCTCGGATTATATTGCTCACCTTTTCGTTTATGTATAATGTAAATTCGTTCATTCTGAAAATATAATTTCATTGATGTGAACTCTACCTCTGACCCAAGGCTGAGTTAGGTATGACTAGCCTGGACCTACTAGCAGAAGACACAAACACAAGAGTTTGAGGAGTGAAAAATGACCAAAAAGCCATTATGCAGAATGATCAAATGGCTAGAAAAAACATGTGATCATGAGAGACTATAACAAGAAAATAGACCGCGGAAAATTGGTACCAGAAGCTTGGGAGTGACGCAGGAGAACTTGGTATGCAAGCACTTCAGGCACATGACAAGAGGGAACAAATTAGCGAAATTGGACCTCGTATTTACTTAGATGCATCAGGAATACTGGAAATAAACTGTGAGCTCTGGCTGGATGCGAGTGATCACACAATACAATACTGCTCTCTGACTGACTGGTGCAGATAAACCTGGACGGTCAAACAGGACAGACTGTAGAGGAGGAAGAAACACTGAACAGATGAGGAATTTCATGAAAGCGATCCTGTAGGAAAGGAACTGGATAAAATTGTTAATTTAAAGGAGGATAAAGTACCTAGATGGGAAGTACCAGGAGATTAGATATTGATTTTCTCGCCCAAGAAGAGACACAGAAAAGAGAGTCCATGATTAAGCCACAGATGCAAACCAGACAAGTCACATACCAGAGAAAAAAAAATATACGGGAAAACAGGACAGAAGACAACTGAGAAACGAATAAAGAGTTAAAAATGAATATTCGAGAGATAAAAGAGAAGCTGGGAATGACTGACAAAATTAAAAGTCAGAATAAAGATTGCTGTACCAACCTCTTCTCCATATACTTAATTCGCTTTTTCCAATGCGTTACGGAGCGTCAATTCCTTCACGAACTATGTCCAGACCAATATTAAATTTTAAATATTGCTACACTGAAACTGAAGTAAAATTTCCCAACATTTCAGTACATCTTTTAAATATCCATTTGTATCAACTCTTCTGTTTGAAGTCTTCCAGATATTTCGTACACTATAAATTGTGTCCAAGTTGATGTTTTTCTAGAGTGATGTTATTAGCTTCATTTCTTTTTTGTTTCTCCTCAAATGTCACTTCAGTTAGCTATGAAACTAGTTTAAATGGGTATTTCTTCAGCTTTCTATACTTTTTGTACTAGCATGATCAAGTGTGTGTTGCATGTTGATGTCGCATGTTGATGTTGCATGTTGATGTTGCATGTTGATGTCGCATGTTGATGTCGCATGTTGATGTCGCATGTTGATGTCGCATGTTGATGTTGCATGTTGATGTTGCATGTTGATGTCGCATGTTGATGTCGCATGTTGATGTTGCATGTTGATGTTGCATGTTGATGTCGCATGTTGATGTCGCATGTTGATGTCGCATGTTGATGTTGCATGTTGATGTTGCATGTTGATGTCGCATGTTGATGTCGCATGTTGATGTTGCATGTTGATGTTGCATGTTGATGTCGCATGTTGATGTCGCATGTTGATGTCGCATGTTGATGTTGCATGGTGATGTTGCATGTTGATGTCGCATGTTGATGTCGCATGTTGATGTTGCATGTTGATGTTGCATGTTGATGTCGCATGTTGATGTCGCACACTACACGATTATCTGGACATACTTTGTACATTGGGCAATAAATGATTCATTGTTAGGTCTTCGAAAATCTGCTGCATTAGTCATTCGGTTATTGTGCAACTCTAGCAACGAACCATCTTGTGTGAGATATTATGCCTCTTTTTCCCAGTCTGTACTTCGTTTCCGGTTGTCTCACCAGTACTCGAGTGTTTATATCCATGCTCTTGTTAGGCTGAATTTCGGTAGTTATATACCTGGCTAACTTTGCCTTCTGTATAACATTATAACTTTCCACCATTTACAACACTTTTTCTCTTAATTACACACGTTGTGCGAGCAAAGATACGCAGGGCTCTTCAACCATGCTGTTTACATGTGCCAGCAACAGTATCAGTCCAAGTAGCAATCCTTGAGTTTTTCCCCTGTACATTCTGACACTCTAACCATATTTTTTTTAAAGGTTTGAACCGGTAAACCAGCGGAAGGCCTCGGTCTGATGACCAAAAGCTCCAGCTGCGGGTCATCATATAATTAAGACCCGCTTCAGGAAACACTTGTCCACTTTCCTGACAAACCTTACCTTACCTAACCTACCCTAACTTAACCTTACCTAACCTATTACTCTATCTCCTTACCTGTACGCATTTTTTAATCCATACTAGCTAGGCCTGCAGCTTGCTTGTCTAGTTTTTTTTTTTAAACTAGTCCAAAATTATGCAGTCCACTCACACCTCTCTTTCCTGTTAAACTTATGTTACTTTGTAATAAAACTCCAGCAGGTTCGTGAAACAGGATTTACCGTATCTAAATCCGTGTGGTTTGTCGTTTATTAAACCTCCTCTCTTCAGGTGCTCTAGCACTCTCCTGATTATCTACTCAATTTTCTTAGATAATATGCATATCAAGGCTACCGACCAGTAATTTAATGCTATCTGTCTGTCCTCTCGCTTAAATATTAAGACCACATTCCTTGTCTTTCACCATTTCGTTGTATATTTTATCTAGCGGTTCACACATTGCTTCTCTCTTGTCTGTGTGTGTCTCTGTCTCTCTCTGTGTCTGTCTCTCTCCCTCTCTGTCTGTTTCCCTCTCAGAACCCAGGGAGGCACAAAGTTAGTTCTCAGTTCTTTTTGATATCTTCAGTTCTCTCAAAATCATCTTCACTTGTAAGATAAGATAAGATTTCTTCGGATTTTTAACCCCGGAGGGTTAGCCACCCAGGATAACACAAGAAAGTCAGTGCGTCATCGAGGACTGTCTGTCTTATTTCCATTGGGGTCCTTAATCTTGTCCCCCAGGATGCGACCCACACCAGTCGACTAACACCCAGGTACCTATTTGCTGCTAGGTGAACATGACAACAGGTGTAAGGAAACACGTCGAAATGTTTCCACCCCGCCGGGAATCGAACCCGGGCCCTCCGTGTGTGAAGCGAGAGATTTAGCCACCAGGCCACCGGGGCTTGTATTCACTTAGTTGAGTTGTAGTGGCAGGTTCATAGCTCTTGTACCCCGCCTTTGAAGGGCCAGAAAAATGCCTTTTTTTAAACTATTTATTGCGTATGCCCCCACTAACCACCCCGATGCTAGAAAATTACTTCCTAACATACGTACGAAGGTACATGTATGTGTGCTTGTGTGTAATAACGTAACAGGAATTAGGTTACATCTCATGGGCATCAAACGCTCCAACTGCCGCCTTCGCTGCGCCAAGTTCACCTGCATCAGCTCTGTGGTCCTTAAGGCTAACAAGTTCTCGCCAGATCAATATGGTGGAAGCAGCAATTAACAATGAGAGTCCAGCTGAGTGATGAACGAGAGGGCTGAGAGACGGGTCCTCCCTCCGCCCTCTCCACCAGTTCACTACATTATCATTAGCCAAGTAACACTAACTCCCTCACTCACTGGCAGATATACTCGTCTACACACCAACAAATGTAATATCAGTTCACATGCGCTGGAAGCATGCATTTGCCCCTATTCTAGGGACTTTATATAATTTTTCTAATCAATTTAATTAGGTTCATAATAAGAAAGCGTTCATTTTCAAATCCGATTTACCTGGAGACCGATGCTAATGACCTTTAGCAGTCGAAGCGACTAAAACAAAAAAAGACTAGAACAAAAAAAAAAAGAGAGCACCGGCATGTCTTAGAAACCAAAAACATTATCCGAAGCTTTAGACACAAAATAATACAACCCGTCGTATGTTTGAAGTTAGTACAATATGTTCAATAAGATTCCCACAATGGGTTCGATGAAGCTTCCAAATTTCTCCGCGCACTTACGGATGAAAGGTTATGGTATTTATACAGTGAATAATAGATAGATTAAGGAAAGCAATTAAGAGTAAATCATTGAGGATTGGAACAGCTAATTGGAGCTAGTAACATGATTTACAGCACTTGGGCATGTCATAGTTCAAAGCCTTGATTCTTCTGTGTGATAATGTCTTTAAGCATTGTCAATAACGGTGCAGAATAACACAAAACATGAACGACTCTGAATTAAGAAATAATGAAAAGTACTACCAAGTATTTACACTAGAAAGGCCCTGAAGTTACTACAAGATATATTAGTGAGGGTCGGCTGAAATTTAAGTGAGGGGGAAGGGAGGGTGATCGCAGGGAGGGGTCAGTGTACGATGCATCACAGTAACATTAGGGGTGTCTTCCTGGCCTCCCCTTCCCGCACCCCTTCCCCGACGTGTTGATGGTTAGTGGAGAAGGGGAAGAAGAAGAAGAAAGATGAATATTATGTATTTTTTTCGGGTAATAATTCAAGATAACTAGAGAAAACAAAACAGAATGGTTGATTTCAGACAGTGGGCCTTGCAGGCTGCCTCTAGGATAGAGTCCACAATACCTGACTGACTCCATCTTCTCTCTTCTGCTGCTGTGGTGGGGTTTGTGCCTAGGGGTAGGGACGGATCTACTAGGAAACTAATGAAGCTTAAACTTCAGGGGCCCCTAATCCCTGAGGGGCCCCAGAAGCGACTGGGTCTACTGTATGAGAAGGGGTTTTAAAATAATAATAATAATATAGTGTAATTCAATGCAAAATAATAGTTAAAATAAAAATTGAAAGGTTATTAATGTATCATGTAGGCTAGATGTTGCTGGTTGCGAAGGGGCCCCTATAAGAGTTCAACTTTCAGGGCCCCAAAAATATAGGTCCGCCACTGCCTAGGGTAAAGAGAGCCTCCTCTCTGGGAGGGATGTCACTCTCCTCACAGGGTGCTTGCCCGAGTAAGAACCCAGCATTAATGGTGGGGATGTTGCCCTCTATTTCTGACAACAGTATCTTGTGACACCAGACTAATCATGATCAAGATTTTTGCAGTATGACAGTAAATTGGTCTCGACAACAGCAAGTATAAATTTGATTTTTTGGTAATAGTATGTGTTTAAAGCGCTGAATAACGAAACAATTCTAGCGCTTTGTCAATAAAAGAATTTAAATTTTAACGAAATTGGGCATACCCAAATCTAGAGGAGATTTATATTGTGATAATAATGGATTATGTTTTCCATAACACAGAAGACTTCAGCAAAGCCATGAGAGTGTATTGTCAAGCATCAACTTAGCTGCAGTTTCAAAAGATCTCAACAGGACTCAAGTTACTATATTTTTTGGAAATTATCATCATCCTGGATGGTGTACCTCACACACAGAGCAAGAGGAATTAATGAAGTTTGTCGTAACGGATATATAAAAAAATTAAAATGTGCGCATCTTGCTCTTCTTATTCCTCTGTTGATGTGTGTGTAAACACATGAACGATCTCGGGTTTTATTTCCTATTTTTCACTGTGGTATTTTTTCGTATTTGCAATATTGCATATTTCGAGCTTTTTATTATACTACTACCATCAACTACCATTATACACATATATACACAATGTTTCCTGAGAATGTCATTGAGAGATTAAGGATGTATTTGCAAATTAATTACATTTGAAAGTGGCTAAGTAAAATCTGTGCATACGTAGCTACAGTCATACACACACACATGTATATACATATACACACACACATGTATATACATATACACACACATGTATATACATATACACACACATGTATATACATATACACACACACATGTATATACATATACACACACATGTATATACATATACACACACACATGTATATACATATACACACACATGTGTATACATATACACACACACATGTATATACATATACACACACATGTATATACATATACACACACATGTTTATAAATATACACACACACATGTATATACATATACACACACATGTATATACATATACACACACACATGTATATACATATACACACACACATGTATATACATATACACACACACATGTATATACATATACACACACATGAATATACATATACACACACACACACGAAGTGAAGAAGTGACTCAGTCTTCCCTGCCACCCATCAATGCTGCCCAGGTGCCCAGGTGCCCGTTGGATGGAGGGTGTTGCTCTGGTTCGGGTAGAGACAGTTAGCTCCGCCGGGGTACTATTACCTCCACTAATACCACTGCCGGTACTTAGGTACAATGCACATTCCTATCAGTGCATACACGAAATTGCCTGGGTACTTTCGTACACTGAAAAATAATAATTTATGCAAGAAAATGTGCGTTCCTTACTTACACTTACATGGTGGTGGGACTCCTAATTTATCTTAGCTAAAATTTTCGGAGATTCTGAACTCTGTTGTCATTAAAGTAACAAGAATTTTCCACCATGAGTAATAACATTGTTGACGTTTTTGTTACAGACTGAGAATAGTGACCATCTGTGTTTACAAGTAATAAGAACAGCTCTTAGCCTGTAAATTCAAGTAAGGTGACCCAAAAAAAATATGAAGAAAGAACTGATAATAGACTTCGTTAAGGAATAATTTCTTTCGCGTTGGTTACAAGATAAATAAGGAAGTAATAAGATAGTGCTGATAACAGTAAGATCTTGGTAATTGATATGTTATAATATTCACAAGTGGGTTTTTTCCTTCTTCTTTAACAATTGAACACACTGAGGAAACAATATATGAACATGCTGATAATCAAGAAGTTTGATTTTTCCTTCTTCGTCTAATTTTCTTCTTTTTCCTTCTTTTTCTTCATATTATTATTGGTATTATTATAATTAGTATAATAAAATAATATTATTATTATTATTAATGCTGCTGTTGATTTTCTTACAAATAAATATACAGATAAACAAAAGCCTACAAGACACCAGGAAAGAATTCCCAACAATAGATTCACAGTGAAAATTTTCAGAGCCAAAAGCCGAATGCAAAAAAAAAAAAAAAAAAAAAAAAAAAAAAAGAGAAATTTAGCGAAACGCTGCTTCTCAAAGAGACAAATTCACAAACAAATGAAAAAGTAAATGTACATTATTGTAAAAAAAAAAATAAAAGAAAGTAATGTATTTCCTGTGAAATGGTAAAATAAAACATTATAGTGAAAAGAAAATGCGAAATAATATTGAAGAAATTAAAGAACAGAAATAATATGAACATTGTATGGGGGGAGATAATACGAGAGAAGACAGAGGAGGAGACAACAAGTGAGGTGGGGAGACAGCAGCAGACATGTACAGGAGAGAAGACAGCAAACATGTACAAGGGAAGAAGACATACATATACAGAGGGAGAAGACAGCAGACATTTACAGAAGAGAAGACAGCAAACATGTACAGGGTGAGAAGACATACATGTACAGAGGGAGAAGACAACAGACATACAAGGGGAGAAAATAAGCACTGTCCAGAAGTAAGAAAGACACGGCACGCTCTGCCCAGCATGGCAATAACATCTCCCTGTGTTGCAATTTACATCAGGAAAAATGGGTGGAAAATAATCAGAAGAAAGAGGTACGTACAAAAAAAAACCAAACCTCGACATGTTTACCAAGAATTAACAGTTGTCTACACACAGCTGAGTTGAAACCTCAAGTACAGTCAAGTCCCTCGTGATTACCATACTCTCTTCAGAGATTTCGAATCGACTCTGCCTCTTTCTGTTCTTGGAGGCACTTTTTTATTTTGGCTTTTCAACATTGTAGAAATTCATTACTGCTTAAAATATTGTTTTCATGTGACATGGCAAAAGAAAATTCCTTCGTGGATTAAGAGGGTGATGAAGCATATCCCAGGGTTTAACCTTCGCTGGAGTTGTCCTTCGCTACTGTGGCATTAACTCTCACAGTAAAAACACAATCCAATCACAGGCAAGAGCCGGACAACAGGCAATTTTCATGCGGGGTTTTGCCTGGTAATGGTGCGTGGCATTTGTACGCCAGGAGATGGAAGGAACGTACTGCCAGAAGTGAACGCTGGAACGCCAGGCCGTGGACAGAATGTTCTGCCAGAAAAGGATGTTGGAACGCCTGGCGATGTTTTTCTTTTTGGTGCAGAAGACAGTGTTTCGCCCCTCTGAATAAATAAATGTATTTATAAATGCATTTCAAATATTTAACAAACCGGCCGTATCCCACTGAAGCAGGGTGACGTAAATATAAAAAATAAAGTTTTTCTCTTTAAATTTAGTAATGTATACAGGAGAATGGGTTACTAGCCCCTTGCTCCCGCCACTGAAGTTGCCTTTTATGACACAATGATGTGAAAATATTAAAAAAACAAAGACAGGGAATTGATATTATTGCCCCATATCACTTCTGGTGAGTTTTGAATGAAGATGAGGCATCTGGTGTCATAATTCTTCAATTTCCTCCCTGAACTGTAACCAGTTCATTAAATGACCAAGCGTTTGATGGCGGCTTTTACCGAAAGACCTCGAGCTCTTGTTTTCGACTCCCGTGGTTTATTTCTTACCCCTGGAGGAGTATGAGGTCGACCTTACCTTTCTTGATGTCTTCCTCATTATGGATAACTCACTCAAATACAAGGTGCACCAGAAGACCACTTGTTAATAATGACGATCTGGCATATGGCAGCTCCTACCATAACAACAATCATGGGGTCACCATAGGTTCCTTTCTTCGTGTCCTCGGGATAAGTGACGATGGATATCTGGCAGATGAACAGAAATACATCAAGGAAACTTTCGACGCCCTCAAATTTCTACTATATATATCACCCACTCCTGTAACTGGAAAACCCTATGTATTTACACTAGTCCTAGGAAGTACCCCGACAATAATTGCAGTATATATCGTTCTTCCCACAGCACAAGCAGCTAGCAGCTGCATCTATCACCCCCACTGTCCCTAAGGCCAACAGACGTGGCTGTTGTTACTACACCATGAATACACTTGGCCTTGCAGATCCAAAAATACCACTACAGCAGTCCGTGGGGAGAATGAAATAAGTCTTACGTTGGTGAAACAGGGAGTGACCTTGAAATTCGTCCTCAGGAATACAAATACACATGTAGGATGGACTATGGCAACGACGCATGCATCTCCCACTGCAGGATACGTTCTAATGTTACGAACTGAGGAGCAGCAAAGTAGTGTTTCATGACGATGAATCACATACCACCATTCATCTTACCGAGATCGATGAGCAAAACAACGGAATGTACACACTGGCTGGACCCACAGTTTATATCAACCATAATTCTTATATCAAATATATCACCCATCCCTGACCTCACCTTGACATCACCTCTTACCTCACCCTTGGACTTCTCCTGTGACCTGTCTCCAGCCTGACCTCAAGGAATTCGTGTGCTTTACAAATAGGTGTGTCTGTGTTTCCTGTATACCTGATAAAGTCCAGCCCTGGACGACATCTTGTAGCAGCAATAAAGACTTCTTTGCAACAGTGGTTTTTTTCTTTTTCTCGCGTGTCGGCTTCCGCCATCAATAAGATTTCCAAGAATAAGATTTCAAGTTTTTCTCCCGAGATTCACCTGAATGCTTCGAAAATTATTCACCTCACAAGTCGCTTTAAAAACAGAAAATATAACAGGTACGGGATCTCTCTGTTTACCAGAATTTTGATTCTGTTTTATTTAACAGGATAGAGTTTGAATTTCCGTTTCATCACAACTAAGTCAAAAAATTGCATGAAGAATTGTTTAAGCTCAGCTGATCACTGGTGAAAGATTTTTTTTTCTATTTAATACTATTGAAAATTTAACCTTTCGCTAGAGCGGCTATGACTTTTATCAAGTTTATAAAACATAACTTATTTATACCACACATTCTCTATAATTCGTTCCCTAGCTGCGTTTTCAGAAGAGAGCAGGTTTAGCTCTTGTTTTTACTGCTAGTATTATTATTACTACTACTATTACTACTACTACTGGGAGAACCGAGGAAGATACAACACACAAATAACCTGAACAAAGGAGAGAGAATCGTATGACAACGTTTCGGTCCGATTTGGACCATCTACAAGTCACACTAACACATGACGGTGAGGGAGCCAGTATTATAGGAGAGGGGTCCAGGGAAGGGACACAGAGAGGAAGAAGTTGAGAAGCAGTGGTAGAGGTAATGCTGGAAGATATCCCCGTATTCCATAATCCCAGTTCCTTGGGCCTCAATGCACTCGATTGCAAGAGTGCAGAGTGCGGCATAAGTTGATAATGCAGTTCAATATTAACATTGATGTTGTGAAGGGAATCGGAAGAGGCATTAAAAAATCATCGTATGGAAAGCAATATTAAAATTCCTTTAATAAAAATGGTAAATTAAGACATACGCAGCCCTAATCTAATTAAAACCTTTCATAGAGACCAAAATAAGGTAAATGTTCTAAAATACACAAGCACAGTAAGCTCAAAGCCGCTCGGAAGTTACAATTTTAAGATATCAGAATGGAAGGGTTGAACCTAATCAGGTGCGACACTCAGAAACTATAGGATGAAAATCAGTTTTTTTTTTTTCAATTTCTTCCAAACAAGCAAGTTGGGACCTATACACACCAAAATCAATCAACTTTTTCTCTAAGATTGACCAGCTTTTAAGGAAAAAA
This sequence comes from Cherax destructor, assembly GCA_009830355.1. Lineage (NCBI taxonomy): Eukaryota > Metazoa > Arthropoda > Malacostraca > Decapoda > Parastacidae > Cherax > Cherax destructor. Next base: position 512,791 of record WNWK01000017.1, read on the forward strand.
CGTACAAAACGTTTTATGTAGGCTTAGTGTACATAACATACACATTTTTAACAATGGTCATGATGGCACACAGTTGTAATAGGCCGTGCCAGGATCCTGGGAACAGGCTCAACAACTTTGGTCACAGAGTTCGTGAACATGCCAGTTGTTCTGGGAATCTGGTCCGCGTTACCGTACACAAACCTTGGAAATTTAAAACCGATTAGATGAGTCGACTTCGAGTTATGAGCTAAATAAATAAAAAAAAAAGGTGGAAGGGAAAAAAAAAACAAGCAATTTCTTGAAGGTCTTCCTTCGAGGTTACTAATGTTAATAAAATAACGTATTGCAATTCCAATGATTCACAGAAGCGCATCATCCCCATCCATCCTTCTGAGTGATATACTTTATACCTTCAAAACTCAAGTCCAGCTAACCATCTGTCATGTTATGATTCATAGAAATTAACTTGTCTAAATTCTAACAACTCGTTACATCCCTCCCCCCCCCAAAAAAAAAAGCACTTGTTTCAACACCATTCACACGTACCTGCTGGACACTCACGACTGTCTCTCAGAACCTCCTTCACATCCTCCCCTAAACCTTGATATTACGTCCCCTAAACCTTTATTCTATCCTATATTTATGCACCTCTTGGTCTACCTATCTTCTCTTTTTTTTGTTACCAAACCTCATCAATCTCTCCTCCTTGCAATGAATTATTCCATAACACTTTCTTCTTATTTTCTCGATCTTTATTTTCTGCATAATCACATCATTGATCGATCCTCAAAATTCCCTTTTCTTCCTCCGTTGATAATTTCTCTCCACACACTCCTCAATACTTCATGTACTTTCTTTGTAATTCGCCTCGTCTTTCTTAGACACATCCGCCGACACATTCACTCCAAAATGTCCAAGTACATTCTTTACCTCCATACTTACTTCCTCCTATACATTGTTCACTATCTCATTTGCTTGACGTTTTCATACTCTCGATACCTTCATCTTTTTTGTGTTTAATTTCCCCCCAAACTTCTTCAAAAACCTTTGGACCTTCCTTTCAGATTCTCCCAAGAGTTTTGAGATGGCAGTAAAGCGAAGCTACGACAAATCTCACTTCATATTAGTTTCTTTATCTTTAAAAGCCCAGGACATTCCAGTAGTCACCTCGTTTACTGCTCTTTTATACACCTTTAAACAACCATGATGACATCATTCATTAAGGCCCACATTTACTGGCAATAAGACTCTCTCTCTCTCTCTCTCTCTCTCTCTCTCTCTCTCTCTCTCTCTCTCTCTCTCTCTCTCTCTCTCTCTCTCTCTCTCTCTCTCTCTCTCTCTATCGGATTCTGCCCTGAACTTCACTCACTTCAAACACTTTTTATTTCACTTAACTTACCACCTACTCAATACATTTTAAATAATTTTTACATTGCTTCCCTGTCCTCCCTATTATATACACTTTGTGTAGCCATGAATTCAAAAGACAACTTCATTATCCTAAGTATTGCTCCTTTATATGCTTAAATAAAAAAACACTTGATCCACATGTCCCCTTGCCTTAATACTTCCTCTATTTTCCTTTGCAATTATACTCTCTCTCTTTCCCCTATTCCGACAATAATTCTACTGTACACTATCTGGTATACTCAACAGATTTATTCCCCTATAATTCTTGCATTATTTTGTGTTCCCATTTCGTTTATACAAAGGAAAGATGCGTACTCTCTGTCAATCCCGGTTTAAAATATTCGGTTTCTTCACGATAAAGCTTCCTGTTAAAATTAAACATCATAGAGGGACGATACCAGCTTGGTATCAGATAGGTATCAGAAGATGCTGACCCGATCCCAAGCATCTCCCTTTGATCTAGTGCTCTGGTCGCCGCAGTTGTTCATTTTGTACTCATTTATATTATTATTAGTAGATAAAGTAATGGAAAGGTTTGACAAGTATGGTACAGATCTCTTGTTAACGGAGGTGTGAGTGGGCACTACAACTCAAATCTCTGGGTAATGGAGAGGAATTGGGAATGTACATAGGGATAGATGAAGAGAATGCATCTCCACATTCCCTTGGTTAATGGAAGGGAAGCAGGCATCTGTATAGGTCCTTGGATAATGGCTAGGGAGCGGGTATGTACAGTTCAGGCCCCTGGATAATGGCAGGAAAGCGGGTAACTACAGCTCAAGCCCCTGGATAATGGCAGGGGAGCGGGTAAGTACAGC